>JAJDFG010000408.1:0-203662 GCA_021039105.1 Scomber colias | reverse complement strand
AAATCAACTTTTTAAAACTACAATAAATGTTGAAGTGTAACCCTAACCCTCGTTTCTGCTTTATTGACGATCGATTGATTTGATTGATTAGTGGATTGGTGACACGGTTAAAAGAGTTTATTGTGTCACATGAACATAATTATTGGGTCATGGACAGATCTCATGGAGGGGAGGAAGGGGAAGGACGGAAGGGGAGGGAGGGAGGAAGAAAAGGAAGGACGGGAGGGAGGGAGGAAGGAAAGAAGAAAAGAAGGGAGGGAGGAAGAAAAGAAGGAAGGAGGGAGGGGACGGAAGAAAAGAAGGGGGAAGGAGGGAGGAAGAAAAGAAGGAGGGAGGGAGGGAGGAAGAAGAAAGGAAAGGAAAGGAAGGACCAGCACTTTCTGCCTTTGACCAGACAAAAAAGCTCGTCCTCCTGTTGTCCTCGAGTCAAGGAGGGAGGAAGAAAATGAAGGGAGGGAGGGAGGAAGGACAGATGGAAGGGAGGAAGGACAGATGGAAGGAAGGAAGGAATGCAGCCGCTAGTTGAACAGGAACATGTTTTATTCCAGAGTTACAATCAAAGAGAAGAAGAAGAAAAGTAGTTCAGAGCTTCCTGAGAGACTCTTCTCTCTCTCTCTGCTCACACACTTTACAAAAATACTCTGTTAGGGTTTGAAACTTCAAGTATGACGTCACCACACCTCTCCGTCCAGGTTGATGATGTCATACACCTGTGATGTCACTGAGCAGGTGATCCTCCCGTCTGGCTCAAATTGACCCGTCTGTTTGACTGTTCCTCCCTCCCCTCCTTCTTTCTTCTCTCTTCCTTCCTTACTTTCTCCCTTCCTTCCTTCTTTCCTTTTTTCCTTCTTCCCTCCCTCCCTCCTTCTTTCCTTCCTTTCTTCCTTTCTCCTTCCTTCCTTCCTTCTCTCTTTCTTTCCTTCCTTCCTTCCCTCCCTCCTCTTTCTTTCCTCCCTTCCTTCCTCCTCCCTCCTTCCCTCCTTCTTTCCTCCCTCTTCTCTCTGCTCACACGCTTTACAAAAATACTCTGTTAGAGTTGAAACTTCAAGTAGCTACCAACACGATGACGTCACCACACCTCTCCGTCCAGGTTTGATGATGTCATACACTTGTGATGTCACTGAGCAGGTGACCCTCCCGTCTGTTTTCACTGTTCCTCCCTTCCTCCTTCTCTCTTTCTTTCCTTCCTCTCTTTCCTTTCTTTCTCCTTCTTTCCTCCCTTCCTTCCTCCCGACTCCCTCCCTTCCTTCCTTCCTCCCCTCCTCCCTTTCTCCCTTCCTTCTTCCTTCCTTCCTCCCCTCCTCCCTTCCTCCCTTCCTTCCTTGACTCGAGGACAACAGGAGGGTTAACTGAGGAGAGAAGATCAGGTTCAGGCCTAGACAGCCGGATGGTTCTGGTCTCAGTGTGAACATGAGGGTCAGAGTAGTGGAGGGAGGGTCTTCATGAGGACATTTCAGTCTGTCCCACCTGCAGGAGACCCTAACCCAGACTCACTTAAACTCTCCATCTGGTTTTATTTTATATTTTATTACCATTCAGACTCAAACCAACAACTTCCTCCTTCCATACTTCCTGTTTCATACTTCCTGTGTGTGTGTCTGTGTCTGTGTGTGTGTGTGTGTGTGTGTCTCTGTGTGTGTGTGTGTTCATGGTCCCGTGTCCAGTGGATCAGCTGGTTTGAGTCTGAACATGAAGAAGAAATATAAAACCTTCTGGTGTTGGTTCGTGTGACTCCGTCTGCTGCGACTCTCTGAGATCAAACTGATTTCTAGAACACGTGACTCTGAGCAGACGGAGGAAATGTGATCCGTGTATCACTGGCAGTCAAAAATAATGAAAAATTGACTATTATTATTAGGGCTGTCAAACGATTAATTTTTTTAATCGAGATTAATCGCAGAATTTCATAGTTAATCACGATTAATGGCGTTTTGAATGTCATGTTTAAAATCCTGTTATTTTCCATTTGAAGGCAGTTTTAAGCCCATAATGTAAAGCATTTCTTACCAGAGTGTCTTAACTGGGAATCAATCACGGGCTCTGCTGCGACTCCCACACTCCAAAATGCTCCTTTGGGTGGAGCTGAGGCTCGCTTGGCTGCACCTGGGTGTTTAGCGTGGAGGTGCTAACTCAAACTCCATGTACTCCGGTGGTAGTTAAACTCCGTTTGACACAGGTTGCATTTTACTTTTGACTTGTCAACTGAAGCGTCTGGAAGTGTTTTAAAGTTAAACAAGCCGTTCAAAAGTCCAGTAGCTCTCTTACTTTCCATCAGCGCGGTAGGTTTACTGCAGGAGGCCACTTCAAAGCATAGCGCTACAGCTAGAGGAGCCGTCTACGGGGGAGGAGAAGGGACAAAAAGGCTTCCAAAACGCGATTAATCTCGATTAAAAAAAATTAATCGTTTGACAGCCCTAATTAAAATCAAATTCAGTTCTGTTGCCCGTTTTCCCATTTCGTATTTTTTCATCTGAACCCAAAATTGAAATATGAAAAAACCAAAAACAGGCATTTTTTTGTTTTTGGTGTTATAATAAAAAGTCTATTTTTTCATTATTTGATTTTTGACTACCAATTAAAAAATGGAAAGAACGAATGATACACAGATTATTTATCCCTTTAACCCTTCAGCACCTCCTTGTGGTGAACCGTGTGAAGTGCTTCATGGGTTGACATTACAGTACAGGATCTATTGCACATTGAACAGACGAGTTCAGACCTTTACAGTATTTACAGTCTCATCAGGGGTTTTGGTTCGAGTCCTCCGAAGTCCGAACAGCTTCACCATCATCACGTGACGTCTTTGGGATTTCATGAACAAGAGACTGAGTAGGGCATGGGCCGGTATGGGTATAAAAATATCACGGTTTCACGATTTTATGATTACGGCTATAAAATGTGATATTCTGAAATGTCTGTAGCCTAATTAAAAACAAAAAAAAAGGTCTTTTATTTTTAGTAAATATGTATTTAAAATAAATAATATAAAAATGACTGAATTATTTCTAATAAATAATAAAAAATTAAGTGCAGTCCTTTAACTGAGGCTAAACCTGCAACTCAAGTAACGACATAAATGAATTATTTTTAGTGAAAAAAACACAAAATGCAAATAAATGCAATCACTGAACCTGTTGGCTCAAGATCAGAACATTAATAATTGAAAAAGTAAAAACACATCTAAGATAAATATAAATAAATAAATGCAGGCGGGAGCTTAAAACTGAATCTCAACAGTTTTGGAGACTTGCTCACTATAGGATATATTTCCTCCTCGCGCTGCTACCGTCCGTTACCTTCTTCCTCCTTTTTACGGTAGCCGAAGTATAAATACAGCCGACTTGGGGGGGGGGGGGCGAGTTCGGGTGGCTTGCCTCCTTCAGCCATCATACAGCCTGCAGAGCTACCTGCTTGTAACAGCAGGAGGAGGAGTACGGGGAGGGGTTGAAGGGGTACGGGAGGAGTACGGGAGGGGTTGGACTTTACGCTGCAGCTGCACACGACCTGAGGGACTTCCACTCTCTCTCTGACGAGACGTCACATTAAAAAAAAAACCCGCTCATGCCGCAGGAACGGTGTGACGGAACATTTTAGTGGTTTTGAAACCGTGACTTTTTCATACCGTGGTAAAACCTTGAAACCGGGTAACCGGCCCATGCCTATGACTGAGCTTCATTTTTTCCTTCAAACACAAATCGGATCGTAACGTCGTCTCAGAGAACGCAGACATGATGAGGAGGACGCAGTGTGGAGTCATTCAGAGGAACTAAAGGAGCATTTACACTGAAATACCAACTATTTTATTAACGAGTGTAGATAATTACATACAGCGCACTTTATCCACATCCTTAAAATCAGAACAGGAGCTTTTAACCCTCCTGGTGTCCTCGAGTCAAGGAAGGAAGGGAGGGAGGAAGGAAAGGAGGGAAGGAAAGGAGGGAAGGAAGAAAGAAAGAAGGAAAGGAGGGAGAAAAGAAAGAGA
Source organism: Scomber colias (assembly GCA_021039105.1). Classification (NCBI taxonomy): domain Eukaryota; kingdom Metazoa; phylum Chordata; class Actinopteri; order Scombriformes; family Scombridae; genus Scomber; species Scomber colias. The sequence continues at coordinate 199,680 of JAJDFG010000408.1, read as the reverse complement.
GAAGGAGGGAGGAAGGTAGAGGAGGGAAGGGAAAGGAGGGAGGAAAGAAGAAGAGTGAGGAAGGATAGGAGGGAGGAAGGAAAGGACAGAGGAGGGAGAAAAGAAAGAGAGAAGGAGGGAATTAAGGAAAAAGGAGGGAAGGAGGAAGGAAAGAAAGAGAGAAGGAGGGAGGAAGGTAGAAGGAAAGGAGAGAGGGAGGAAAGAAGAAGATGTGAGGAAGGAAATGAGGGAGGGAGGAAAGAAAGAGAGAAGGAGGGAAAGATGAAGGGAGGGAGGAAAGAAGGAACAGTCCAAACAGACGGGGTCAGTTTGACCCGGAGGAACGACAGGAGGGTTAAAGGAAGCTTCATGAACACTGGTGGAAGAAAGGTTTGCCTCTCCTCCAGCTTCACGTCTTCATCCGTCAGAGAAACGGATTCGACCTCGGTGCAAATTGTGCATCTGTAAACATCGAACAAGTCAGATCTTTTCATGCTTCATCAGTTTCTGACTGAGGTGGACTCTGGGGGAGTGAGGGGCGGTCTGGGGGTGGGGGGGGTGGGGGGTGGGGGTCGGGGTTGAGGAGAGTTCAGGAAGCATCAGGAAAATATGGTGTAAACTGGTTTATTCAGTCCTGCAGAAACATTCAGAGCGATGACGGCATGAAGCTGCAGCGAGGAGGGCTGCACCGGCAACCGGTTCAGTCTGCACCACCAAAACGGTTGGGTCTGCACCACCAAACAGTTCGGTCTGCACCACCAAATGGTTGGGTCTGCACCACCAAACGTTTCGGTCTGCACCACCAAATGGTTGGGTCTGCACCACCAAACGTTTCGGTCTGCACCACCAAACGGTTCGGTCTGGACCACCAAACGGTTTCGGTCTGCACCACCAAAACGGTTCGGTCTGCACCGGCAAACGATCAGTTTAACTCAGAACTAAATCTCTGTTTCACATCATTTCATTTCTCTCTCTATTGAACCGTTAACCTCTGACCCTGGTCTACAGTGTGTGTGCTGGTGCAGCGCTCCTCCTCCAGTCCACCAGTCAGCTTCCCGTCACGCCTCCGCTCATCAATCCCCGTTGGACTCGACCACCTTCTCGGCCAGAATCTCCTGGAAGGTGGAGAGCTGCTTCATCTGCTCCGTCTGCATCGAGTGTCTCCTCATCAGCTTCTTCTTCATCTTGAAGTCGGGCCCCGTTTGGGCGAAGCCGGGGCCACGGGGACCAGGATCTTGTGCCCGGAGTGGACGGGGAGGTGGGTTTGCCGTTGGCCCGGATGTCTGGGATCGGTCTATGGGGGTTGATGTTGAGTGGAGGCAAGAAACCGGGTCTGGTGTGGGAGATGTGGTCCAGTAGGAGAGTCCCGGAGCCCCGGCGCTCCAGCAGTCCTGGGGACGCCGGCGCATGGTGATTGGGGACACTGAGTTGGGGATGTTCTCCAGAGACTCCCTGGAGGAGCTGGTGACCAGGGGAGAGGGGGGAGGCGTTGTACCTCCTCCGCTCCACAGACACCCGACCAGAGTCAGGAGATCCTGGATGACTCTGGGCAAAGGTGGGTGTCCGACTCGTAGTGCTCCATCCGGGTCAGTTTGGGGTGAGCCAGGCCCGGGCAGCCACCGCCCCCGGTCCCCCAGCGTTCTCCTGGGACTCCGGGGCCGTGTTCCTGCGGTACAGGATCTGGTGCTGCTGAACCTTGTCGGCCCAGGAGGAACCAGCGAGGGCTGCGCAGTCCTCGGAGCAGGATCCGGTCGATGACTTCGGGGAACTGGGATCGTGGGTCTCGATACTGTGTCGCCTTGACAACAGAGGTCTCGCAGGTTCTGTAATGGTTAGGCCGTTTATCTCCGCGATGGTCTTGCTCAGATCGCAGCCGCCCTCCTCCTCCAGACCTCCGCCCCCCCGCTCCTGAGGAACCCCGCTCAGCACCGAGGGCGCCACCAGACCCCACGGCTCCGAGTTCAGCTCTTCAGCAGCTTACGAGGCGGCGGTCGCTTCTCTCCAGGCGGTCGAGCGGAAGGTAAGGCAAAGCCGAGGTGAGCGCGAAGCTGAAGATCCCCTCGTCGTCTCCGGCCGGCGAGGAAGTGCCGATCTCCACCTCAGAGGGGGACATGCAGGCTGGGGACAGCTTGTCCACGACGCCCGGCGAGGAGGAGAGTTGAAGGTACTGCTTCGTCTTCTTGGTGCCAGACGGAGACGTGTCTGTTGTGATGATTGATCACCTCTTTGCCTTTGGCCTTGCAGGCGTCCAGCAGGACCTGCAGGTGTCGCGGTCCCCCTTGTTGATGGCGTGAACGAGGGCAGAGGACCCGGAGTAGTCTTGAGGCTGGGATCAGCTCCGTTCTCCAGCAGCAGGGACACCACCTCCTTCCCCGCCTGCTCGGCGCAGGCGTGCATCAGCGCCGTCCTCCCGCTCTTGTCCTGGAGTTGGGGTCGGCTCCTTTCTCCAGCAGGTAGCGGACCATCCTGTGGCGGGTCTGCGGGTCGTCGTAGCTCGCTAAGCAGGCGGCGGCGATGGGAGTCTCACCGCGCTCGTTGCCCTCATTGATGTAAGCTCCGCCCTCCAGCAGCAGGCGGGTCAGCCTTAGCTTCCCCTGGAAGACGGCTTTGAGGAGGGCGTTCCCTCGGTCTGGAGGGAGCCTCCATCTCCCATGATCCCTTGCCTTACCTCAAACCTCCAGCCTGCTGCAAATTAGCTTCAAGCTAACGGGCCATCCTCCACGAGAAGCCGCATGACCTGCAGGAGGAACACAGACACAGTGAGTTCTCCATCATAGCCACGTTAGCATGTTAGCATGTTAGCACGTTAGCATGTTAGCTTAGCCTCAGTCTGCTTGCTGTCGTGTGAAGTGAGCAGCAGCTTCATTCTCCTCTGATCAAGCATCATCATCATCAGCTCTGCATTAGCAAACACACCTGCAGCTGAAGGCAAACAGCGTTTAGCCCGGTGACATCACTGATGACATCACTGATGACTCAGAACAAACAGCTGATCATGTGACACATGTTGAACACAGTCAGGAAAGGGTCTGCAGGGTTTGGGGGTTAATGAGGTAACTTCAGGATTAAGTTTGGGGGGGTTTCAACGTTACGACATCGGTTCACTTCCTACAGGGAGTCATCACCATGGTAACCGATACTGAACAGCTGAACAGTCACTGCAGTCTGACATTACTTTAAGTCTTTGATGATGTCACATATTCAGATGATTTTCACTCATATGGAAATGAACAGGAAGTGAAGACGGGTCATTAGTGTGTGATGAACAGGAAGTGACAACGGGTCATTAGTGTGTGATGAACAGGAAGTGAAGATGGGTCATTAGTGTGAACAGGAAGTGAAGACGGGTCATTAGTGTGTGATGAACAGGAAGTGACGACGGGTCATTAGTGTGTGATGAACAGGAAGTGAAGACGGGTCATTAGTGTGTGATGAACAGGAAGTGACGACGGGTCATTAGTGTGTGATGAACAGGAAGTGAAGACGGGTCATTAGTGTGTGATGAACAGGAGTGACGACGGGTCATTAGTGTTGATGAACAGGAAGTGAAGACGGTCATTAGTGTGTGATGAACAGGAAGTGAAGACGGGTCATTAGTGTGTGATGAACAGGAAGTGACGACGGGTCATTAGTGTGTGATGAACAGGAAGTGAAGACGGGTCATTAGTGTGTGATGAACAGGAAGTGACGACGGGTCATTAGTGTGTGATGAACAGGAAGTGAAGACGGGTCATTAGTGTGAACAGGAAGTGAAGACGGGTCATTAGTGTGTGATGAACAGGAAGTGACGACGGGTCATCAGCGTGTGATGAACAGGAAGTGAAGACGGGTCATTAGTGTGTGATGAACAGGAAGTGAAGACGGGTCATTAGTATGAACAGGAAGTGAAGACGGGTCAGTGTGTGATGAACAGGAAGTGAAGACGGGTCATTAGTGTGAACAGGAAGTGAAGACGGGTCATTAGTATGAACAGGAAGTGAAGACGGGTCATTAGTGTGAACAGGAAGTGAAGACGGGTCATTAGTGTGAACAGGAAGTGAAGACGGGTCATTAGTGTGAACAGGAAGTGAAGACGGGTCATTAGTGTGAACAGGAAGTGAAGACGGGTCGGCTCCTGAGGAACCCGCTGACCCCGACCTGCAGAGGGTTAGGGTCCTCTAGTTACCCCTCTGCACAATACACACAGTGTGTAGTATAATATACACACAGTACTCAGTGTGTAGTACAATACACAACCAGTACTCAGTGTGTAGTACTCAGTGTGTAGTATAATATACACACAGTACTCAGTGTGTAGTACAATATACACACAGTACTCAGTGTGTAGTACAATACACACACAGTGTGTAGTACTCAGTGTGTAGTACAATACACAAACAGTACTCAGTGTGTAGTACTCAGTGTGTAGTACAATATACACACAGTACTCAGTGTGTAGTACTCAGTGTGTAGTATAATATACACACAGTACTCAGTGTGTAGTACTCAGTGTGTAGTACACAGTGTGTAGTATAATATACACACAGTACTCAGTGTGTAGTACTCAGTGTGTAGTACACAGTGTGTAGTATAATATACACACAGTACTCAGTGTGTAGTACTCAGTGTGTAGTACAATATACACACAGTACTCAGTGTGTAGTATAATATACACACAGTACTCAGTGTGCAGTACTCAGTGTGTAGTACTCAGTGTGTAGTATAATATACACACAGTACTCAGTGTGTAGTACTCAGTGTGTAGTACAATATACACACAGTACTCAGTGTGTAGTACTCAGTGTGTAGTATAATATACACACAGTACTCAGTGTGTAGTACTCAGTGTGTAGTACAATATACACACAGTACTCAGTGTGCAGTACTCAGTGTGTAGTACTCAGTGTGTAGTATAATATACACACAGTACTCAGTGTGTAGTACTCAGTGTGTAGTATAATGAAGTGTCTGGTGGACTCACCTGTCTGTCAGGTGAATCTACACAGATACATGATGAAGATGATGATGATGAAGATGATGATGAAGATGATGATGATGAAGATGTGAAGGAATGCAGCGACCCGGGATTTTACGTCACTGCCTCTGACGCAGTGATTTCTATATTTACACACCGGTTGCGAAGTTAAGCAGCAGCGCCGCGCGTGCGTGTCAGTCCGTCCGTTCGTGCGTGCGTGCGTGCGCATATGCGTGCGCGTGTGTGCGCGTGTGTGCATGTGCATCGCAAAGGATCAGATATTTGATGTATTTTGCTGCATCATCATCCTCATCCTCATCATCCTCATCCTCACCATCATTCCGTCACATCTGGTGACTTTACACCGTCTGATGGCGCGCGCACACACACACGAGCGCACGCACGAAGCCCCGTTAAATCTCCGGTAGCTGAGAGACTGAGAGATGCAGAGATGCAGCAGAGTGATGGAGGGATGAAGATGAAGATGAGTGATGGAGGGATGAAGATGAATGAATGAAAACATGACGAGCTTCATTTCTTACCGCCGAGATGAAGGAGCATCTTCATCATCTTCATCTTCATCACCGGCCGACCGTTAGTCTCCGTTACCGACCGTTACCGACTGTTTACTGACGGAGCCGCTGCACCGACCCTCCTCCTCCTCTTCCTCCTCCTCTTCCTCCTCAGACAGCCCCCCCCCCCCCCCCCCAGGTTAACTCTTTAGTGTCTGAGCTGCACTGGTTAACCCTCCTGTTGTGTTTGAGTCAAGGAAGGAAAGGAGGGAGGGAGGAAGGAAGGAAGGAAGGAAGGAAGGAAGGAAGGAAGGAAGGAAGGAAAGGAAATAAGGAAGGAAGGAAGGAGAGAGAAAGGAAGGAACGACAGAAGGAAGAAAGGGGGATGGAGGACAGAAGGAAGGAAGGGAGGAAAGGAAATAAGGGAGGAAGGAAGGAGAGAGAAAGGAAGGAATGACAGAAGGAAGAAAGGGGGATGGAGGATGGAAGGAAGGAAGGGAGGAAAGGAAATAAGAAAGGAAGGAAGGTAGGAGGGAGGGAAGGAGAAAAGAAGGACGGAGGAAAGAAATAAGGAAGGAAAGAAGGTAGGAGGGAGGGAGGAAGGAAGGAAAGAAGGAAGAAAGGGGGATGGAGGACAGAAGGAAGGAAGGGAGGAAAGGAAATAAGGGAGGAAGGAAGGAGAGAGAAAGGAAGGAATGACAGAAGGAAGAAAGGGGGATGGAGGATGGAAGGAAGGAAGGGAGGAAAGGAAATAAGAAAGGAAGGAAGGTAGGAGGGAGGGAAGGAGAAAAGAAGGACGGAGGAAAGAAATAAGGAAAGAAAGAAGGTAGGAGGGAGGGAGGAAGGAAGGAAAGAAGGACAGAGGAAAGAAGAAAGGAAGGAAGGACGAAGGAAAGAAGTAAGGAAGGAAGGAAGGTAGGAGGGAGGGAGGAAAGAAGGTAGGAGGGAGGGAGGAAAGAAGGTAGGAGGGAGGGAGGAAGGAAGGAAGGAAGGAAGGATGGAGGAAAGAAGTAAGGAAGGTAGGAGGGAGGAAAGAAGGTAGGAGGGAGGGAGGAAGGAAGGAAAGAAGGTAGGAGGGAGGGAGGGAGGAAAGAAGGTAGGAGGGAGGGAGGAAGGAAGGAAAGAAGGATGGAGGAAAGAAGTAAGGAAGGAAGGTAGGAGGGAGGGAGGAAGGAAAGAAGGTAGGAGGGAGGGAGGAAGGAAGGAAAGAAGGACAGAGGAAAGAAGGAAGGAATGAAGGACGGAGGAAAGAAGTAAGGAAGGAAGGTAGGAGGGAGGGAGGAAGGAAGGAAAGAAAGACAGCGGAAAGAAGGAAGGAAGGATGGAGGAAAGAAGTAAGTAAGGAAGGGAGGAAGGTAGGAGGGAGGGAGGAAGGAAGGAAAGAAAGACAGCGGAAAGAAGGAAGGAAGGATGGAGGAAAGAAGTAAGTAAGGAAGGGAGGGAGGGAGGAAAGAGAGAAGGAGAGAGGAAGCACAGAAGGAAGGAAGGAAGGAAGGAAGGAAGGAAGGAAGGAACAGAACTAATATAATAATGAAATAGTAGAAAGTTAGATTCATAGTTAATGAATTAATAAACTGATGTTTTATGACATCATCATGTGACCAAAGATGACATCACTGATGACATCACTCAGTCACACAGTTATTATCATCATTATCAGCAGCAGCAGTGTAAGTTAAACTGTTCATGACAAAAATAAATGCTGCAGAACACACACACACACACACACACACACACACACACACACACACACACACACACACAGGCTGTTGCTATTATGGAAACACAGTTTCTATGGCAACTGATGTGCTGGATTCCTGCAGAAGCGTTCCCACGGCGACACACAGCTCTTTACCTTATTACACTCACACACACACACACACTCAGACACGTGCACACTCTCACACACACACACTCACACTTGCACACACACACTCACACACTCTCACGCACACACGCACACTCTCACTCACACACTCTCACACACACACACACACTCAGACACGTGCACAATCTCACACACACTCACTCACACACACACACACACACACTCACACACACTCTCACACACACACTCTCACACACACTCACACACTCTCACGCACACACGCACACTCTCACTCACACACTCTCACACACACACACTCTCACTCTCACTCACACACACTCACACACGCACACACACACACACACTCAGACACGTGCACAATCTCACACACACACTCTCACTCACACACACACTCACTCACACACACACACACTCACATACTCTCTCACACTCACACACACACTCACAAACACACTCTCACACACACTCACACACTCTCACGCACACACGCACACTCTCACTCACACACACTCACACACGCACACACACACACACTCAGACACGTGCACGATCTCACACACACACTCTCACTCACACACACACTCACTCACACACACACACACTCACATACTCTCACACACACACTCACATACACACACACACTCTCACACACTCTCTCACACACACACACTCACACACGCACACACACGCACACACACACACACTTACTGTTACACACACACACACTCACACACTCTCACACACACACTCACACGCACACACACACACTCTCACACTCACACACTCTCACACACACACTCAGACACATGCACACACACTCACACACACACTCAGACACATGCACACTCTCTCTCACACTCACACACACACACACACACACAGTAGCAGAATGATGGAGGCTGTTTTGCTGACGTAGCAGAAGTGTGCTGCAGGAGTACATGGAGCCTGATGTTAGCAGTTAGTGATAAAGTGATGTCATTTAGTCAGGTTCAACATTTCATTACATATATGAAGCTACAGTTAGCAGCAGGTTAGCTTAGCATGAAGACGACTGGCAGACGCCAGAGGCCTGTACTACGAAGCTGGATTTTCTCTTATCGAGATAACTTCAGGGTTAACTCTGGGTTTTCCGTACTACGAAGCTGGTTCACTTCTTACCGGGGTAAATCACCATGGTAACTTATGCTGAACGGCTAACCTGCTCCGGAGCAGGTTATGTTCTGGATAAGAGATCAATGAGTACAAAAGCACCACCTCCTGACCAATCAGTTCTCTTAGAAAATGACCTGCCCATTCTTAAAACATCCTGTCAACATTGGTGCGCGGATCATGAGAGGAGCGCTTAGGAGAGAATGAGCTTTTAGGGATAGATGCAATTTTTTAATTGGCCAAAATATATATTTAAAAAATAATCACTGAGGCACGTGGGGGATATTATTCTGTATGTTATACAGTTGGTTTGAAATCATTCACTCAAATGGTTGAAGCAGTGTTGCTTTTGGCCTGGATGATGTGTTTGAATTCTTCATATTTATGAAGAATAATTGTCTGCTCCTCCATGGTAAAGTAGGCTGCTCTGCAGGGTTTCTGCATGTTTGTGATTGGTCAGACGCTGCAAACACCCCCCCTTTATGTGAACGCGCAGAGATCCAGATTGGAAAACCCTGGGTTGATTTACCGAGTTGATATCCAGCTTCGTAGTACCGTTTATCCTAGACTGCGAAGATCTGGTTAAGTCAACCCAGGTAACGGAGAGAGATCCTGGATAGGTTAATCCAGCTTCGTAGTACAGGCCTCTGGCCTGATTAGACCTGTTAGCATCATGTGATCAGTGTGTTACACCTGTTAGCATCATGTGATCAGTGTGTTACACCTGTTAGCATCATGTGATCAGTGTGTTACACCTGTTAGCATCATGTGATCAGTGTGTTACACCTGTTAGCATCATGTGATCAGTGTGTGTACACCTGTTAGCATCATGTGATCAGAGTGTGTGTGTACACCTGTTAGCATCATGTGATCAGTGTGTTACACCTGTTAGCATCATGTGATCAGTGTGTGTACACCTGTTAGCATCATGTGATCAGTGTGTTACACCTGTTAGCATCATGTGATCAGTGTGTGTACACCTGTTAGCATCATGTGATCAGTGTGTGTGTGTACACCTGTTAGCATCATGTGATCAGTGTGTGTACACCTGTTAGCATCATGTGATCAGTGTGTGTACACCTGTTAGCATCATGTGATCAGTGTGTGTGTGTACACCTGTTAGCATCATGTGATCAGTGTGTGTACACCTGTTAGCATCATGTGATCAGTGTGTGTGTACACCTGTTAGCATCATGTGATCAGTGTGTGTGTGTACACCTGTTAGCATCATGTGATCAGTGTGTGTGTACACCTGTTAGCATCATGTGATCAGTGTGTGTGTGTACACCTGTTAGCATCATGTGATCAGTGTGTGTACACCTGTTAGCATCATGTGATCAGAGTGTGTGTGTACACCTGTTAGCATCATGTGATCAGTGTGTGTACACCTGTTAGCATCATGTGATCAGAGTGTGTGTGTACACCTGTTAGCATCATGTGATCAGTGTGTGTACACCTGTTAGCATCATGTGATCAGTGTGTGTACACCTGTTAGCATCATGTGATCAGTGTGTGTACACCTGTTAGCATCATGTGATCAGTGTGTGTACACCTGTTAGCATCATGTGATCAGTGTGTGTACACCTGTTAGCATCATGTGATCATACACACACACATGCAAACACACACAGACAGACACACAGACAGACACACACACACACAGATACACACACACACACACACACATACACACACACACACATACACACACACATGCAAACACACACAGACAGACACACAGACAGACACACACACACACAGATACACACACAAACACACACATACAGAGAGACAGACACACACACACACAGACACACACACACACACACAGACACACACACACACACACACCATGGTCACTTTTGGGGACATTAACCATGACAGATCTAAGTCTGAAGTATGTCCTCAGAAGTAGCCTGTGCCAGAAACACACACACACACACACACACACACACACACACACACACACACACACACACACACACATACACGCCATGGTCACTTTTGGGGACCTTCCACAGACATTCATTGTGTGTCTATTTATCACACAGACAGACACACACACACACAGACAGGGACACACATGCAAACACACACAGACAGACACACACACACACACACACACACACACAGACATACACACATATATACACGCCATGGTCACTTGTGGGGACCTTCCACAGCCATTCATTGTGTGTCTATTTATCAGTTTAATAATTGATCGTGGTGAGACTCTGAACCTGGTATGATGCAGGTATTGATCTTTGATCCCCTCACTGTACCGACTGCAGGGGTCAAAGGTCACAGACAAGCCAGTCAGCGACCCTGACAGTATTTACAATCTCTGACTGAGCCAATCAGAGAGCAGCACCTCATACTGCTCCGTGTGTCTGCCGTCGCTCCTTCTTCTTCTTCTTCTTCTTCTTCTCTGCGGTGGGACAATGCACGGCAAAGGACACCCCTGGTAAGACCCCCCCCCCCCACCTCACACACACACACACACACACACACACACACACACACACACAGTTTAAAACATGAAAAATCAGTTTTCACGTCTGTGTTTAAACTCATATTTTAATCATCAGTGTGTGTGTGTGTGTGTGTGTGTGTGTGTGTGTGTGTGTGTGTGTGTGTGTGTGTGAGAGAGAGTATTAGTGTGTGTGTGTGTGTGTGTGTGTGTGTGTGTGAGAGAGAGTGTGTTAGTGTGTGTGTGTGTGTGTGTGTGTGAGAGAGAGAGTGTTAGTGTGTGTGTGTGTGTGTGTGTTAGTGTGTGTGTGTGTGTGTGTGTGTGAAAGAGAGAGAGTGTTAGTGTGTGTGTGTGTGTGTGTGTGTGTGTGTGAGAGAGAGAGAGAGTGTTAGTGTGTGTGTGTGTGTGTGTGTGTGTGTGTGTGTGTGTGAGAGAGAGAGTGTTAGTGTGTGTGTGTGTGTGTGTGTGTGTGTGTGTGTGTGTGTGTTAGTGTGTGTGTGTGTGTGTGTGTGTGTGTGTGTGTGTGTGTGTGAGAGAGAGAGAGAGAGAGAGAGTGTGTGTGTGTGTGTGAGAGAGAGAGACAGTGTGTGTGTGAGAGAGAGTGTTAGTGTGTGTGTGTGTGTGTGTGTGTGTGTGTGTGTGTGTGTGTGAGAGAGAGAGAGAGAGAGAGAGAGAGAGAGAGAGAGTGTGTGTGTGAGAGAGAGAGACAGTGTGTGTGTGAGAGAGAGTGGTTTTATTGGTGGTGTATTAATGATCAGACTGTTGAGTGATTAAATGTCTTGTTTTAATCAGACTGAGTTCAGACAGGATGAAGTTTATTCATTAATAAACTCTTCATCCTGTCTTTATGAACATTTTAAACATTTTAAAAAGATAAAGATGAATTTAAATGTTGAAATATGAACCTTGATAACCCTCCTGTTGTCCTTGAGTCAAGGAAGGAAAAGAGGGAGGAAGGAGGGAGGGAGGAAAGAAAGATAGAAGGAGGGAGAGAAGAAAGAGAGAAAGAGGGAAGGAAGGAAAGGAGGGAGGAAAGGGGGGAAGGAAGGAAGAAGGAAGGAAAGAAAGAGAGAAGGAGGGAAGGAAGGAAAGGAGAGAAGGAAGGAAAGGAGGGAGGAAAGAAGAAGGAAGGAGGGAAGAAAGAGAGAAAGAGGGAAGGAAGGAAGAAGGAAGGAAAAGGAGGGAGAAAAGAAGGAAGGAGGGAAGGAGGAAGGAAAGAAGGAAGGAAGGAAGGGAGGAAGGAAGGGAGGACAACATGAACATTATAATAATTATCACTGCTTTATTGAATCATTTGAACTTTATGTTTTATTATTTTATATTATTAGAAATGTTTTAAAACTGTTTAATAATGTGTGTGTTAGTGATCATTTCTGCTTCATGATCTGAAATGAATCACTTTAAACTCTATATTTTATTATATTAGTATGAAACACAGTCACATATGCAAGCGGTAGATATCGATCTCTCTTCATCCTCTTCATCCTCTTCATCATCTTCATCCTCTTCATCCTCTTCATCCTCCGTGTGTCACATGACCGTCTTTATGATCTTTGAACTGCAGTTAAACTTTTAAACTTTTTACAGTTTCTACAGTAAAATGTTTCTCAGAAGGTCACGAGTCTTTATGCTCACTCTGCTCTTATTAAAACTGCCCCTCCCTCCTCTATATGCCCCCCCTCCCTCTCTGCCCCACCCCTCCCTCTCTACCCTACCCCCCCTCTCTGCCTCCCCATCCTCTCTACCCCCCCTCCTCCCTCCTCTATATCGCCTACCCCCCCTCTCTGCCACCCCCCTCCCTCTCTACCCCCCCACACTCTGTACCCCCCTTCCCTCTCTACCCTACCCCCCCCTCTGCCCTGCCACCCCCCTCCCTCTGTACCCCCCCCTCCTCTCTCTACCCCCCTTCCCTCTCTACCCCCCCACTCCCCTCCCCTCACCTCCCCTCCCCTCCCTACCCTTCCTCTCTACCCTCCCCTCTCTACTCTACCCCCCATCTCTACCCCCCTTCCCTCTCTACCCTACCCCCCCCTGCCCTGCCACCCCCCCTCCCTCTGTACCCACCCCACACTCTGTACCCCCCTCCCTCTCTACCCCCCCACTCCCCTCCCCTCCCCTCCCTCCCCTTCGTCTCTACCCTCCCCTCTCTACTCTACCCCCCCCCATCTCTACCCCCCTTCCCTCTCTACCCTACCCCCCCTCTGCCCTGCCACACCCCTCCCTCCCTTCCCCCCCCCAACAGCTGCTCCTTCGAGGACTATAACCTGACCACTGAATGGCTCCTGAAGCAGACCAATCACCGCCCCAAGGTTGCAGTGATCTGTGGTTCAGGACTCGGTCTGCTGGCTGACGTCGCTACTGACAAGCAGATCTTCAGGTACCAGGACATCCCCAACTTCCCCGTCAGCACAGGTGAGTTAGCCACGCCCACTGCACACTGAGGGGGGGGGGGGGTAGGGGGGGCAAAGGTCTCTGTGGTCTGATGTGGTCTCTCTCTGTCTTGCAGTCGCGGGTCATGAGGGATGTTTGGTGTTCGGGATGATCGAGGACACTCCCTGCGTCTTCATGCAGGGTCACTTCCACCTGTATGAAGGCTACTCTCTCTGCCAGGTGAGTCTGACCCTGACCCTGGTCCTGAACCTGACCCTGACCCTGACACTGACCCTGACCCTGACCCTGACTCCGACTCCGAGCCCGAGCCTGACCCTGTTCCTGTCACTGTATAGTGTTCATCGTCTCCATGGTGACTGTATGGTGTTCATCGTCTCCATGGTGACTGTATAGTGTTCATCGTCTCCATGGTAACTGTATAGTGTTCATTTTCTCCATGGTGACTGTAGTGTTCATCGTCTCCATGGTGACTGTATAGTGTTCAGTGTCTCCATGGTGACTGTATAGTGTTCATCGTCTCCATGGTGACTGTATGGTGTTCATCGTCTCCATGGTGACTGTATGGTGTTCATCGTCTCCATGGTGACTGTATGGTGTTCATCGTCTCCATGGTGACTGTATAGTGTTCATCGTCTCCATGGTGACTGTATGGTGTTCATCGTCTCCATGGTGACTGTATGGTGTTCATCGTCTCCATGGTGACTGTATAGTGTTCATCGTCTCCATGGTGACTGTATGGTGTTCATCGTCTCCATGGTGACTGTATGGTGTTCATCGTCTCCATGGTGACTGTATGGTGTTCATCGTCTCCATGGTGACTGTATGGTGTTCATCGTCTCCATGGTAACTGTATAGTGTTCATTTTCTCCATGGTGACTGTAGTGTTCATCGTCTCCATGGTGACTGTATAGTGTTCATTGTCTCCATGGTGACTGTATAGTGTTCATCGTCTCCACGGTGACTGTATAGTGTTCATCGTCTCCATGGTGACTTTAGTTTTCTTTTCATCGTCTCCATGGTGACTGTATAGTGTCCATCGTCTCCATGGTGACTGTATAGTGTTCATCGTCTTGTTCGTGAAGGTGAAACTTTGTTCAGACGTCAGAACAAACAGACAAATTCAGACTTTCATCTGGAACAGAAGCACGAGATGACATCACACCGTGCTCTGTGTGCCTCATGCAAACAGCACGCTAACGCTAATGCTAACCCTCAGGAAGAGGAACTGCTTGTTTGTTTAGTTTGGCAGAACAACTAGAACGTGTTTACTGAGAGCAGGAAGTTACCTGGTCGAACCTGTCTGTCTCTCTACCTGTCAGTCTGTCTGTCTCTCTACCTGTCTGTCTCTCTATCTGTCGGTCTGTCTGTCTCTCTACCTGTCTGTCTCTCTACCTGTCAGTCTGTCTGTCTCTCTACCTGTCTGTCTCTCTACCTGTCTGTCTCTCTACCTGTCAGTCTGATTCTAGGCTCCAAACTGACCAAACATTAACTACTGTCTATCTCTCTACCTGTCTGTCTGTATCTACCTGTCTGTCTGCCTGTCTGTATCTACCTGTCTCTCTACCTGTCTGTCTGCCTGTCTGTCTGTCTGCCTATCTGTCTGTCTGTCTGTCTGTCTGTCTGTCTTCATGTCTGTATCTACCTGTCTGTCTGTATCTACCTATCTGTCTGTCTACCTGTCTGTCTGTCTCTACCTGTCTGTCTGCCTGTCTGTCTGTCTGCCTATCTGTCTGTCTGTCTGTCTGTCTGTCTTCATGTCTGTATCTACCTGTCTGTCTGTATCTACCTGTCTGTCTGCCTGTCTGTATCTACCTGTCTCTCTACCTGTCTGTCTGCCTGTCTGTCTGCCTATTTGTCTGTCTGTCTGTCTGTCTGTCTGTCTGTCTTCATGTCTGTCTCTCTACCTGTCTGTCTACCTGTCTGTCTGTATCTACCTGTCTGTCTGTATCTACCTATCTGTCTGTATCTACCTGTCTGTCTGTCTGTATCTACCTGTCTGTCTACCTGTCTGTCTGTCTGCATCTACCTGTCTGTCTGTCTGTATCTACCTGTCGGTCTACCTGTCTGTCTGTCTGTATCTACCTGTCTGTCTCTCTGTCTGTCTACCTGTCTGTCTACCTGTGTGTCTGTCTGTCTGTCTCTCTATCGCTCTACCTGTCTGTCTACCTGTGTGTCTCTACCTGTCTACCTGTCTGTCTCTCTACCTGTCTGTGTGTCTCAGGTGACGTTCCCAGTGCGGATCTTTAAGCTGATGGGAGTGGAGACCGTCCTGGTGACCAACGCCTCCGGAGGAATCTGCCCTGACTTTAAAGTCGGTGACATCATGATCATCAAAGATCACATCAACCTGCCGGGGTTCGCTGGACAACACCCGCTGTGTGGACCCAACGACGAGCGGTGAGACAGGAAACAGGAAGCTCCTCTCTATGGGGTGCCGTTTGTAAAGCAGCTCACGCTGAAAATAACAGCAACATTTTGTCACATTTAGCTTCAAACAATGTTTAAAAAACTGGTGTGAATTTTTGAGAGTCACTTTTTTGCACATTTACAAAAATATTTGTCAACTTAGAGATATTTTAAATATTTAAGTCCAAATGTTAAATGTTCAATTTAAATGTTAAATGTAAATCTAAATGTTAAATGTAAATCTAAATGTTAAATCTAAATCTAAATGTTAAATGTAAATCTAAATGTTAAATCTAAATCTAAATGTTAAATCTAAATCTAAATGTTAAATCTAAATCTAAATGTTAAATGTAAATCTAAATGTTAAATCTAAATGTTTCGAGTGAAACTAAATATTTAGCTAATATGCAAATTCAAATGCCGGTAACAGGAAGTACCAAAATAAAAGCTCGAGGAGGTCAGAGTGTGTTTATAGTGGCAAATAACGAATAAACCCCATCTTATCCGGGGAGATGGACTCTTGGACATGGATTATCGTGATAATAACTACCTAAAATGACAAACACGGTTGGAGAAACTTTATTTGAAGAGTACTGTGAGTTTTTAGTGTCACTTATATGAAGGGTGCCGGACTTATGACCTGTAGTCACTACAGCCATCCACAAGGGGGCTCACTATGACTGATCTGTCATCCTACACCCTCGCTCCTCCACCCGGTACACTGTACTGTCGGCCATGGTCGCGCTGCAAACATGACTGAATCTGCTTTAGGTTTTGGTGGCCCTGTGGCAGTTGCTGTCGCCGATGTTCTCAGCTAAGGCTGAATAAGTCATGCTTCTTTCTTTCCTCCCTTCTTTCTTCTTTCATTCCTCCTTTCCTTCCTTCCCTCCTTCTCTCTTTCTTTCCTCCCTCCTTTCTTCTTTTGTTCCTCCTTTCCTTCCTCCCTCCTCCTTCCTTCTTCCTTCCCTCCCTCCTTCCTCCCTCCTTTCCTTCTTTGACTCAAGGACAACAGGAGGGTTAATTAAATGAGGCACGTTACAAACTGAAGCTAATCTACTCAGTGAACCTGTTCTCATCCAACTTTGCTCTCAGCCACAAAAGAAGGGAGGGGCGGTCAACCGTGATAAATAAAGAGTAAAGAGAATAGAGAATAGAGAGTTAAATAAGAGGCTCTGAATGTGTCTGTCTCTCTGCAGGTTTGGGATCAGGTTCCCGTGCATGTCTGACGCCTACAGTAAGGACCTGAGGCGTCCTACCTCCCTCCTTCTTCCCTCCTTTCCTTCCTTCTTCCTTCCCTCCTTCTCTCTTTCTTTCCTCCCTCCTTTCTTCCTTCCTTCCCTCCTTCTCTTTCTTTCCTCCTTCCTCCCTCCCTCCTTTCCTCCCTTCTTTTCTCCCTCCTTTCCTTCCTTCTTCCTTCCTTCCCTCCTTCTCTCTTTCTTTCCTCCCTCCTTCCTTCCCTCCCTCCCTCCTTCCTTCCCTCCTTCCCTTCCTTCCTCCTTCCTCCCTTCCTCCTTTCTCCCTCCTTCCTTCTTCTTTCCTCCCTCCTTCTCTCTTTCTTTCCTCCCTCCTTCCTTACTTCCCTCCTTTCCTTCCTTCCCTCCTTCTCTCTTTCTTTCCTCCCTCCTTTCTTCTTTCCTTCCTCCTTTCCTTCCTTCCCTCCTTCTCTCTTTCTGTCCTCCCTCCTTTCTTCTTTCCTTCCCCCTTTCCTCCCTCCTTCCCTCCCCTCCTTCCTCCCTCCTTTCCTTCCTTGACTCAAGGACAACAGGAGGGTTAATTAAATGAGGCACGTTACAAACTGAAGCTAATCTACTCAGTGAACCTGTTCTCATCCAACTTTGCTCTCAGCCACAAAAGAAGGGAGGGGCGGTCAACCGTGATAAATAAAGAGTATAGAGAATAGAGAGTTAAATAAGAGGCTCTGAATGTGTCTGTCTCTCTGCAGGTTTGGGATCAGGTTCCCGTGCATGTCTGACGCCTACAGTAAGGACCTGAGGCGTCTCACTCTGGACGTGGTCTCTGAGCTGGGCTGCAGCGACTACGTCAGAGAGGGAGTTTACTGCATGGTGAGCGGACCCAACTTCGAGACCATCGCTGAGGCCAGGATGCTGCGGATCCTCGGCTGCGACTCTGTGGGTAAGACGGGTAGAGAGACAAATGGGTAGAGAGACAGACGGGTAGAGAGACAGACGAGTAGACAGACAGATAGACGGGTAGAGAGACAGACCAGTAGAGAGAGACAGACGGGTAGAGAGAGAGACAGGTAGAGAGACAGATGGGTAAAGAGACAGACAGGTAGAGAGACAGATGAGTAGAGACAGACAGACGGGTAGAGAGACAGACAGACGGGTAGAGAGACAGATGGGTAGAGAGACAGACGGGTAGAGAGACAGACAGGTAGAGAGACAGATGGGTAGAGACAGACAGACAGGTAGAGAGACAGACAGACGGGTAGAGAGACAGACGGGTAGAGAGAGAGACAGACGGGTAGAGAGACAGATGGATAGAGAGACAGACGGGTAGAGAGACAGACAGGTAGAGAGACAGATGGGTAGAGAGAGAGACGGGTAGAGAGACAGATAGACGGGTAGAGAGACAGATGGGTAGAGAGACAGACGGGTAGAGAGAGAGATAGTCGGGTAGAGAGACAGACGGGTAGAGAGAGAGACGGATAGAGAGACAGACGGGTGGAGAGACAGATTGGTAGAGAGTCAGACGGGTAGAGTGACAGATAGACGGGTAGAGAGGCAGACGGGTAGAGAGACAGACAGACGGGTAGAGAGAGAGATGGGTAGAGCGACAGACGGGTAGAGAGACAGATGGGTAGAGAGACAGACGGGTAGAGAGACAGGCGGGTAGAGAGACAGACAGGTAGACAGACAGACGGGTAGAGAGACAGACGGGTGGAGAGACAGATTGGTAGAGAGTCAGACGGGTAGAGTGACAGATAGACGGGTAGAGAGGCAGACGGGTAGAGAGACAGACAGACGGGTAGAGAGAGAGATGGGTAGAGCGACAGACGGGTAGAGAGACAGATGGGTAGAGAGACAGACGGGTAGAGAGACAGACGGGTAGAGAGACAGACAGGTAGACAGACAGACGGGTAGAGAGACAGACGCGGAGAGAGACAGACAGACGGGTAGAGAGACAGACGGGGAGAGAGACAGACAGACGGGTAGAGAGACAGACAGGTAGAGTGACAGACAGGTAGAGTGACAGACAGACGGGTAGAGAGACAGAAAGACGGGTAGAGAGACAGACGGGTAGAGAGACAGAAAGACAGGTAGAGAGACAGACAGACGGGTAGAAAGACAGACAGACAGACAGACGGGTAGAAAGACAGACAGACAGACAGACGGGTAGACAGACAGACAGGCCCTCCCGATGAGCTATAACGAGGTCAGCAGGAAGAGCACTGATTGGCTCTCGGTGAGACGATCATTGCAGCAGCAGGGGCTTCTGGGAGATGTAGTGTGGAAAGCCCCACCTTTCCTTCCTTCCCTCCTTCCTTTTCCTTCCGTCCTTCCCGCCTTCCTTCCTCCCTCCTTTCCTTCCTTCCTTTTCCTCCTTCCTTCCCTCCTTCCTTCTCGCCTTTTATCATTTCTATCAAAGTATAAACTGACCACAAGCTTCACTTCTATTAATCCAACAGCTGAACAACCTCTTTAACCATCCTACGTGTTAAAGAGTGGATGGACTCTGCAGGAACCAGAACATCAGCAGGTTCTCATTAAATATGTCTGCTGGTTAAACGTTAATGAGACAGAGAGGAACCCTGGGAGCTCAGTACCGATGCTCCATGACGTCACATGACTCACATCCTGCCCACCTTACAACAGCTTTACATACAGAACTCCTTAAAGTGACATTCCCTTCCTTCCTGTCTTATTTTCCTTCCTTACTTCCTTTCTGTTTTCTTTTTCTTCCTTGTTTCCTTCCTTCCTGTCTTATTTTCCTTCCTTACTTCCTTTCTGTCTTCTTTTTCTTCCTTCCTTCCTTCCTTCCTTCCTTCCTTCCTTCCTTCCATCCTTCCTTCCTTCCTTCCTTCCTGTCTTCTTTTTCTTCCTTGTTTCCTTCCTTCCTGTCTTATTTTCCTTCCTTCCTTCCTTCCTTCCTTGTTTCCTTCCTTCCTGTCTTCTTTTTCTTCCTTCTTTCCTTCCTTCCTTCCTTCCTTCCTTCCCTCCATCTGTCCTTCCTTCCTTCCTTCTTTCCTTCCTTCCTTCTTTCCTTCCTTCCTTCCTTCCTTCTTTCCTTTCTTCCTTCTTTCCTTCCTTCATTCCTTCCTTCTTTCCTTTCTTCCTTCTTTCCTTCCTTCCGTCCTTCCATTAAATATAAGATTGCAGCATAAAATAATAAATTAGCTTTAAAATCATTAAAAGGACATAGAGACAGAGAGAGAGAGACATCCATCTGTCCTCCCTTCCTTCCTTCCTTCCCTCCTTCCTTCCCTCCCTCCATCTGTCCAATCATTAAAAGGACATAGAGTGCAAATGAAAGATTAAAATGTAAAGTGCTTTAAAATAAAGAGCTCAATCATAAGCTCAGGAGAAGAGAAATGTTTTTAACCTGGATTTAAACTTCCTGTCGTCCTCCCGGGTCAAATTGACCCTGTCTAATTCTTCTTTCCTCCCTTCCTTCCTTCCTTCCGTCTGTTCTTCCCTCCTTCCTCCCTCCTTTCCTTTCCTTTCCTCCCTCCTTTCCTTCCTTCTTCCTTCCTCCCTTCCTTCTTTCCTCCCTCCCTCCTTCTCTTTCTTTCCTCTGTCCTTCTTTCCTACCTTCCTTCTTTCCTTTCCTCCCTTCTTCCTTCCCTCCTTCCTCCCTCCTTTCCTTCGTTCTTTCCTTTCCTCCCTCCCTTCCTCCCTCCCTCCTTTCGTCTGTCCTTCCTTCCTTCCTTCCTTCCTTCCTCCTTTCCTTCCTTCCTCCCTCCCTCCTTTCATCCCTTCCTGCCTCCTTTCCTTCCTTCCTCCCTCCTTTCCTTCCTTCCTCCCTCCCTTCCTTCCTTCCTTGACTCGAGGACAACAAAAGAGTTAAACATTTTCACAGTTGAAGCTGATTTGAGTTCTGCTGCTAGTTTGTTCCAGTTGTGTAAAAGCTGCTTCACCATGTTTAGTTTGAACTCTGGGCTCAACTATCTGACCTGAGTCAGTAGATCTCAGAGCTCTGGGCTCAACTATCTGACCTGAGTCAGTAGATCTCAGAGCTCTGGGCTCAACTATCTGACCTGAGTCAGTAGATCTCAGAGCTCTGGGCTCAACTATCTGACCTGAGTCAGTAGATCTCAGAGCTCTGGGCTCAACTATCTGACCTGAATCAGTAGATCTTAGAGCTCTGGGCTCAACTATCTGACCTGAGTCAGTAGATCTCAGAGCTTTGGGCTCAACTATCTGACCTGAGTCAGTAGATCTCAGAGCTCTGAGCTCAACTATCTGACCTGAGTCAGTAGATCTCAGAGCTCTATTGGGTTTATATTCTACTAACATGTCATTCATGTATTCTGGACCTAAACCATTCAGTGATTTGTAGACTAGTAGCAGAACTCTAACTGGGAGCCAGCCAAGTAAAGATTTAAAATATTTGGAATGCTAATTAGGACATCCAGTTTGTTTTTGATGCTTATTTTTGCATCGTTTACATGATTTCATATATTTAAAATCTATTCTGTATCTGACTGGGAGCCAGTGTAAAGACTTTAGAAGTGGAGTAAAATAAGGAGAATAAAGGTGTTCTCATTCCTTCTGTGTTCTCTCTTCAGGTATGAGCACAGTTCCTGAAGTGACGGTGGCAAAGCACTGTGGACTCAGAGTTCTGGGTCTGTCTCTGATCACCAACAAGGTCGGTTTGTGACGTAACAGCAGCTGTCTTAGTGAAGCTTGACTGACAGTGTGATGGTGGTGTTGACACGTGTCTTTCCTGCAGGTGTCTCTGGACTACAGTCGGGAGGAGAAGGTGAACCATGAGGAAGTTCTTGAGATCAGTAAAATGAGGACGGAGGTTCTGCAGAAACTGGCCACCATGCTGATCACTCGCTGCCAGCAGCAGAGCATCAACACACACTAACAGCATCAACACACACTAACATCAGCCGTCTCCTCCGTTACCTTCATAATACATTGAATTTGTAACTTCCTGTTGATGTTGTATAACTGTGACTTCACAATAAAAGTTTCTTTTAACGACTAAAGACTCTGACAGATGAATGACTGTTCATATTTATAATTACAGCATCAAACATTTGGAGCTAAAGTTTCAGTCTTGACTTGAGGAATAACTAAAGGTCACTAAAGGTCATTAAAGGTCTTCTTACTGGATCTCTTCTCCAGCTTTCAGCCGCATCTTGAACTCTGTGTTTGGTTCAAGTGTTTTTCATCTTCAGTATATTTTGTTTTCTCCTGTCGGCTCCTGAAGGTTGGAGTGTCTTCACCCTCTCACCACCTGTTAATTAGTTCATGATGATTGACAGGCCCAACAGGCCCTGTGATTGGCTGGCCGGTCTGCTTGATCACCAGGTGATGAAGGCTCAGAGCCAACTTCCTGTTTGTGTGCTGCAGGTGTGATTGACAGCAGATGGAGAGCAAGAAAATAAACAGACAACAAACTAACAGAGAGGAGGAGAGGTGGAGATGGAGAAGCTCATGAATAAATCTGCTTCATTTACAACAGCTGTAGTGGACAGACAGACAGACAGGTGTATAGACAGGTGGACAGACAGACAGACAGGTGGAAAGACAGACAGACAGGTGGACAGACAGACAGGTGGACAGGTCGTCTCACCTGCTGTGTCTGGGTCTCTCTGTAGCAGTGGGTGTTATGAATCCCGCTGAGAGCTGAGCTTTTTATTCTCCCACCGAGAGGAGAGAGAGTCATAAGTCCAACACTGAGGACACAACATCCAGTCTGCTCCCAGTAACATCCAGTCTGCTCCCAGTAACATCCAGCCTGCTCCCAGTAACATCCAGTCTGCTCCCAGTAACATCCAGTCTGCTCCCAGTATGGCCAGCTCCCTCCTGCAGGCGGTGGAGATCTCCGCCTCTCAGTTTCTGGACATCTTCCATCACTACGACAACGACGGTAAACCTGCAGCCTGTCCTGTCACGCGATGACATCGTCGGCTGTCAGCTGATCTTCTGTGGTGTGTTTCAGGAAACGGATTCATCGAAGGGAAAGAGCTGCAGAGCTTCATCAGAGAGCTGCGAGAAGCTCGACAGCAGGCCGGACTGGTGAGTCACATGTTCACCTGATCAGTCTGCAGGTAGAGCTGGAACCATCAGTCACTTCATTAATGATCAGTGTTGGGCACGTTACTTTTAAAAAGTAATTAGTTATAGTTACAGTTACTTCTCCCAAAAAGTAACTGAGTTAGTAACTGAATTACTCCATTATAAAAGTAACTAGTTACCAGGGACAGTAACTATTGCGTTACTTTAAATAATAATAATATATTTTTTTTAAAGTATAAATATGTCAGTGTTTTTGGCCACAAGTTTTGTAGTGGCGTGCCGTTGAGAGATGCTTCATTAGGTTAGAGTTGCTTGTAGCGGACGCTCTGATACATAATCTACATTTCACATGTATGTTCCCCGCCTTTTACCTCAAGGAGATTAAAGTAGTGTCTGTACTTCCTGTTTAAAAACACAACCTTTTCCTCCCAACTCGCCATTGCTGCAGCTTCTGCTAGTTTGTGATTGGCTTACCATGAAATCTTACTCTGCCTTAACCAATCATCATCACTGTTGTCCCGCCCCTCCCGTCTTTTGTGGCTGAGAGCAAAGTTGGATGAGAACAGGTTCACTGAGTAGATTAGCTTCAGTTTGTAACGTGCCTCATTTAAGTAAGTAACGTAACAGCGTTGTAATGATGGAAATAGTAATTAGTTACATTACCCGTTACTGAAAAGTAATGCTGTTAGTAATGCCGTTTAAATAAACAGTGTTCCCATCACTGATAATGAGTCAATCAGAAAATTATAATCAATTATTTCCATCATTGTTTCTTGTCTTTCTGAAACTTTATAGACCAAATAACTAACTGAAAAATAAAAGTAATCCAAAATGATAGTCCAAAATGATCAATCATATGAATTATTTAATGGTCTGAAAATATGAATTAGTTTGTATTGAAATCAAAGAACCAGCAGGACTGTGTGGAAGATTTGTTAAAACACTAACATGATTATTTGTATTTCCATTTGATCAATGAATTTAAAACACGTGATTATTTAGCTTTCCTTCATTAGTGCCTGAATGAATTGTTGCCTCATTAACCCTTGTGTCGTCCTCCCAGGTCAAATTGACCCTGTCCGTTTTGACTGTTCCTTCTTTCCTCCCTCCCTCCCTTCCATCTTTCCTTCCTCCTTCCCTCCTTCTCTCTTTCCTTCCTCCCTCCCTCCTTTCCTTCCTTCTTTTCTCCCTCCTTTCCTTCCTTCCCTCCTTTCCTTCCTTCCCTCCTTCTCTCTTTCTTTCCTCCCTCCTTTCTTCTTTCCTCCCTCCTTTCCTTCCTTCCCTCCTTCTCTTTCTTTCCTCCTTCCTTCTTCTTTCCTCCCTCCTTTCCTTCCTTCCCTCCTTCTCTCTTTCTTCCCTCCATCCTTCTTCTTTCCTCCCCCCTTTCCTTCCTCCCTCCCTCCTTTTCTCTTTCTTTCCTCCCTCCTTTCTTCTTTCCTTCCTCCTTTCTTCTTTCCTTCCTCCTTTCCTTCCTCCCTCCCTCCATCCTCCCTCCTTTCCTTCCTTCTTCCTTCCCTCCTTCCTCCCTCCTTTCCTTCCTTGACTCAAGGACAACAGGAGGGTTAATATTAAATCACAGTAAACCAAAGTGAGGAGGTGTAATACACGTCACGTCCAGCAGAGAGCAGCAGCTCTACACACCAACATTAGAGTTCACACAGAGACACAAATGGAGATAAACTCAATAAAACTGAAACCCTATTGATTTGAAAGGGAATATCTGACATCATATGGTTACCATAGCAACAGTACAGAAACTTAACCCTTTGTATATCTGCTCCTCCTTTTGGTAGAGCTCACTTTGTGTCATAAACTAAATCTATTGAACCCATTTAACTTTTAGGTCAATTTTTATCACTTGTATGAGGAATGTAATGCACAGAGACCATCAGATTGTGTTATGGTTGCTATAGATACAGGTTGTGCTATGGTTGCTATAGATACAGGTTGTTCTATGGTTGCTATAGATACAGGTTGTTCTATGGTTGCTATAGATACAGCTTGTGTTATGGTCGCTATAGATACAGGTTGTGCTATGGTTGCTATAGATACAGGTTGTGTTATGGTCGCTATAGATACAGGTTGTGCTATGGTTGCTAATAGATACGGGTTGTTCTATGGTTGCTATAGATACGGGTTGTTCTGTGGTTGCTATAGTTACAGTTTGTGCCGACATCAGAGATCCTGCTGGAGACATTTCTGAAGTTGACTTTGATTTTTCATCTTGTACATGAACAGAATGAGTCTCTAACATGTTTTTAATAAAAGTTTAGAACCAATGAGGTGTGAATGAGTCTGTAGAGGCTGTAAAACATCACATTTAGGATCAATGAGGAAATTAATCCATGTTTTATGTTGTCTTGGCAACAAAGAGGAAAAGCAAAGAAAAGATTATTAAATAGCACTCTCATGGTGTGAGCTATAAAGGGTTAAGAGAGGCGGAAGTTACTTAACTTAGTGCTCCGTCCACACTGAGAACAATAACTTTAAATATACAGTTATAAATGTCGAGTCCACACAGCAACTGTAACGATGGAGGGGAACAATATCGTTGGAATGACTTTCAGAGCGATTTGATGAACGATAAAAACACAGACTGTCAATCAAAATCCTTATTTATTTATTCATTTATTTATTCATTTATTATATAGCAGCTTTGCTCCTCCCCTCCCTGAGCTTCGACCTTATCGTGGTGGAGGGGTTTGCGTGTCCCAATGACCCCCGGAGGTCAGCTGTGGGGGATTTATGTCCCTGGTAGGGTCACCCATGGCAAACAGGTCCGGGGGGAGGGACCAGACAAAATGTAGCTTACAAGACCCTTATGATGAGCACAATATATGGTCCTCCGGTTTCCTTGCCCGGACATGGGTCACCAGGCCCATGTCCCAGGGCAGTGCCTCTGGATTGACAGACTGGGGTGGTGGTCCCTTTTTTTAAGAAGGGGGACCGGAGGGTGTGTTCCAACTATAGGGGGATCACACTCCTCAGCCTCCCTGGTAAGGTCTATTCGGGGGTGCTGGAGAGGAGGGTCCGTCGGATAGTCGAACCTCAGATTCAGGAGGAGCAATGTGGTTTTCGTCCAGGCCGTGGAACTGTGGACCAGCTCTACACCCTCTGCAGGATCCTTGAGGGTGCATGGGAGTTTGCCCAACCAGTCCACATGTGATTTGTGGACTTGGAGAAGGCATTCAACCATCTCAGGAAAATCAGGAGATGCTGATAAAAGTATATTTTAAGAAGGAACTTAAAAGAGATTCCTGATTCAGACTTTAGTAAGTTATAAACAGTTTATTAAATCTTTATATGATAATAATATAGTGTGTGTTTGTGTTTGAGGGTCTGACGGATCGGATGAGACAGTTTGTGAGTGAATACGAAGAGAAGTCAGACAGAAGAATTGGACTCGTTGAGGTGAGTTCAAAGACCAACATCATGAAGTCAAAGAGAGGGAGCACCACAGAAGAAGAGCAAACATATTTAATCATAACTGAAGAAGAATGGACGTTAACTACATGAAATAACCGACTGAATCAAAATGTGTGAATCAGTTCATCTTCAAACTTCACCTTGTTTTGATGGATAATTATAATAATAATCATCATCATCAATAATAACAGTGTTTTATTCAAGGAGACTTTTCACAGACAGGCTCCAGCAGTGTGTTCGTGTTTGACCTTTGACCTCGTGTTTTCCAGCTGGTTCAGATTCTTCCCACTGAGGAGAACTTCCTGTTGTTCTTCAGACAGCAGCTGAGCTCCGCCTCTCAGTTCCTGCAGGTACGACTCACCTGATCCAATGTCTCCTGAATGTCTCCTGAATGTTTCCTGAATGTTTCCTGTGTGCTTCCTGTGTGTTCGTCCCCTCGGGTGTCTCTGCAGACGTGGAGGCGCTACGATGTCGACCACAGCGGCTACATTGAGGCTGATGAGCTGAAGGTGAGAGTTGCATGATGACATCATGATGCTAAAACACAGATTCATACAGGAAGCTAAAATGATGTCATCCTTAATGTCCTGAAGAACTTCCTGAAGGATCTGCTGCTGAAGAACCAAAAATCATGTGACCAGAAGAAGCTGGACGAGTACACAGCAGCAACTGTAAGTACTGCAGCAGTACTACAGTAGTACTGCAGTAATACTACAGTAGTACTAGTACTGCAGTAGTACTGCAGTAATACTACAGTAGTACTCTCATCATAGTTTGACACTGTGATACAGTAATAATTGTTTAATGTAGTAAACTATTACTACAAAACAGTGTTACTATATAACGTTGTAGTAACGCTGTAATAATGCTGTATTAACGCTGTAGTAACATTGTAGTAATGCCTTAATAACGTTGTAGTAAGGCCGTAGTAACGCTGTAGTAACGCCGTAGCAACGCCGTAGTAACGCGGTAATAATGCTGTATTAACGCTGTAGTAACGCTGTACTAACGTTGTAATAACGCTGTAGTAACGTTGTAGTAACGTTGTACTAACGTAGTAACGCTGTAGTAACGCCTTAGTAACGCCGTAGTAACGTTGTACTAATGTAGTAATGCTGTACTAACATTGTAGTAACGCTGTACTAACGCTGTACTAACGCCGTAATAATGCCGTAGCAACGCCGTAGTAACGCGGTAATAATGCTGTATTAACACTGTAGTAACGCCTTAATAACGTTGTAGCAACGCTGTAATAACGCTGCAGTAACGCTGTACTAACGTTGTAATAACGCTGTAGTAACGTTGTAGTAACGTTGTACTAACGTAGTAACGCTGTAGTAACGCCTTAGTAACGCCGTAGTAACGTTGTACTAATGTAGTAACGCTGTACTAACATTGTAGTAATGCTGTAGTAACGCTGTACTAACGCTGTACTAATGCTGTACTAACGTTGTAGTAACGCTGTAATAACGCTGTAATAACGTTGTAGTAACGCTGTAATAACGTTGTAGTAACGCTGTAATAACGCTGTAATAACGTTGTAGTAATGCTGTAATAACGTTGTAGTAACGCTGTAGTAACGCTCTACTAACATTGTGTAACGCTGTAGTAACGCTGTAGAAACACTGTAGTAAAAACTCTTTATTTTGGAGCAGAACTTGTGAATCAGGCGTTTTGACTTTTTCAGTTGAAGATTTTTGATTCAAACGGTGACGGAAAGCTCTGCTTGGCAGAAATGGCAGGTATGTAAACTGGTGTGTACTGGTATGTACTGGTGTGTACTTTTGTGTACTGGTGCGTACTGGTATGTACTGGTGTAAACAGGTCTTTACTTGTGTGTACTGGTGTGTACTGGTGTGTACTGGTGTAAACAGGTCTTTACTTGTGTGTACTGGTATGTACTGGTGTGTACTTTTGTGTACTGGTGCGTACTGGTATGTACTGGTGTAAACAGGTTTTTACTGGTGTGTACTGGTGTGTACTGGTGTGTACTGGTGTGTACTGGTGTAAACAGGTTTTTACTGGTGTGTACTGGTGTGTACTGGTGTGTACTGGTGTGTACTGGTGTGTACTGGTTGGTGTACTGGTGTGTACTGGTATAAACAGGTCTTTACTGGTGTGCAGGTTGCTGCCTGATGAACAGAACTTCCTGCTCAGGTTTGAGGTGAGTCTGACTGTCCAGAGGAAACACTGACTCAAGTTTATACAGTAGCTCAATATACCTGTCTGTCATCTCTCTCCTCTCATCTCATCTGTCATCTCTCTCTCTCTCTCTCTGTCTCTCTCCCTCTCTGTCTCTCTCTCTCTCTCTCTGTCTGTCTGTCTGTCTGTGTCTCTCTCTCTCTCTCTGTCTCTCTCTCTCCCTGTCTCTCTCCCTGTCTCTCTCTCTCTCTGTCTGTCTCTCTCCTGTCTCTCTCTCTGTCTGTCCTGTCTCTCCTCTCTGTCTCTCTCTCTCTCTCTCTCTGTCTGTCTGTCTGGTCTGTCTGTCTGTCTGTGTCTCTCTCTCTCCCCTCTCTCTCTCTGTCTGTCTGTCTCTCTCTCTCCCTGTCTCTCTCCCTGTCTCTCTCTCTCTCTGTCTGTCTCTCTCCCTGTCTCTCTCTCTGTCTGTCTGTCTCTCTGTCTGTCTCTCTCTCTCAGGGTATAAAGATGTCCAGACATCAGTTCAACAGACCTTTGAGCTCTACGATCAGGTCAGTTTCCTTCACTTTGCTTCTGTTAGTGTTGGTCAGATGTTTTAATGAATGTTTAGTGCTGATCTCTCTCTCTCTCTCTCTCTCTCTCTCTCTCTCTCTCTCTCTCTCTCTCTCTCTCTCACTCCTCTCTCTCTCTCTCTCTCTCTCTGTCTTTCTCTCTCTCTCTCTCTCTCTCTCTCTCTCCTCTCTCTCTCTCTCTCTCTCTCTCTCTCTCTCTCTCTGTGTGTGTGTGTGTGTTTCAGGATGGCAGTGGATTCATTGATGAAGCCGAGCTCGACGTTCTCCTCAGAGATCTGTGTGAGAACAACAAGAAGGTCTGAAGTTTCTCACTGTGTGTTTGTCTCAGTCTGTTCATCTAGTTGTTCATTCATCAAACTCTCTCTCTCTCTTTGTGTGTGTGTGTGTGTGTCCTGCAGGTTCTGGACTCTGCAGATCTTGGTCTATATCGTTCGTCCATCATGCAGTTATCAGACGGAGGGAAACTGTACCGCAGTGAACTCGCTCTGCTGCTCTGTGACGACTGAAACTACCACACAGTTTATAGTTTAAATCTGACGGTAGAAACACCTGTTCTGTTGTTTTAGTCTCAGTCTGACTTCCTGTTTTAATGCAGAGCTGCTTTATGACGTCATGTCTGCATGTTTTATATGATCTGTGTTGTCATGGTGACGCTGTGTGATGAAACAAAACTCCACAGAGCTGCACTGTGTGGTGAAAATAACTGAGTTTCCTGTTAAAACTGTTAAATATAAAAAGCAGAGACGTTAAGATCAGACGTCGTTCTGTCTGCAGCTGATCAGAAAATCATTAACAGCAAATTAAAACTCTGACATCAGCTGATTCAACTTCAGGATGATTTTATTGTAAAACATGTTTGAATTTACACGGAGCAACTTACAAGCTAACAGGCTGCTAATGGAGGAATGATGAGTGTCTGTAAATCAAATGAAAGAGTTCAGTCTAGACCTCCAGATGACTTTTGTTGTGGTTTGGCTCTATATAAACACTGATTGATTGATTGATTGATTGATTGATTGATTGATTGATTCAGTATTCTCTTTAGGCATGGGAAAACAGATTTGAACTTCATTTTTTCTTTCACCAAATGATGTACTATTACATTATGATAAAATAAATCAACTGATCCTACAACCTTAAACATTACTGAAGGTTTAGTGGTAGTGTATGGGCTGACACACAAATGTCACCACTGTGGTGGCTGAAGTCTAACTACATCATCAAAATCCTTTCATACATAAGAAAACAGCTTTTGAATAGCTGTCCACTGCAGTGACCACTATGCATGAAAGGGTTAATAATGCTTGGTTTATTCCACAGCAGTAAAAAGTTGCTAAGCTACAAATTTGTTCAAGTGTTCTGGAGATGAAAAGTAATTTTGGTGATTAATTCTTCACATGAATTATGTTTTATTTACTGATAAAGTATCTTTCAACATGATTGATAGTGATTTTAATGATGCAGCCCATACATCAATGGAGAGAGTAGACAGGAGTCCAGGATGTCTTGTATTGAAAAGGTTTATTTACTTCATGAAGGAGAAGTGAATGAATGATCAGTACACGTTATATGCCCTGATGCTTCCTTCAATTCTGAAGCTTCTCTCCTCCGGGGATAGACTTTAAACTACACAGATAGACTTTAAACTACACAGATAGACTTTAAACTACACAGATAGACTTTAAACTACACAGATAGACTTTAAACCTCACAGATAGACTTTAAACTACACAGATAGACTTTAAACCACACAGATAGACTTTAAACTACACAGATAGACTTTAAACCTCACAGATAGACTTTAAACCACACAGATAGACTTTAAACTACACAGATAGACTTTAAACCACACAGATAGACTTTAAACTACACAGATAGACTTTAAACCTCACAGATAGACGTTAAACTACACAGATAGACTTTAAACTACACAGATAGACGTTAAACTACACAGATAGACTTTAAACTACACAGATAGACTTTAAACCTCACAGATAGACGTTAAACTACACAGATAGACTTTAAACCACACAGATAGACTTTAAACCACACAGATAGACTTTAAACCACATAGATAATGCCCATGGTTGAGCCATGACCAAATATGGTCAGATCCAACACATCTACAATATACAGATTTTAGTTTACTGGTCTATAGACAGAACATTGCTTAGACCTCACCAAGGGCGTAGGTTTGGTCTCAACATTGGTAGGGCAGCATAACCTGCATGTCTGTCGGACTGGTCGGACTGCATTTGTCTGTACAGTGTGTGTCTGCGTGTGGGGGTGGGCGGGCGTAGGCATGGGCCGGTATGAGATTCTAGCGGTATGATAACCATAAGAAACAATATCACGGTTTCATGGTTTCACGGTATGGTGGTATTGTGATTACAGCTCTAAAATGTTCCTAAAAGAAAGAAGAATAAAGACAGACATGTTAATTTAACCTGAATCTGTAATGACAGTGTGTGACCACCTGACAGATTTCTGACCAGCACTTCCTGTCTCTGACCAAACAGCTCATACCTCAGGAATGCTATGACAGAACATTTGGCGATTTCGGTTATTGTGGTTTTTCAAATCGCAGTATACTGTACCTTGAACACGGTTATCATCCCATGCTTAGGCGGGCGTTTGTTTGGTCATCAGTCAAATGAGACTGTGACTCTGAACATAATGCAAATAATTCACTCAATAATGGTCGGGTCAAGTCTATCTTTGCAAAATATGGGAAGACAATCTAAATGTCCTATATAACTGCACTCCAAAGATAATGCAAATAAGGTTGCTTAAAAGTTGTAGGGACAATTTGGGCCCTTGAAAAGTTGGTAGGGTTATGTCCCTACCGTCCCTATGCAAACCTACGCCCATGGACCTCACTCAGGACCTTTGTCCTACATCCAACACTATATCAAACCTCTGACTCCAGTTGCCTCTACTCCATTCAGGGAAAACAGTCAAACACATACCTGACCTCGGCTGCTATAGCAACACCAGGCCCGTCCCAACAGGACAGGCAAACCAAGCAATCGCCTTGGGCCCCGAGCTGGCCAGGGGCCCCCAGACAACGACTGGTTATGAATTGAATGCAACGACAAACTGTGTGCGCGTCCCTTTAAATGCTGTGATGGTCAATGCAGGAAAGTGCAGCGACACTGTTCTTGGAATCCCCCTCAAGGGGACCCCCACAGTTGCTAGCTCAGCGGCTAACTCCGCTGTTAGCTCAGCGGCTAACTCGGCTGCTAGCTCGGCGGCTAACTCGGTTGCTTGCTCGGCGGCTAACTCAGTAGCTAGCTTGGCGGCTAACTCACCTGCTAACTCGGTTGCTAACTCGGCGGCTAGCTCGGCTTCCCAGACCATGTAGCCACCTACCCATTTGACATGCTGAACTACATATACAGTGAAAAGTTACTGGATCTTTATAGTAATTTAAGCATTGCCTTGCAGCTACTCCTGACTCTCCCTGTGACTGTGGCCTCAGGTGAGAGGAGCTTTTCAGCTTTGAAGCTGATAAAGACATACATGAGATCTACCATGAGCCAAGAGAGGCTCACAGGATTGGCCGTTACGTCAATTGAGCGTGATGTTCGCCGGTCTTTGGACATGGAGGACATTGTGGTTGCCTTTGCTGAAGCTAAGGCTCGCAAACAGCAGATGTAGATAATTTGCATATTTTTTAAAGGTCTTATATGTGTGTGTGTGTGTACTTTTATCTATGTTCAGTGTTGGGAAGATTACTTCGGAAATGTAGTTGGTTACAATTACAAGTTATCCTGTTGAAAATCTAATAATATTGTAATTATTTCCATTACTTTCTCAAAGTAATGTAACTAATTACATTTGATTACATTTTGATTACTTTTCTTAATTTAACCATTTTCACATTTTAAGACCTGATAGAGTTACTGCTTACCTTCACCGCTGGCAAACACTCTTTACATTGTACTACAATGTTAGGGCCCTCGTCTGCTTTCTGTTCTAACTTATTGGAATTTCGTTGCGGGGGAGGGGTTCGATCGGTGTCGATCTAATAAGCAGCAACACAGAGTTATAAAGACGCTTTGCTCTCACACATGCCGCATTTATAGTCACACATATACACACATG
Source organism: Scomber colias (assembly GCA_021039105.1). Lineage (NCBI taxonomy): Eukaryota > Metazoa > Chordata > Actinopteri > Scombriformes > Scombridae > Scomber > Scomber colias. The sequence continues at coordinate 166,512 of JAJDFG010000408.1, read as the reverse complement.
CACAGACACTCTCTAGTGTCACTCTGCTCACGCACTCCAGTTTCCAGGAGATTGTGTCGCGGGCGTCAGGAAGCTGCTATCAGGGAGATGGGATGTCTGTGTTTGTGTTTGTGTTTCCAACATAGGAATGTATTCTTCTGCGCCCCTGACATGTTATTGAGTCTGACTGAATGGCACACAGAGGTGGACAAAGTACACAACTTCACTACTTGAGTAAAAGTACAGATACTCATTGTCAAATATTACTCCAATACAAGTAAAAGTAGCTTAGTCAAAATATTACTTAAGTAAAAGTATTTTTAAAATATCTCAGGAAATACAGGAAAGTAGTTTTATTGTCATTATACAATACACTGATGTGATTCTGCTTCAGACATGTTTATAGCTCAAAAATAAACACATAAAGTCAAGAAGCCTCAGAACACAGTTACATTTCAACACACCTAACCTCTACCTTGATATTAATTGTATAAAAAACATGAACATGAACTTAATCATTCAACTGCACTGCAACAGTTACCATATTTTCAAACCATTTAAAAATGGCAACTATGATACTACAAGCACATATGATTACGTTTAAAATTAACATTAGTAACATAAAGTACTTTTTCAGGTTGGAAGATGAGTTTTTGTAGGCCGTGATATAATTTGTTTGTGGTAAGTACAACAAACATTTAAACTGAAACAAATCAGTTTTTGTAACAAAAATAGGTTTGAGATAAGGCCACGGGTGCCTAGTGGGAGTTTCTCCAGTTTCTTTCAATAACATGTCAGGGGCGCAGAAGAATACATTCCTATGTTGGAAACACAAACACAGACATCCCATCTCCCTGATAGCAGCTTCCTGACGCCTGCGACACAATCTCCTGGAAACTGGAGTGCGTGAGCAGAGTGACACTAGAGAGTGTCTGTGCATGTGTATATGTGTGACTATAAATGCGGCATGTGTGAGAGCAAAGCGTCTTTATAACTCTGTGTTGCTGCTTATTAGACCGACACCGATCGCACCCCTCCCCCGCAACGAAATTCCAATAAGTTAGAACAGAAAGCAGACGAGGGTCCTAACATTGTAGTACAATGTAAAGAGTGTTTGCCAGCAGTGAAGGTAAACAGTAACACTATCAGGTCTTAAAATGTGAAAATGGTTAACAGTCGAGAGTATTCATTCAAAATTAAGAAAAGTAATCAAAATGTAATCAAATGTAATTAGTTACATTACTTTGAGAAAGTAATTGTAATAGTTACAATACTATTAGATTTTCAACAGGATAACTTGTAATTGTAACCAACTACATTTCCAAAGTAATCTTCCCAACACTGAACATAGATAAAAGTACACACACACATATAAGACCTTTAAAAAATATGCAAATTATCTACATCTGCTGTTTGCGAGCCTTAGCTTCAGCAAAGACAACCACAATGTCCTCCATGTCCAAAGACCGGCGAACATCACACTCAATTGACATAACGGCCAATCCTGTGAGCCTCTCTTGGCTCATGGTAGATCTCATGTATGTCTTTATCAGCTTCAAAGCTGAAAAGCTCCTCTCACCTGAGGCCACAGTCACAGGGAGAGTCAGGAGTAGCTGCAAGGCAATGCTTAAATTACTGTAAAGATCCAGTAACTTTTCACTGTATATGTAGTTCAGCATGTCAAATGGGTAGGTGGCTACATGGTCTGGGAAGCCGAGCTAGCTGCCGAGTTAGCAACCGAGTTAGCAGATGAGTTAGCCGCCGAGCTATCCACTGACTTAGCCGCCGAGCTAGCTGCCGAGTTAGCCGCCGAGCTAGCAGCCGAGTTAGCCGCTGAGCTAACAGCGGAGTTAGCCGCTGAGCTAGCAACTGTGGGGGGCCCCCTTGAGGGGGAATTCCGAGAACAGTCGCTGCACTTTCCTGCATTGACCATCACAGCATTTAAAGGGACGCGCACACAGTTTGTCGTTGCGTTCAATTCATAACCAGTCGTTGTCTGGGAGCCCAGACAAGGCAATTGCTTGGTTTGCCTGTCCTGTTGCGACGGGCCTGAGTCGGGGTCGGCAGGCCGGTGTCACAGATGTGAATGGTAAATGGACTGCACTTATACTTTATAGCACCTTTCTAGTCTTCTGACCAGTTGAATCACTTTAACACTACAAACCACATTCACTGATTAACACATATTCATACACTGATGTCATGTGCTGCCATGCAAAATGCCACCCTGCTCATCAGCAGGATCTATTCATTCAATTACATATTCATACTCTTAACAATTTGGGGTTTTAGTATCTTGCCCAAGGACAATTCAAGATCCAGTCAGCATAGAGCAAAAGGTGATCTGATCCTCTTAATTGGACCGAAATATCTAATTAGGGGAAGGAAACCTCTCCATAGACTGCTGATGTCACAACAGCTGCCTCAGTACCTTTTTCCCATCCTGCCTCTGTCCCTGCCGTCAGCCACTCTCACACACTCTCCAGGCCTCTGAATTTTTATGAAACTCTCCGTTCACACCTTTCACAGTCACCTCACTCCCTCACCCACCTACTCACCTATCTGTCTCATGCTTATCCAGCTGTTTGCAGTCTACATGTGTCACAGGCTTTGGCTAAGTATTACTATGTTTCATACACCTAAAAATGTCTCCATGAGCTGCTATATTGTGTTATATGTTGTCCTGTGCCCTGTTTTTATGGCTGTATGTTTTTATGAGCGCAGTACAACAGATTCCTAGTAACTGTAAAATTTGATGCAATATTTAATATTCAATATTGACACAATACATCAAACATAATTAATGGACATACAGCTGGCAACTTCTATTTTACAACACCATCTACAGTTGCCCATCCCTGCACCTACTAAAAGCTGAAATTAGTCTTATCTAAATATCAGACTGTTGTACATCATCAGTAAACAGCACATGCCCTGATAAGACTTTCACATAAATACCGCTTTGTGCTCAACATCAAATTATATTCATCAGTACAGCACAAGAAGCAGCTCTTCATCTTCATCTGAGTTTAGTTTGCATGTCAAGGTATGTGGTTGTAGCTGAATAGCCATGCTCTCAAATACAACATTTCATTTTCATGCAAATTGTCAGCTAGATATAATTACTTAATAACCATCAGTGATTTGTTTCAGAAATGTCATTTTATTTTTATGTATCTTGTATATACAACGTCTGGAACAAAGCACTAAATTGTTGACCAGGTATAAATTCTGTACATTGATAATGATAACAATGCTAGTTTCATTAATTGCTCTCAACCAGAGCAATGTATCACAGGTCAGTTCTGCTGTTGCTGCTCTTCGTGGGGACGTGCTCGGTGTACACATATCGTAAGTATAATTTGCCTTGTCTGTGATACCTGTGTTATAAAACATTATATATAATTGAAAAAAAAGTGTATTAAAATAAAATCCCTGAATGATTAAATAGTTGTGTAAGTAATACAATGGTGGTGGAGTGATATTAAAGATTAATGTGACTTAAATATGTTACGTCCATTTGATTCCAAAGTGTGTTAATAACACTGTGCTCTATGATCTGATCTAAAGCTTTAAATCTGGTCTACATCTTAAATGGATAATTTACAGAAGATATGACCTTATACGTCTGCAGAGTTGTCTACAAAACATTTTTCTGTAACATTTTTTTAAAACTCTTTTTTAAAACAACTTTTTTACTAAATGAATATATATGCTATGGACAGCAAGTAACGATTAGGAAACTTACTGGCTGATACATTTATTTAATCTTAATGCTACAGTAATCAATATTTCTAACAATGTGACAAGTTGTTGCGACTCTGTTGCTTCACTCAGTTTAACAGAGCTGGAGATCAAATTTCAGCTCATTGTTCATCCATCCAGCTGTAACTCCTCTGTTTGTGTTTACTCTCAGCTCTTTAATAGCATGGTGGTGCAAATCCTCTGCACACTATCTGCTCAGCACCAAACTGCAAACAGACACAGTTAGAGACTAGCTGGTGAGCATAGTGGAGCATTTAGCAGCTACAGAACCAGATATAACAGAAAAAGTGAATATTAGCCTTATAGGAGAAACAAGACTCCAACTGATTGATAATGTTGATCTGTAACTGCTGGATGTGGAAAAAAGTCCCTGTTTGCTAACAAGTTCTCCACATCAACTTCAAGATGAAGATAAGTCATTGTTGTGTTCACAGTGTGTCACCACTGTCTGCAGGACCTTATTTGTTTGTTGTAATGATCTCAACTGTCCCTATGGCAACACTGCCAACATGACTGAAAACTAAGCATTGAGATCAAACTAATGCAGACCATGAGTGATATAAATTCCTGTACAGTGATAATTATTATTAAACTTTGGGGGAAAATGTTACTTTCACAGAAAACGTGGCCTTGCGTGGAAAAGCAACTCAGTCACACCGCTACGAGGGACAGCCTGAAAATGCTTTAGCGGCTGCTTACAACGCCATTGATGGAAACCGTCAATCTAATTATTACACTGGTTCATGCACCCGCACTGCTGAACAGACCAACCCCTGGTGGAGGGTGGACCTGCTGGAGTCCTACGTGGTCACTTCTGTCGTCATCACCAACAGAGGAGACTGCTGTGCAGAAAGGATCAATGGGGCAAAGATTCATATCGGAAACTCTTTACAAGACAATGGCGCTGCAAACCAAGTGTAAGCGAACACTAATTACTCATTAAATACAGGACTTCTGCCTGAAGATCATTCAACAGACATTGTAAACCATCCAGATACTGATGTAGCCCTTCTACCCTGAATATATGAAGATAGGGCCCTGAATTTTTTAAATCTCTATTAACTTTGAGCTAGTAACTTTTGTTAACTTATGTTATTTATATTGATTCCCTCTAGAAATGTATACCTCCCATACATAACCATAAACCTAATGTAGTTATACTTTAACCCCTGAAATAATAGCCTCACTAAAACACTGTTTTGAAATGAAAAGAAGTAAATTCGCGTCAGCAGAGCTAGTTATTATTTCAGGATTTCTGCCTGATTATTCAGTACATTGTTAACTACCCAAATACTGATGTTGGCCGTCTCTCTCTCTCTCTCTATACATATGTATATTTGCGTATATATACATACGTGTGTGTGTGTGTGTGGCCTGAGTTATTCATCGCAGTTAACTTTGATATAGTAACTCTTATTAACTTAATATTATTTAAATTGGTTCACTCTACAGACATCCAATGGATATAATCAAACATTTTGAGACATCAATGTACAGACAGACGACAAATTAAAGAAAAAAAAAACAAATATGGCGTTGACACACCACGTGCCGTCAGGACAGCTTCAATATTACCAATTAATCAGCCAGTTGAGCAGTCTTTGTGACTGAAGCTTCTGCCATCTGTACCACTACAAACACCATTCTTTAAAAGTCACTTAGATCATTTCCTCTTGACATCTTGATATAAAGTCAGAATCAACTCTGCTCAGCATTAGAGCATGACTCAATTATGATTGCTTGGTAATATCATTCAGTGTATGGAAGCATCTGTAGTCAGAATATTGAACAGTTAGATCTGACAAGCCTGACAACCTTAAATTTATACCATGACTGTGGAGAATTCGTGGTTCTCTTTGATTCATGTGTGTCCATTCATTTCCTGTGACAGACAGTGTAATGGACACATCCATATATATTGTCTGTGTGTGAGGTTAAACCAAATGTAAAAATCAGACTAATAAATCTTCCACTGTACCTGTGAAAGCCTTTTCTATAATAAGCTGTTTGTTGTTTATCTGGACAACATATTGCTCATTAATGCAGGCAGCAGAAATATTAAGACAGATGAACTATAACTTTAATTTGTAACTAAAAAGATTAACAATCTTTGTTGGAGGTATTTGTTAAGTTTAGCTTTAGTTATACATTTATTTTTCTAATTATGAGTAACTTAGTTTGTTTGATTAACTTAAGTGCTTGCTTTATTTAGATTTGATTTTTGATAATATTTTAATTTATTAGTTATTTGTTTAGCTTGTTTAGATTTGTGTAGTTGTTTTTGTAGTTTATTTCTGGTAATTGCTTACACTCTGGGACTTTTGAGGAGTAGGTTATTTAAGGAGGTAGGCACATTGAGGACCAGCATGCAACTGGGTGAGCCTATGGTTTTTTACCAGTGCAAGAGAGACAGCAGCAGCCATGGTTGTTCTTTGTTCTTTTGTTTGTTTTATTTTGTTACAATAAATCCAAACAAAAGACAAGGTTGGAATGGACATTCATCTTCTTTTGCCTGCATTAAACCACATCCCCATGGTGCATCAGTGGCCTTTTGATTTAAAGTTTTTTTGGGACAAATGGCCACTATAATCTTATTTTAGTAATTGAAAGGCTGAGTTTTTAAAAATACGTAAAATAATGTTTAAAGTACTTCAGATATGAAAAGCATTCATGCACCGTTTCCTCTCTCTCTCTTTTTAGGGTTGGTGTAATTACCAGTATCCCAGCAGGTGGATCTTACACGGTAACTGTTCCAAAACATGTGGAGGGACGTTATGTGACTGTGGTTTTACCTGGTTCAAAAAGGATCCTCATACTCTGTGAAGTGGAAGTCTACGGGTATCGTGCTCCAACTGGTGAGAATGAAGCCACACAAATGTGATTTACTACGTGATGTTGGCACCTCATTCACTTCCTGCTGCAAATACATCTATGCTTAGCAGGTATCTATTTGAACTGAGACTCCATTTACACCTGGTATTAAAATGTGTTCAGGATCTAGATACATTATCTGGATAATAACATCAATCAGTTGATCTTTGCATTTATACCTGTTGTTAAATTGTCTTCTTGTTTTATCAGCTGTTCCTGCCTTGTGATCAGCTCTTTATTTTCTAGGTGGAGCTGGCAGACAGCCTTTACAGAGCTTGCTTTAGCTGACAGGAAGGGGACCTTTAAAAATGCCAGATATATCTGGAAAAGGAAAACGCATGTTAGATCAGTGTGTAAATGAACTCAGAATCACATTGTGATTAGAATGTGATCGGATCAGTAATTTAACATTTGAAGGTTTTTGGCTCATCTTGTGATCAGCCCTCATCCAGGCACATGTCTGACAGATATGCTTAGCTAATTGGTAAATTAAAATGTAATCATAATGCGGCACAAGTTAGAAAAGCAGAATACATTTTGATACCAGATGTAAATGACAGGGTTTTTGCTATGGGCAATGTGGGCAACTGCCCAGTGCACAATCTACTTGGGGGCACACGAGCGCCCTCAAAAGAAAAAAAAAAAAAGTTTTCTAGACTAATACCGCTCATTTCCACATCAAGTTGGTGCAGTGGGCGATGAGGCGCCCCTACTATCACATCAACTTGTTGCTGAGAGTCATGTATACAGGTTGTGTGTGTCAGAAGAAAAGGCAAAGGGGAGGGGGCGGGGGATCAACTTGCGACTGCAGAGGCTGTGAGCAGTTTGTGAGTGAGTCTCACTCTCAGAGGAAAAGCAAGGGGGGGAGAGGGCGCTGATGCTCATTCAACATAAAATCTGGCACATTTTTGTTTTCCTTTCCAGTAGTTGAAAACTGCAGTGAAATATGGAGAGTTTATGTATAATTATACAGGTGCATGTTGCTGAAACTTGACGGATGTACCAGCAGTTGCCAGTACAAAATGTGCCAGATTTTATGTTGCTGTTTATTTTTCTCATTATTATTCAATACATTTGCACAAAATTGTGACTTTAAAGACATCCACAAATTGAAGCCACTTTGTTCTGCAGATAGAAATGAAAATTAGGTATCAGTGCTAATGTTTGCAAATGTGTCCTTTTACACAGGAGAGAACCTGGCACACCAAGGAAAAGCCACGCAGTCATCTATGTATTCATATGATTCCCATGCATATAATGCTATAGATGGGAATCGTGCGAGCAACGTAGAACAGGCCTCCTGCACTCACACAAAACTCAACTTAAGTCCCTGGTGGCGACTGGACCTGGGCAAAACGCACAAAGTGTTTTCTGTCAAGATAACCAACAGAGACCGACACGAACAACGACTCAATGGAGCTGAGATCCGCATCGGAGATGCACTTTCAAACAATGAAAACAAAAATCCCCGGTAGTTTACAGTCCATTCATTAAAATAATACAATGTTTATCATTAATGGATATTGATTGTTACATTTGTTAGCAGTAATTTTCATTAATGGACATTTGTTTTAGGTTTGTTAGCTTAACTTATATTTATATTTACCTTTAAAACCAAAAATGAGTATTCATGTATTAAACTGATCATTCAATAAGATAACAGTCTCTTTATTTTTCTCCTAGGTGTGCTGTGATCACACACATCCCTGCAAGTGTTACCCAAACGTTCCAGTGTAACGGGATGGACGGTCGCTATGTTAACATAGTCATTCCTGGAAGAAATGAGTTCCTGACCCTGTGTGAGGTGGAGGTGTATGGCTCTGTATTGGACTAGATCTGACGAGGTTCAAAATGCACAACAATGGCAATTTACATAGCCGGTATTTAGCTGATGCTCTTTTATAGATTGATGGTAGAAATCATATCTTAAGTTTCATGACATTGACATCATTAGAGACAACATATTATAGTTAGATGACAGTAAAGCTGCATTAATAAATGTTTGATCACTAGGGGGCAGAATAATTCCCAAAAAATAAAAAAATGCTGAAAAACACAATCCTGACAACATCATCTAGTCAAATAAATGTGTTATGGCTAATATGTTAGCAAAACGTTTCCCATTTACACATCCTGTCAACAAAAAACAACATTAGCATTCATTTGGAGTCATGTATCCGCCTGCAGGATGGATGTGAATCCATTATTAAATATCTGTTTAGCTCTAGTTTGGTGTTCATGACTCCTGAGAAAAATATTTGTTCTACAGCTACTAGATGCTGGATGAAGAGCTGAATTTGTCATACTTCCTGACATACATGATGTAATGGAATCTACAAAACGTATCTTTTGTTCTTGATTTAACATAATTCTTGTTTTTCTGTTTTTAATCTTTAAGTTTGGCACCTGGACATTGGCTCTGGCAATTCCCACCTTATCATCCATTATTCAATATGTTTGAATTCATGGTCAACCTTCGACCCGATAACAAATGTACATCTATCATACGTTGACTACATATGTGTGTTTGCCTTATGCCTTTGTCCTTCTTTGATTCTGTCAGTAATGTTGAAACATTAATCTGCTTGCATTATTAAAGGCTGCATATCAATCAGTGTGCTCCTGTCTTGTGTACTGTGTACTGTGGGTTTATCAGAGCCTTTTCAGTAGTGACACCAAACCATACAAATATCTAAAACCAAAACAAGAGGCAAAACAGGCTAAAAGGCTCTGTTGACACTAATTATGTGCTATTCACTATGAGTGATGCTTCACATATTGTATATAATAATGCCAAAAGAGATACTGTCAAATTACTGACACACCACATGTTATCTGGCAATGTTATTTCTGATTCAGTGAAATCATAAGCATGAAGCCAGTTCAGGGATAAAAAACAGTTGTGCAACAACACAACAACAAACACCATATCGTCACATATAGACATGCAAGCAATATTACAGCCAGCAATACTGACCAACCAACTTTAGATGCATGCAGACAATGTGGAGCAGCAATAAACAGCAGATGTAGGTCAAATACAATAATAGTTATCTTGATAAAACGTAAAAACGCACTTAAAAAACAAGAAGCCATGCAACAACACGACTTTAGAAAAACATGCAGAGTTGTTGATATAACAACATGAAGTTTCCTCAGCTTTTAGGGCTTAAAGAAGATATTAAAACTAGAGTTAGTCTAATTAATGAATTGTTTTGATTATGAAACATGAAGGTCTACTGCAAGAGATAATAAGCCTTTATGTTGTTGTTATTTAACCTTGCACAATCAGTTCATATTACTTCATGATGTCTGGTTTAGATGTTTAAAATAGATTTTTAAAGTGTTAAACTGGTAACAGGCCCGTCGCAACAGGACAGGCAAACCAAGCGATTGCCTTGTACCCCGAGCTGGCCGGGGGCCCCCAGACAACGACTGGTTATGAATTGAACGCAACGACAAACTGTGTGCGCGTCCCTTTAAATGCTGTGATGGTCAATGCAGGAAAGTGCAGCGACTGTTCTCGGAATCCCCCTCAAGGGGACCCCCACAGTTGCTAGCTCAGCGGCTAACTCCGCTGTTAGCTCGGCGGCTAACTCGGCGGCTAGCTCGGTTGCTAGCTCGGCTGCTAGCTCAGCGGCTAACTTGGCTTCCCAGACCATGTAGCCACCTACCCATTTGACATGCTGAACTACATATACAGTGAAAAGTTACTGGATCTTTACAGTAATTTAAGCATTGCCTTGCAGCTACTCCTGACTCTCCCTGTGACTGTGGCCTCAGGTGAGAGGAGCTTTTCAGCTTTGAAGCTGATAAAGACATACATGAGATCTACCATGAGCCAAGAGAGGCTCACAGGATTGGCCGTTACGTCAATTGAGTGTGATGTTCGCCGGTCTTTGGACATGGAGGACATTGTGGTTGTCTTTGCTGAAGCTAAGGCTCACAAACAGCAGATGTAGAAAGGTTAATCTTATATGTGTGTGTGTACTTTTATCTATGTTCAGTGTTGGGAAGATTACTTTGGAAATGTAGTTGGTTACAATTACAAGTTATCCTGTTGAAAATCTAATAGTATTGTAACTATTTCAATTACTTTCTCAAAGTAATGTAACTAATTACATTTGATTACATTTAGATTACTTTTCTTAATTTTGATTGAATGCTCTCGACTGTTAACCATTTTCACATTTTAAGGCCTGATAGTGTTACTGTTTACCTTCACTGCTGGCAAACACTCTTTACATTGTACTACAATGTTAGGGCCCTCGTCTGCTTTCTGTTCTAACTTATTGGAATTTCGTTGCGGGGGAGGGGTGCGATCGGTGTCGATCTAATAAGCAGCAACACAGAGTTATAAAGACGCTTTGCTCTCACACATGCCGCATTTATAGTCACACATATACACACACGCACAGACAGTCTCTAGTGTCACTCTGCTCACAGGAAGCTCAGGAAGCTGCTATCAGGGAGGAGGGATGTCTGTGTTTGTGTTTCCAACATAGGAATGTAGATCATAGATCAGCCTGTTAGTGAACTGATGTGTGTCTGCAGCTGCTGGACAACAACAACAAGTTATGTGAACATGTAAAAAACTGATCTCTGAACAGTTTAGATCAGAGGAGTCAAACTCATCTTCATTCAAGGGCCACATACAGCCCAATGTGATCTTATGTGGGCCGGTCTATTAAAAGGAAGGAAGGAAGAGAAGACAGGAAGAAAGGAATGAGAGATTGAAGGAAGCAAGGGAGGAAGAACAGATGGAAGGAAGAGAAAACAGGTAGAAATTGAGGATCGAAGGAAGGGAGGAAGGCAGGGCCGTTTCAAGCAAAATGGACTTGGAGGCCCCCCCACCACCACCGCCCGCCGACGCCGACACCCCTGGACCACAGCAAAAAAACCTACGCCTCACCAGGAGGGAGGATCAAAGGGAGGGAGGAAAGATGGAAGGAAGAGGAGAGAAGTCAGTAAGGATAGATGGAAGGAAGGAAGGAAGGAAGAGAAGACAGGAAGAAAAGATAGAAGGAAGAAAGGGAGGATCGAAGGGAGGATCGGAGGAAGGATGGAAGGAAAAGGAGAGAAGACAGTAAGGAAAGATGGAAGACAGGAAGGAAGGAAGGAAGGAGAGATTGAAGGAAGCAAGGGAGGAAGGACAGATGGAAGGAAGAGAAGACAGGAAGAAAGGGAGGATCGAAGGAAGGGAGGGAAGGATAGAAGGAAGAGGAGAGAAGACTAAGGAAAGATGGAAGACAGGAAGGAAGGAAAGGAGGGAGGATCAAAGGGAGGGAGGAAAGATGGAAGGAAGAGGAGAGAAGACAGTAAGGATAGATGGAAGGAAGAAAGGGAGGAAGGAAGGAAGGAAGGAAGGATCGGAGGAAGGATGGAAGGAAAAGGAGAGAAGACAGTAAGGAAAGATGGAAGACAGGAAGGAAGGAAGGAGAGATTGAAGGAAGCAAGGGAGGAAGGACAGATGGAAGGAAGAGAAGACAGGAAGAAAGGGAGGATCGAAGGAAGGGAGGAAGGATAGAAGGAAGAGGAGAGAAGACTAAGGAAAGATGGAAGACAGGAAGGAAGGAAGGAAGGAAGGAAGGAAGGAAAGGAGGGAGGATCAAAGGGAGGGAGGAAAGATGGAAGGAAGAGGAGAGAAGACAGTAAGGATAGATGGAAGACAGGAAGGAAGGAAGGAAGGAAAGGTGGGAGGATCAAAGGGAGGGAGGAAAGATGGAAGGAAGAGGAGAGAAGACAGGAAGGATAAATGGAAGACAGGAAGGAAGGAAAGGTGGGATGATCAAAGGGAGGGAGGAAAGACGGAAGGAAGAGGAGAGAAGACAGTAAGGATAAATGGAAGGAAGAAAGGGAGGAAGGAAGGAAGGAAGAGAAGACAGGAAGAAAAGGGCCTGCCACTCCTTGGCGGGCCGGTCCTGGCCCATGGGCCGCATGTTTGACACCCATGTGTGAACTCTGTCAGACTTCTCATTTTAAGGGACAACATGTAAAAGGTGAAGATTTAATGGAGTAGAGTAACCATCCCACCCCACTGCAGAGGGAGGTAAAATCTGCACAAAACACCACCAGATGCAGCTTTCCACTCCTCTCGAACGTCTACATCAGCCGATGCCCTGACAGAGCTACCTGCTTTATGTGAAACCCCCCCCCCCCCTCAGACAGGAGGTCTTGAACCACCAGCATGAGAAACAGCTTCTTCCTGGATGCTGTCAGGCTAGTAAACAGCTCAACAATGCCGCGCCCTTGATTGCTGCATGGTTTTACTGTCCATTCCCTTTATGGTACTTTATGAGGCTCTGCTATGGGCTATGACTTGAACTCTTAGTCTTAGTCTGGATGTTAAGTTTTTAGTGATTCTTTTATGTTTATATGAATATTTATTTATATATTTTTAACTTAGCACCAGGACCTGAGCACTGTGTTTCGTTTTTTTCCCCATATTCCTTTGTGAAAAAAACTTTTTGTTGTTGGAATATAAAAGACACAAATAATAAAACTATGATAAGACTTCATGATTCAGCTGAAAAAGATTTTTACAGTCTGTTAATGTTTGACTTGAGTTGTTCCAAAGTTCAGAGCTGCTGTTCTGTGATCAGATTTCCTTAAAGAAGACTTCAGATTAAAGATGAACACAGAGAGACGAGACTGTTTGTGAACCGACAGACCTTAAAAACCTCCTGCTGTGAGTTACATGTTTCTTCTTCTTCTGATTGTTTAAATGTTGATGGCACTATCGCTGGCTGGTTGAAGCTGCTGATATATTTCACCTTCACTCATCAGCTTCATTCAGATGATTTTCAGCATCTAAAGGAAACGTAGCCGACAGATTCATCATGTTTGTGTCAGCAGCTGTTAAAATGATCAGTAGAGATGGTTGTTATGGTGATAAATATATAGTTTTAGTTTAGTTTTAGGTTTGCTGTGTTTCTGACTGTGAACTTTACGTTAACTATCTCCTGCTTCTCTGTCAGAGCTTCCAAGCTGGACTTTCACATTAGTGGGATTTTTCCCTTTTAGCTTTTATCCCACAAATGTTCCCATCACTCTTCATCACCACACTTTTACTTTTTACTTTTTAATCTACTGCGGGTCAGAGTCTAAATGTTCTCATATTGGTCTGTGTGTTGTTTTCTGCCTGGAACTTCATCTTTCTAGAAAATCATCAGATGCCGTCATGTGTCCGCTCTGCTGCCCCCTTCTGGCAACAGCTGTTATCTCTAGAAGTCAAACTGAACAAGACATGAACAATCCAAGCTGATTTAATCTGCAGTTTAGTTTAGTTTTACTTAATTTTCCTTTGTTCATTGTAGGTTTTTTAGTTGTTTTTTTTATTTCAATTGAATTATTTTTTCACTGCAAGTTTTAGTTTTAATGAATTATAAGAACCCTGGTCCATAAAACGGAGCAGATAGCAGTCAGTAATTGTGTGTTTGATTCATTTAATTGGTCGTGACAGTATCAAAGGTCACCTCATTCAGTCATCTTGAACCTGACAAACATTATGACAGTTATTATAATAACAGTTACAACAGAAAGAGTTTGTTTCACAGGTGGGACAGTTAGTGATGAACAGGTAATAAAAGCCATATAATAATATACTATGAAATGTGTTAAAAGAAGGTGACAGAAATACTGTTGAAAACATCTTTTCATTCATGATATTCAGTTATTTAATCAGGCAAATGAAAAGTCAGAGGAACATTCAGAAACTAAGTTATTAAACATTAAAGCTGAGTGAAAGTCTTTAAATAGTTTGTTACTGTGGCTCCATCTGGTGGTGGAATGAATAATGACAGGATGTTAGACAGCAGTGCAGACCTGTGTGATGTGCAGCTGGTTGTAATGAATGAGCATGTTGTTGTGTTTGTGTAAAGGTGTTTCTCTGCTATGGATCAGTGTGAGGACAGAGAGGAGGGAGTCCCTCCCTCTAAAAGCTCTCTGTGTGGGGAACATGACAGCCAGACCAAAGCTCAGAGGTGAGATGAGGATCTCTAACTGTCCATCACTGTTCTCCACTCACATCACTCCACCATCATTATTCACACTCACTGTCACATCTGACACTCAACTACTGAATAATAAGTCACAATAACTCAGAATGAACTACTAACTTTGTGAGTTAACAAAGAGCTCAAACCACTGATTAGTCAACTAATCAACTAAGATGAGACAGCATCTTTCATCAGATGAGAGTTTGATGAACAGGAGAACGTTTCTCATCCACTGTCTTCTTACTGATTTTCATTCTGCTTCTACAACTTCAGCTGCTGATAGTCTGCTCAAAATTCATCTTTTTAAACTCTTTGATTTGTTGTTTGTTTGTATCAGGATGCAGCAGCAGAGAGCAGACTCTCCTAAACCCAGCTGTGTGTCCATGAAGAGTGACTGGTCTATGGGGCCTCCTCTTTTCTTTAAAGATGGACAACCTGCTGATGGAAGGTAAGAATTGAAATAATAAACCTCCTGTGTTATGTGGAGCGGAGCAGGCGAACCAGGCACAAACACCACAGACAGGTTAAATAGAAACAGTTTTAATGCTCAGAAACCAACAGACAGGCTTACAGACCATAAAGGGAAAGCAGTTCAAATAAGGTTGAAACCAGCAGGAACAGGTAACAAGAGGAACAGGAACAGACAGGAACAGCATCACAATCTAGTGTCTAGAATGAAAGAAAATGAGTGAGAGCAGTATATGTAGTGAGGAGCTGATGAGGGAATTACACAGTGGCAGCAGGTGAGCAGGTGGGTTTGAAACTGAAGGCAGGGACAGAAACAGGACAACACAAACAGAGCTTAAACAGGAATCATGACAGTCGCCCCTCAAGGGACAGCTCCCAAATGTCCCTCCAGGCTGGTCAGGAGGGAGAAAACAAAGAGGACAAAGAAGGCAGGACAGATGGACAGGACCACTCTGGAGGCTGAAAGAGCTGCTCAGGGCAGAATCTTTGGGGGCCAAGGTGTCCACAAAGCCACGTAGAAAGGAAACCAAGAGACAGGAAGACCTCAGCAGGGGGGCTGATGTTTTGGGTGCTGACTGGGCAGCAGAGACTCAGTGAAGCTGGACAGCAGAGACTCAGTGAAGCTGGACAGCAGTTCTTTGGTGTTAACTACATACTTTTTTCACTTCTTTATTCATATCAGGATGCAGCAGCAGAGAGCAGACTCTCCTGAACCCAGCTGTGTGTCCATGAAGAGTGACTGGTCTACGGGGCCTCCTCTTTTCTTTAATGATGGACAACCTGCTGATGGAAGGTAAAAATTTAACATCCAGTAATCAGAGTAGCATTTACAGGAGTTCATTTAGTCATCATGACAGAATCTTTAATAAGCTGAGTGCAGATTTGAGTCATTAAATGTCCTTATACGTGATGTTTTCTCCACAGAGTTCAGCAGCAGAGCTCAGAGGTTCCCAGTGATCAGTCTACACAGCAGCATCAAACACAGCTGGACTCCATATTTATGGTGCGTACATGTACAACACACCTTTTTCTATTAACTCCATCAACCACAGATGAAATAGTAAGGTAGCATTCAGGTCCTAACAGTGTCCATGCTGCTCTGTTTAGACCAGCAGGCCTTCAGACTGACACATGAATCACATGTTGTGTTCTACCAGTTTAAATGAAATGTTCACTTTATCTTTCTGTTCCAGCTACTGGAGGAGAACATCGTCACTTTTGTGAAGAAAGAGCTGAAGAGAGTCCAGAGGGGTCTGAGTCCAGATGACCCAGAATGCTTAGAGAGTCAGAGTGAGGATGAGGAGGTGTTGGACGGTGAGGAGGAAGAACAGAGGAGGAGCAGCACAGAGGCATTTCTGAAGATCACACTGCACTTCCTGAGGAGAATGAAGCAGGAGGAGCTGGCTGAGCGTCTGCAGAGCAGTAAGAGGATTTTAACAGATTTAACATGATGGAGAGGAAATGGAGGCAACATGGGAGAGGTTTATATTTCAAACTCTGCTGTAAATATGCTGCACACATCTGCATCAGATCAGAGGCTGTTTGTCCTCCACTGATGAGCTGAATAAAACTGATGGAGGAGGAAAAACTACACAGACACACTTACATGTTCAGATTTCTAGACTTTCTGTAGGATCCACTCACTGATTTCATTTGTTGTTTGTTCATTCAGGAGCTCGTGCTGCAAAGTGTCGACGTAAACTCAAGTCTAACCTGGAGAAGAAGTTCCAGTTTGTGTTTGAGGGTATTGCTAAAGCAGGAAACCCAACCCTTCTGAATCAGATCTACACACCGCTCTACATCACAGAGGGAGGGACTGCAGAGGTCAATGATGAACATGAGGTCAGACAGATTGAAACAGCATCCAGGAAACCAGACAGACCAGAAACAACAATCAGACAAGAAGACATCTTTAAAGCCTTACCTGGAAGAGATGAACCAATCAGAACAGTGATGACAAAGGGAGTGGCTGGCATTGGGAAAACAGTCTTAACACAGAAGTTCAGTCTGGACTGGGCTGAAGGCAAAGCCAACCAGGACATAGACTTCACATTTCCATTCACTTTCAGAGAGCTGAATGTGCTGAAAGAGAAGAAGTACAGCTTGGTGGAACTTGTTCATCACTTCTTTACTGAAACCAAAGAAGCAGGAATCTGCAGGTTTGAAGATTTCCAGGTTGTGTTCATCTTTGACGGTCTGGATGAGTGTCGACTTCCTCTGGACTTCCACAACACTGAGATCCTGACTGATGTTACAGAGTCCACCTCAGTGGATGTGCTGCTGACAAACCTCATCAGGGGGAAACTGCTTCCCTCTGCTCGCCTCTGGATAACCACACGACCTGCAGCAGCCAATCAGATCCCTCCTGAGTGTGTCGGCATGGTGACAGAGGTCAGAGGGTTCACTGACCCACAGAAGGAGGAATACTTCAGCAAGAGATTCAGAGATGAGGAGCAGACCAGCACCATCATCTCCCACATCAAGACATCACGAAGCCTCCACATCATGTGCCACATCCCAGTCTTCTGCTGGATCACTGCTACAGTTCTGGAGGATGTGTTGAAAAGAAGAAAGAGAGGAGAGCTGCCCAAGACCTTGACTGAGATGTACATCCATTTCCTGGTGGTTCAGTCCAAAATGAAGAACATCAAGTATGATGGAGGAGCTGAGACAGATCCACACTGGAGTCCAGAGAGCAGGAAGATGATTGAGTCTCTGGGAAAACTTGCTTTTGAGCAGCTGCAGAAAGGCAACCTGATCTTCTATGAATCAGACCTGACAGAGTGTGGCATCGATATCAGAGCAGCCTCAGTGTACTCAGGAGTGTTCACACAGATCTTTAAAGAGGAGAGAGGGCTGTACCAGGACAAGGTGTTCTGCTTCGTCCATCTGAGTGTTCAGGAGTTTCTGGCTGCTCTTCATGTCCATCTGACATTCATCAAGTCTGGAGTCAATCTGCTGGCAGAAGAACAACAAACAACATCCTGGTGGTCTGAAGTCTTTAAAGAAAAATCTGAATCATCACGTTTCTACCAGAGTGCTGTGGACGAGGCCTTAAAGAGTCCAAATGGACACCTGGACTTGTTCCTCCGCTTCCTCCTGGGTCTTTCACTGCAGACCAATCAGACTCTCCTACGAGGCCTACTGACACAGACAGGAAGTAGCTCACAGACCAATCAGGAAACAGTCGACTACATCAAGAAGAAGATCAGTGAGAATGTGTCTGCAGAGAGAAGCATCAATCTGTTCCACTGTCTGAATGAACTGAATGATCGTTCTCTAGAGGAGGAGATCCAACAGTCCCTGAGATCAGGAAGTCTCTCCACAGATAAACTGTCTCCTGCTCAGTGGTCAGCTCTGGTCTTCATCTTACTGTCATCAGAAAAAGATCTGGACGTGTTTGACGTGAAGAAATACTCAGCTTCAGAGGAGGCTCTTCTGAGGCTGCTGCCAGTGGTCAAAGCCTCCAACAAAGCTCTGTAGGTGCACACAGAACTATCCAGATTAATGTAGTTTCATCTTTGCTCAATGAAGAAAAGTAATGTTTGCTACTCTTTTCTGTTGGTTCTTCTCCAGGTTGACTGACTGTAACCTCTCAGAGAGAAGCTGTGCAGCTCTGTCCTCAGTTCTCAGCTCCCAGTCCTCTAGTCTGAGAGATCTGGACCTGAGTAACAACAACCTGCAGGATTCAGGAGTGAAGCAGATTTCTGCTGGTCTTGAGAGTCCACACTGTGGACTGGAAACTCTCAGGTCAGTTGTATTACTGTGTATATAAAGTCATATTTTTGACTTCCCCCAGCTTCTAGTTTACATGAAGAGTTCATGATACCAAAAAGATTTAGTGTACTGTCTGATCTGAAGTGATGTAACATCAAGTATACAGTAAGTAAAACTCCTTCTAGGATATACGTTTCTGTAATTTAATATCAATGAAGACTCAATGTGCATTAATTCATGAAAGTCTAATATAATGGAATGAATAACAGAAAATATACAACACAGAATTACTGTCATGTTCTCTACATGCAAGTGAACACAAAAAGCAGATCTACTGCTCAGGAAATGTTGAACATGATTTTCTTTACATTCAATTTTAATGTTTAAAGACTGAATGCCATTAAATTACAAATATGATGGAAGACACTAAGTATCCTAATCAAATGATTGTGATCACATCGTTCTATGAAATCTTCTTTAGATATTCTATGCAACAATATTTAACTTTAAAGTAATTTCTTCTGCCAACATGAATCAGAATGCAGCCTCCAGCAGAAACATGTGCTTTCTCTCCTTCTTCTAACCTACAATGTATCTGCATGACACCAACATACAGCAGGGGGCGCTGAGTGTCAACATAAAGGCCTGAAGGACAAAATCCTGTTTATTGAGTTGAGAATGTTTTAAGCTCATCAGATGAACTGTTGTGTGTGTTCAGTCTGTCAGGATGTCTGATCACAGAGAAAGGCTGTGCTTCTCTGGCCTCAGCTCTGAGTGCCAACCCCTCCCATCTGAGAGAGCTGGACCTGAGCTACAATCATCCAGGAGACTCAGGAGAGAAGCTTCTGTCTGCTGGACTGGAGGATCCACACTGGAGACTGGACACTCTCAGGTATGGACAGACAGGTGGACACTCTCAGGTATGGACAGACAGGTGGACACTCTCAGGTATGGACAGACAGGTGGACACTCTCAGGTATGGACAGACAGATGGACACTCTCAGGTAACGACAGATGGACAGACACTCTGACTAACTGAGGGACTCTGGTTCATGTTTAATGGTGGATATGAGTGAAGGTATATGAAGCTGATTGTGTCTTTGTCTCTTCCTCCAGGATGGACCATGGTGGACTGCAGAGACTGAAACCTGGTCTGAGGAAGTGTGAGTGTGTTTTCACTTTGATTCATGAGAACTTTGAGAAAAACTGGATGAAATATGTAAAAGAAGTGAAGTTGAAAATGATGGAATACGTGTTTTGGCAGAAATGGGCGTGACCTAAACTGACATTTATCTTGAACCAATGAATCCATGAAACAGAAATTTCCTTCTGTTGGTCACAGTTCAGGAGTTAAAAGAGAAATGCTTAATAAATGTCCACATGGTGGCGCTACTGGCTCCAAAATGTCCCTCATATCTCTCCTGCAGATAAAGTTCATTCATTCATACTGATTTCAGCTGTTTGGAGCATTTGGACTAAAATGTGTTTGTAACAGACGACAGTTTGAGATGAAAATAACAGACTTGATGTGCAAAGACCTTCACTTTACACCAAACCTGATGAACAAACATGAATATTACTGAATATCACTGTCATGTTGACTGTTCATGTTCTAACTGAACTGTTAAAGGTTCACTTACTCTGTATGTCCAAAGCTTTCAGTCGCATCTCATGGTCTTCCTCAGTGATGGAGTATCCCAGTTGTCATGGAGATGGTTTAAGTTTGAATGGTTTCAGTAAAGTAGTTAATAAATCAACAGATGATAAACTGCAGCTGTATTGTGTCTCGTTCTCTCCATCAGATGCCTGTGAACTGGAACTGGATCCAAACACAATGAACACAAACCTCAAACTGTCTGATAACAACAGGAAGGTGACACATGTGGAGGAGGATCAGTCATATCCTGATCATCCAGACAGATTTGACTCCTGTTCTCAGCTTTTGTGTAGAAATGATCTGACTGGTCGCTGTTACTGGGAGGTCGAGTGGAGAGGAACAGTTTATATATCAGTGAGTTACAGAAGAATCAGCAGGAAAGGAGGCAATAATGACTGTTGGTTTGGGTATAATGATCAGTCCTGGAGTCTGGAGTGCTCTGATGGTGGTTACTATGTCAGTTACTCTGTCAGTTACTCTGTCTATCACAATAAGAGCAGAACACCCATCTCCTCCTCCTCCTCCTCAACTTCGTCGTCCTCCTCCTCCTCTGTCCCTAACAGAGTAGCAGTGTATGTGGACTGTCCTGCTGGCACTCTGTCCTTCTACAGGGTCGTGTCTGACACACTGATCCACCTCCACACCTTCAACACCACATTCACTGAACCTGTATATGCTGGGTTTGGGGTCTACTGGTCTGGTTCCTCAGCGTCTCTGGTTCCTCTGTAGGAGAGAGAGTCTCTCTGTGTCCTCTGTAGGAGGAAGAGTCTCTCTGGTTCCTCTGTATGAGGGAGAGTTTCTCTGTGTCCTCTGTAGGAGGGAGAGTCTCTCTGGTTCCTCTGTAGGAGGGAGAGTCTCTCTGTGTCCTCTGTAGGAGGGAGAGTCTCTCTGGTTCCTCTGTAGGAGGGAGAGTCTCTCTGGTTCCTCTGTAGGAGGGAGAGTCTCTCTGGTTCCTCTGTAGGAGGGAGAGTCTCTCTGTGTCCTCTGTAGGAGGGAGAGTCTCTCCTGTGGACAGAAACTCTGCTGACTGAAGATCAGCTGCTGAAATCAAACATCACACACACTCTGCACTGTGAAGCAGATCTGTCTCAGACTCAAACACTCAGTTATTTTTCCTTCTACATGATTCATTGATTAGTGTCAGTTGACTCTGCTGTTGTTGCTGTCAGGATCCAATGAGCAGCATGCAGCTCTATTCATGTTTCAATCTAATAACATCTGTCCAGCTGTGGAAGCCCACAGTGTTTTTGTGCTTCTCACATGTATTTTATCTGATCATCATCAATAAAAACTATTCATGACATTATTGTTGAAAGCATCCTCACTTTACTGACACAATGGAGAATATAACAAGCTTTTAAAATACAACACATTGTTAAAGATGAAACCAAACAGCAGTGTGTAGACACACAGGTAACAAACACACAGACACACACAAAACACACACACAGGTTAATAAACTATAGTAATATTATGAACAGGAGGAATATTAACGTTAAGAAGAGAACTCCTCAATCTGATTGGTTTTGGTTTTCTTACAGTGGCGTCTCATTGGCCCAGGATGCAGAGGCCCCGCCCCCTGCATCCAGGTGGAGGTCTCCGTTCTGCTCTGTGATGTGACATCATGACATCACCGTGACATCACAGCCATCCCCGGCGTCCAATAGGAATGGTTCTGAACAGACTCAATGGACTGTGGAGCTTTTGACTGTCTCACATGGTCTTCATCAGCACAGTTTACTCAGCTGGTTCTTCTGTCTGTCCTTCACAATAAAGCGTCACAGACTGTCAGCTCTCTGCTCATAATTCATCATTTCACATCCTCACATTTTAATGTTATTTTACACTTCACACTTTATTCTTTATAACTCTCCACACTGAGAAGCTGCTGTTTTATTGTGAAAGGAAACAGGAAGAAACATCAGCAGTAATTATTTAACTTTTGAACATCAGACTGAGGATTGGTCCTGTGAGATGGAGGGTCAGCAACCTTCAGCCCCTCTGCAGCGTCTCTCTGTGACTTTATAAATAAATAAGATGAGAGAAACAATCAGATCAGTGTCTCCATGGCAGCATGGTTCAGTCTATGGGTTCACCACTGAGACTGTCAATTACTCACCTCACTTGTCAGTTATTATCAGACAGTTATTGTCAGTCATTATCAGTTATTGTCAGTTACTTGTTACATTCTGTGGCTACAAATCCTTTTCAGCGATTTTCATTTTGAATTATAATATTAATATTATTAATATTGACTCTTATGATAACCGTGGATAACTGGAAACGTTTACTTACTTGCTCAAGTAACTAACTCAAAAATCCTCACATTTACTAGATAAACACCAAATTCCACAAGCTTCCCAAACGTTGACATATTTCATTTCATTAAAGCAAATAAATCAAATAGTAATGAACACTTACCTACACGTTAGACAGTAGTAGCATCAGCCCAACAGCCTTGACTTCTTCTCTGGCGGGAAGGTACGTAACCAGGGAAACAGCGCCCCCTGTTGCTGGGCAGGATTCAGAATCTCATACCTCGCGACAACAAGTACTGGCCAATCAGAGACAGGTAGGGCAGAAAAAAGTGTGCTCGCGCGACCCCTGTTGCTGGGCTGTTGCTAGGCTGTTAGTATCAATCAATCAAACTTTATTTATACAGCAGCTTTCATACAGACTAGTGTAGTAGGCTATTTACACTTATTTGATTGACAAGCTGATAATGAGACAGAACAAATGACACATTTAAAAAAAAGAGAAAAATACTAATAGGCTAGTAATCATTTTAAAAAGGAACAAAACAAAGAACAATTTAAAGAGAAAACTGGAGACCAATGCACAAAAGAAAATAAAAACGCTATAAAAATGTCAATAAAATATGTGGAGGAACAAATTAATTAGATAAAAATCATGAAATAAATAAGTAAAATAAGAGAGAATAAAAGAAAATGTTTATTAGATAAAAAATGAGGTTGTATTAGATTATAAAGTCAAAAGATAAGTAAAATAGAAGTTTAATAAAAGCTGGATTAAAACTAGGTCAAGAAAGAAACTTAAAGACAAGAAATAGACCAATAAGGAGATAAAACTATAGAATGATAATAATAATAAAAGTATGTTTAGCTTTTGTAGATATTTTTACACAATTGGGTTGAAATCAAATATGTAACAACACATTTTTGGTGTCATTTTTTAACACTTCCTTTCTCAGAGTGTAGTGTATTTAACCTGAAACATTTATTCTTTAAGCCTTTAATCATTATTATAATTATTATAATAATAATAAACACAAACAACATATACAAAATAATCTGTTTCTACCAGGGAAACAATCACATGAGGTATTTTTCAAAAATATAATTTGTTTTCATTGCCTTTTTGTTTTTAATGTCCTTAACTGTGTCCAAAGTTCAGCTTAGAGTCAGTCCATTTCTTCTAATGTAAATAGCAAAGTGTAAAAGAACATTTCTATCTCTGAGATTAAATGTCTGATTAGTTTTTCTCATTATAACATTTTATACATCAACCTAAAATATTTTACTGTTTACACAGTGAAAACATAAATGATATTGTTTCTTCTTCTACACCACAGAAGTCAGCAGAGTCAATATCTATAATAATATCTCTCTAATGTCTTTTTTACTGGATATATACGATGCCAGGTTTGACAGGAAACTTCTTTAACTTTATTATTCAGACACAACTTGTCTCCAATTATTAAAAAGTTTTAAACCAAAACAATCTTCCTGGGTTTAGTGTTGTAACTTGAACATTATTCTAATATATTTGTTCTTGGTTATGTAACTTCTCCAAGAAATACACTGTTTATAGGATGAGCCAACTAATGTTCACTTTGTGTCTGTGTTAATATCATAGACTGTATAAAAGGTTCATATTGAACCATTAAGAAGTTGCAATACCTGAAACATTTCCACAACACAAGAGCTTCAACACTGACGTCATCAGGCTGACAGCGACGTGCACGCAGATCACGCGCATCCAGGTGAGTTCATGTACCTGTCTGTAAACACGGAAGTGAAGCGGACGCAGCGCGAGGACGAGGTAGGCAGTGTATTAATAAAACTATGATGAATATGATGTAAAGTGAGAAATGTATTTAACCCTGTAGAAAGCAGAGACATCTCTCCGTATCACTGTAATGAAGGTTTCCACACAACTGATCGCAGATATAATGACGTCATCGAGACATTAAGCAGGCCGCTGGTTTGGCTGCTAGTTATATGAAGTAAAACTTTCATCATTTTATTCAACTTACTGATTATAGCCTCATTTTATATTTATTATAGGACCATCTCCAAGTGGAGTATAGTTTGTCACAGTTTGGTTAGAGTACCTTTGTTTCTAATCCTTTTTCTTTACTTTCACTTTCTTTGTCTTTAAATATAAATATATGAATATAAATTCAGAGATGTCCTTTTTGTGTGTTTCTAGTATAAGTTAACACTGGTTGCCTGTATTTCAGTGGATACTTGCTGATGATGTGTGATCTTCTGAGAGTGTACTGCTGTTTTCTTTTCTCTATTTTTGGGTTCAAAGCTTTATTAGGAGCCTCCATTCCTGCCTGTGTATTTTGTGTGCCTGTGTGTTTTTAAAGTGTTACTGAGCAGTTAGCTGAGCAGTTAGCTGTTCATGTGTGAACTCTGTCACACTATTACTAATAATAATGTGAATATTACTCCATATAATATAAAGATTAGACTCTGGCTGTTAAAGGGTTTGGGTACGATGACATTCATTGTGTGTTTGATTCATTTAATTGGTCGTATCAAAGGTCACCTCATTCAGTCATCTTGAACCTGACAAACATTATGACAGTTATTATAATAACTAATCCACAGTTACAACAGAAAGAGTTTGTTTCACAGGTGGGACGGTTAGTGATGAACAGGTAATAAAAGCCATATAATAATATACTATGAAATGTGTTAAAAGAAGGTGACAGAAATACTGTTGAAAATATCTTTTCATTCATGATATTCAGTTATTTAATCAGGCAAATGAAAAGTCAGTGGAACATTCAGAAACTAAGTTATTAAATATTAAAGCTGAGTGAAAGTCTTTAAATAGTTTGTTACTTTGGCTCCATCTGGTGGTGGAATGAATAATGACAGGATGTTAGACAGCAGTGCAGACCTGTGTGATGTGCAGCTGGTTGTAATGAATGAGCATGTTGTTGTGTTTGTGTGAAGGTGTTTCTCTGCTATGGATCAGTGTGAGGACAGAGAGGAGGGAGTCCCTCCCTCTAAAAGCTCTCTGTGTGGGGAACATGACAGCCAGACCAAAGCTCAGAGGTGAGATGAGGATCTCTAACTGTCCATCACTGTTCTCCACTCACATCACTCCACCATCATTATTCACACTCACTGTCACATCTGACACTCAACTACTGAATAATAAATCACAATAACTCAGAATGAACTACTAACTTTGTGAGTTAACAAAGAGCTCAACCACTGATTAGTCAACTAATCAACTAAGATGAGACAGCATCTTTCATCAGATGACATTTTGATGAACAGGAGAACGTTCCTCATCCACTGTCTTCAGTTCTTACTGATTTTCATTCTGCTTCTAAAACTTCAGCTGCTGACAGTCTGCTCAAAATTCATCTTTTTAAACTCTTTGATTTGTTCATTGTTTGTTTGTATCAGGATGCAGCAGCAGAGAGCAGACTCTCCTGAACCCAGCTGTGTGTCCATGAAGAGTGACCGATCTATGTATGCGCATATTGAGTTTAAAGATGGACAACCTGCTGATGGAAAGTAAGATTTTAATAATGATTCATTGGCAGTTTGGGCTGAATAAACCTCCTGTGTTATAGGGTTAGGGTTAGTGAAGCAGGACAGCAGAGACTCAGTGAAACTGGACAGCAGTTCTTTGGTTTTAACTACATACTTGTTTCACTTCTTTATTCATATCAGGATGTATGCGCATATTGAGTTTAAAGATGGACAACCTGCTGATGGAAGGTAAGATTTTAACATCCAGTAATCAGAGCAGCATTTACAGGAGTTCATTTAGTCATCATGACAGAACATCTTTAATAAGCTGAGTGTAGATTTAAGTCATTAAATGTCCTTAAACGTGATGTTTTCTCCACAGAGTTCAGCAGCAGAGCTCAGAGGTTCCCAGTGATCAGTCTGCACAGCAGCATCAAACACAGCTGGACTCCATATTTATGGTGTGTACATGTACAAACACACCTTTTACTATTAACTCCATCAACCACAGATGAAATAGTAAAGTAGCATTCAGGTCCTAACAGTGTCCATGCTGCTCTGTTTAGACCAGCAGGCCTTCAGACTGACACATGAATCACATGTTGTGTTCTACCAGTTTAACCACTTAACATACGCTGTTCCGTCTACGGGATGGTACGGATGTTAGGAGGTAGCCACACGTTATTCTGAATGTTTTAAACACCAACCCTTAAACATATATATTCATGCCATACAACGTTGGAAAGCTTAGATTGTCCTGATTCTTTCAAGACCACTCACGACTTATATGGTTGCTCACAGCCGTAATAGTATTAGGGATTAGCTCGGCTAGCCCCTGAGCTAAGTAAGAAAAGCTATAATGCCTACATACCTTCAAAGTCTTCCCTTTATCCACAACGATCATCTTATGACTCAGGACTTTCTGTACAGCTCGCCAAGTATCCATTCTGCTGAAATATGAAATCCGTTTCCATAAAACCGAAATACTTTCCTCAATATGTCAACATGTATTTAGTCCAACACGTAACGTAATAACACAAATAACAAACCATATACGGTCCGTTTACCTCATTTCCTGACGTGCACGTCCATCTCAGAGTACACGTGACTAGATGTTTACGACCGTGAGCCTCTTCTGCTTCTGACGACACCACACACAAGCCAATCGGTGTTTAGGATTAGGCAGTACATGTCTCCAAAGCCAATGAGGACATGTGACCGACAACAATGACGACATGGCTTTGATTGACTCAGTGTTGCCAACTTGGCGACTTTCTCGCTAAATCTGGCGACTTTCCAAACCCTCATAGCGACTTTTTTCCTCAAAAGCGACTAGCGACAAATCTAGCGACTTTTTCTGGTGTTATTGGAGACTCTGAAGTGGAAGCATGTATCGTTACTGTCCTCAACGAGGGTGCTGCCGTGAGCCCCTCCCCCTGTCCCAAAGCACTCACAGGCGGTCAGGTTCACTGTAGCCTCACACAGCTGCAGTCAGAGCAGAGAGGAGACCCACACCACTCCGCATCCACCCTGCATAACAGTCTTTTGATTCAATTTGATATTCTAACATTTAACAATACAGAACAAAATTGATTTACATTTAATACAAACAAACCAAGAATCAACATAAGAAAGCTCATTTGTAGTTCTTAACATATTTAGGGTTTTTTAACTCACTTTTTGTCTCTCCCAAGATGTTATTTCTCTCTCCTACAACGTCCATTACAATAACATGCAAATGGTAATTATGCAAATTAGGCGATGACGTCATTTAGCGACTTCTAGCGGCTTTTAGGACAGCCAATAGCTACTTTACTTACTGAGGAGTTGGCAACACTGGATTGACTGCTATTCTAGCCTATGGAAATATTCGGTGCGCTTCGCCCCCGGTGTGTCTGTCAAAACACAGATGCTGACAACTCTTCTTTAGTTTGACTGTTTAATTAAGCTCAAGCAACAGTACAGAACATGGGCATAGCTTTGTGTGAGTGGTTCTGTCCAGAAAAAGAAAGAAACATATTATCTGACCCTCTTTACATACACAAAATATATTGACATAATGCACCTTTAATATTTGTAATAAACACACCTTTCTGCATATTATATGCAGTGTAACTAATTAGCATAAACAGTGTGCTTGCTAACTTATTACAGAAAAATACATAGCTACACATCCTAGCTAATCAATTAACAACCACATGTTTTCATGGTAGCAAGCAGCTCCAAGCTAGGTGGCTATAATTAACAACTTATGAAAACAAATGATAGTGAACTAGCAACATAAATAATACGACTTACAGGTCTCACGGACGCACGCACACAATTATCAATTGAACCACTTAGTCTCTGGCTGGCAGCTTCTGACTGGCAGCGTCAGCTCTCTCTCTCTCTTTCTCCACTCTGCACTTTCTGCCGTCTTCAGGCTCGCGTGCACGCGCTCCCGATGCGCCGCGCCTAACTGTCACGCGTATCTGCCTTTGATCTGACGGCCCTTTCGTACAATATCATTACGCACTCGGCATTTTGGTACACGGTTGGTTCTTCTTCGACTTGACATATAACTTATAGCAAAATAAACAGATAGATAGATAGATATGGCCAAACAAAAAAAATATGGTTATATGTAATAATAATAATAATTATAATAATAATAATATGGCGTCAGCTTTCATTAGAGACCAAGATTTTGATTGTAGGCAAAGGGGATGTGAAGTTATAGGTGTTTGATTGTGGTTATACAGCTTTGGTAACCATGGTAACCAAGTGTCCATTTGGAGTCTCCAAAAAGGACCTGAGGAAAACGCATGGACATACCTGTTGAAAAATAATTCAGAAAAATTCATCTTTTGGTCTTTTGACTCCAAATTTGGACTGCATGAAGCCAAGACTCATGCTGTGGCCTCATGTGTCTATATCTCGCTGAGAGGTCCCTGAATGTCTGTACACATGTCATTGTAAAGGCAAACCTATGGGCGAGTAAACAACCCCATCATTGTAACCTCTGCCACTCTTTGTCAGTAAGTCACAGAATCACACAGACAGTTTTACAAGAATCCTGAGAGTGTTTCCTTTCCAATGATACCAGACACATCTCTGAGTCTCAAACTATGTGGGATCTGTGCTGCTCACAACTTGGGCATGTCATTTAGGCTAACAACATAAAAAACAGGGGCGTATGTTAAGTGGTTAAATGAAATGTATCTTTCTGTTCCAGCTGCTGGAGGAGAACATCCTCACTTTTGTGAAGAACGAGCTGAAGAGAGTCCAGAGGGGTCTGAGTCCAGTTGACCCAGAATGCTTAGAGAGCCAGAGTGAGGATGAGGAGGTGTTGGACGGTGAGGAGGAAGAGCAGAGGAGGAGCAGCAGAGAGGCATTTCTGAAGATCACACTGCACTTCCTGAGGAGAATGAAGCAGGAGGAGCTGGCTGACTGTCTGCACAGCAGTAAGAGGATTTTAACAGATTTAACATGATGGAGAGGAAATGGAGGCAACATGGGAGAGGTTTATATTTCAAACTCTGCTGTAAATATGCTGCACACATCTGCATCAGATCAGAGGCTGTTTGTCCTCCACTGATGAGCTGAATAAAACTGATGGAGGAGGAAAAACTACACAGACACACTTACATGTTCAGATTTCTTGACTTTCTGTAGGATCCACTCACTGATTTCATTTGTTGTTTGTTCATTCAGGAGCTCGTGCTGCAAAGTGTCGACGTAAACTCAAGTCTAGCCTGGAGAAGAAGTTCCAGTGTGTGTTTGAGGGGATCGCTAAAGCAGGAAACCCAACCCTTCTGAATCAGATCTACACACCGCTCTACATCACAGAGGGAGGGACTGCAGAGGTCAATGATGAACATGAGGTCAGACAGATTGAAACAGCATCCAGGAAACCAGTCAGACCAGAAACATCAATCAGACAAGAAGACATCTTTAAAGCTTCACCTGGAAGAGATGAACCAATCAGAACAGTGATGACAAAGGGAGTGGCTGGCATTGGGAAAACAGTCTTAACACAGAAGTTCACTCTGGACTGGGCTGAAGACAAAGCCAACCAGGACATACACTTCACATTTCCATTCACTTTCAGAGACCTGAATGTGCTGAAAGAGAAAAAGTACAGCTTGGTGGAACTTGTTCATCACTTCTTTACTGAAACCAAAGAAGCAGGAATCTGCAGGTTTGAAGAGTTCCAGGTTGTGTTCATCTTTGACGGTCTGGATGAGTGTCGACTTCCTCTGGACTTCCACAACACTGAGGTCCTGACTGATGTTACAGAGTCCACCTCAGTGGATGTGCTGCTTACAAACCTCATCAGGGGAAACCTGCTTCCCTCTGCTCGCCTCTGGATAACCACACGACCTGCAGCAGCCAATCAGATCCCTCCTGAGTGTGTCGGCATGGTGACAGAGGTCAGAGGGTTCACTGACCCACAGAAGGAGGAGTACTTCAGGAAGAGATTCAGAGATAAGAAGCAGGCCAGCACCATCATCTCCCACATCAAGACATCACGAAGCCTCCATATCATGTGCCACATCCCAGTCTTCTGCTGGATCACTGCTACAGTTCTGGAGGATGTGTTGAAAAGCAGAGAGGGAGGAGAGTTGCCCAAGACCCTGACTGAGATGTACATCCACTTCCTGGTGCTTCAGTCCAAACTGAAGAACGTCAAGTATGATGGAGGAGCTGAGACAGATCCACACTGGAGTCCAGAGAGCAGGAAGATGATTGAGTCTCTGGGAAAACTGGCTTTTGAGCAGTTGCAGAAAGGCAACCTGATCTTCTATGAATCAGACCTGACAGAGTGTGGCATCGATATCAGAGCAGCCTCAGTGTGTTCAGGAGTGTTCACACAGGTCTTTAAAGAGGAGAGAGGGCTGTACCAGGACAAGGTGTTCTGCTTCGTCCATCTGAGTGTTCAGGAGTTTCTGGCTGCTCTTCATGTCCATCTGACATTCATCAAGTCTGGAGTCAATCTGCTGGTAGGAAAACAAAAAACATCCCCGACACGTCTCTACCAGAGTGCTGTGGACGAGGCCTTAAAGAGTCCAAATGGACACCTGGACTTGTTCCTCCGCTTCCTCCTGGGTCTTTCACTGCAGACAAATCAGACTCTCCTAAGAGGTCTGTTGACACAGACAGGAAGTAGCTCAAAGACCAATCAGAAAACAGTCGAGTACATCAAAAAGAAGATCAATGGGAATCTGTCTGCAGAGAAAAGCATCAATCTGTTCCACTGTCTGAATGAACTGAATGATCCTTCTCTAGTGGAGCAGATCCAATGGTACCTGAGATCAGGAAGTCTCTCCACAGATGAACTGTCTCCTGCTCATTGGTCAGCTCTGGTCTTCATCTTACTGGCATCAGAAAAAGATCTGCACGTGTTTGACCTGAAGAAATACTCTGCTTCAGAGGAGGCTCTTCTGAGGCTGCTGCCAGTGGTCAAAGCCTCCAACAAAGCTCTGTAGGTGCACACAGAACTATCCAGATTAATGTAGTTTCATCTTTGCTCAATGAAGAAAAGTAATGTTTGCAATTCTTTTGTTCTGTTGATTCTTCTCCAGGTTGAGTTACTGTAACCTCTCAGAGAGAAGCTGTGCAGCTCTGTCCTCAG
Organism: Scomber colias; assembly: GCA_021039105.1. Lineage (NCBI taxonomy): Eukaryota > Metazoa > Chordata > Actinopteri > Scombriformes > Scombridae > Scomber > Scomber colias. The sequence continues at coordinate 134,703 of JAJDFG010000408.1, read as the reverse complement.
TTCTCAGCTCCCAGTCCTCTAGTCTGAGAGATCTGGACCTTAGTAACAACGACCTGCAGGATTCAGGAGTGAAGCAGCTTTCTGTTGGACTGGAGAGTCCACACTGTGGACTGGAAACCTTCAGGTCAGAATTCAACTGTCTGTAAAAGTTTACCCACCAAACTTTTATTGTCTTTATATTTTGGATCTGTGAATTAACTTATTAATATTCTTCTCCAGGTTGAGTGACTGTAACCTCTCAAAGAGAAGCTGTGCAGCTCTGTCCTCAGTTCTCAGCTCCCAGTCCTCTAGTCTGAGAGATCTGGACCTGAGTAACAATGACCTGCAGGATTCAGGAGTGAAGCAGCTTTCTGCTGGACTGGAGAGTCCACACTGTGGACTGGAAACTCTCAGGTCAGTTTTATTACTGTGTATATAAAGTAATATTTATAGCTTCCATCCATCCATCCATCCATCCATCCATCCATCCATCCTCTTCCGCTTATCTGGGGTCGGGTCGCGGGGGCAGCAGCCTAAGCAGGGAAGCCCAGACTTCCCTCTCCCCAGCCACTTCGTCCAGCTCTTCCCGGGGGATACCGAGGCGTTCCCAGGCCAGCCGAGAGACATAGTCTCTCCAGCGTGTCCTGGGTCTTCCTCGGGGTCTCCTACCGGTGGGACGTGCCCTGAACACCTCACCAGGGAGGCGTCCGGGAGGCATCCTGATTAGATGCCCGAGCCGCCTCATCTGGCTCCTCTCGACGCGGAGGAGCAGCGGGTCTACTCCGAGCTCCCTCCGGATAACTGAGCTTCTCACCCTATCTCTAAGGGAGAGTCCAGCCACCCTACGGAGGAAGCTCATTTCGGCCGCTTGTACCCGCGATCTTGTTCTTTGGGTCACTACCCAAAACTCATGACGATACAGTAGTAGCCACTTCAAAGTTCCCCTCCAAGCTGAATGCCAGCTGAATGGCAGCCGACTCCCAGCCAAGTTCCAGCTGAGTTCCAGCAGTTGGAGCGACCCCCTCCTTCTCCTGGGCATGTCTATCTTTTCCTGTAAACCCACCTATTCATTGTATTACAGGGTTTGACCAGGAGATAGCGCTTCTGTCACAAACTAGCCCACATTCTGATGTTTTATGATTTTTTACTGACAGGTCAGTGGTCATCCGAAATTCATCGAATTAAATCAAAAAATTAAATAGCCTACTGACTACTTTTTATTGTGTTATTTGTTTTTAATCCAACACAAAAAACGAAAAAAATAAGCCTTTTCGTATTTTACTTTTAGGCTCAGATAAATAATACGAAATGACAGAAACGGGCCACAGGACTGTATTTGATTATGTGCAATTATACAGCACATTTGTGCCAGCCAACCCTGGTCTATTCAGTGCTTTAAGCCAGGTAAGCCCAGCCACCTTATTAGCATTATCATTGCTCAACCTTTTGTTTGGGTTTAATGGGCCATTTGGTTCCATTGTCACACAAATCACGCACAGAGATTCAGAATCAGGTGTTCATGGACGTCGGAGCTATTTTCTGAGAGGGGTCACTGTGAGCTTTCATAATAGTCAAATCTCTCCTGCGTCATGGTGCAGTGCAGCCAGGTTTTCAGCCTGCGCAAGGCTGAGAAAGAGCTCAGATGCCGTGACAGATATGGGCCAGACAGAGTTTAATGAGCATTAATTATATGAAAAAGATAAATATAAGTCAGACAAATTGAGTTTAAATTCATATTCGTTATTATTACAGTAACAAACTAGTTAATTAACTATTGGTGTAAAACTGAAAACTCAACCACACATACGTGCTGGACAGAGTGGGGGCACTACACACATCTACAACCACACCCCTCACTCACTTAGAAAAGATGTAAAACTCAACCACACATACAGTAGCATATGTGTTGGATATAGTGGGGGCACAAACAGTGTCTTGATCTTGATTTTCGGTGGGGGAGGTGTCCAGCTCGAAGGTGATGGGTTGAGGGGGATGGTTACAGTGCTGTCCCATTGTCTTTCAAAGCGAATGCCCCCCGTCCCCCGCTGGCCCACACTCACATTACCTCAAAACCCAAGTGTACTCAAGCACGGTTGCCTCCGACACAAACGTTGCGCGAAAACATAACGCGTGCTGCGCCGGTAACACACAACACAGCCGATCAATTAACACAACGCACTATGATTAAAAAGTACAAGCATGTTCTTCTGAGTCATGCCTGAGTCATGCAGTAGCCTACTACAGATACTTGTGTAAAAAAGACACACTGATTTCATTCATGCTCGCAGCCTCTCCAGCAGCAGCTGAACAGACTTAGTTTAACTGAATGACTTAGAAGTCGCCAAATGACTTACTTTAACGAATTTCGTTAGTTAGTTAGTTTCTATAATGCAGATTTGTAAAATATGACTTTTATGAGGGCCACAGTCACAGACTGTAGAAACTTAGCATTTCATAATTGTGGTAGCAGCGGTGCAGCAGATGTAATGAAGTCCACGCAGCACGGATGCAAACTAATATTAAGCCCATAGCCTATTCATTATAATGTCCATGGACATAAAGTGAGTTATTTTGCCTTAATAATAAAATAAAATTTAAAAATGGTCGGATTGGGAACCCATATAATATTAACACTACGTAGGCCTATTAAATAGCGCGTCCTTTTTTAAATCACTAGACTGGGTTTGTCTCATGGGCTATTTCTTGGTTTGACAGTGACAGTGATCAGTGATCAGTGATCAGTCAGAGGAATTATTAAGTGTCCACGAGTTTTTCCTGTGACAGACGGCGTCCTGTCAGATGTACGGCAGCTTCAATTGCATCCTACTTTCTAATGGATTAACTATATTGTACCCTTCATTGGGCCACTTTATACAGAAGAATAGAAGTAAAACAAGTAATATTAGTGTATATAATATTTAGCCTAGTATTTTAATCAGGTTTAATCACAGGGTTGTAATGTGATAAATCCAGTTAATTTTTTTAATCGTTGGACAGCCTTATCTTTTCTATGAGCAGTGGGTCTAAACCGGTCTAAACACACTGCTCCTCCCCATGGACAAATGAGGCCTTGCAGCTGGTTTTCACTTTAGGGGCGTTTCCAGTCAGGGCCTCATTGACCCCGTCATCGCTGGGGGATCACATTATCGCCCTGCTTCCATTATCGGCCAGCCAAGGACCGGTCAAGGACCAGTCAAGGAGCCATCAAGGAAACAGGGGAACTTTGAAATGGCTTCATCTGTAGGTGAGGGTAGGAACGAAGATCAACTGGTAAATCAAGAGCTTCGCCTCTCGGCTCAGCTCTCTCTTCACCACGACGGATCTGTGCAGAGTCTGCATTACTGCAGACGCTGCACCGATCCGCCTGTCGATCTCCCGCTCCATCCTTCCCTCACTCGTGAACAAGACCCCGAGGTACTTGAACTCCTCCACTTGAGGCAGAATCTCATCCCAAACCCGAAAAGTGACCTCCACCCTTTTCCGGTTTTCTGGACCATGGCCTCGGATTTGGAGGTGCTGATTCTCTGGGGAAAATTTATAGCTTCTCCCCAGTTATTAGTTTCCATGAAGAGTTCATGATGCCAAAAAGATTTAGTGTACTGTCTGAGCTGCAGTGATGTAACATCAAGTATACAGTAAGTAAAACTCTTTCCACACCAACATGTGAGTCAGGATATATGTTTCTCTCATGAGAAGTCTAATATGGTGGATTGAATAGAAAATATATAACACAGAATTAAAGGCCGTCCACACTGAGAACGATAACATCCTGTAAACAGCGGTATCTGTCCTGTGCCCCAGTGGTGCTTGCAGCTAATTACTGATGAACTGTTACTGCTGTATGTTGTACAGAGAAATAAAAAGCAAAGCAGCAGAGTTCAGAGGTGTGTGCTGATTCAGTGTGTTGATCAGAAGTATTTCAGACACTAGTTGCTGTGATGTTTCAGTATTTACAGACCAAACTGAGCTGCAGCACATGTTAAAGCGCGGTGTGTAAAAGTGCAAACTGCAGCAGTGACACACAGTATGAGCACTGATCTGCTTCCAAACATTCACTAACTTTGTTGTTTTTACATTATAATAGAGAACAAAGTTCCAGCATCTTTGTAACTAGAGCAGCGCCTGTGCTTTTGCGTGTGTTTTTACTATATTATTGGTTTGATGTGTTTGAATGCTCATTGTTACAATTACACAACAAAAGCTTACGTTCTGTCTGCCACTTGGTGTTTGTAGCTGGTTGTGCTTTGCATGTGTGGGATTCTGAGACATCCTTAAATTCGGGACATATTTCACATGTTAGCAGCCAAAGTTCCGCTGCCTTATAGCCTCTCTAACTCTGGTCCTTATTAGGGATGTCCCGATATGACTTTTTCACTTCCGATACGATACCGATATTGTAGCCTTGAGTATTGGCCGATACCGATATCAATACGATACGATATAGACACGAATCATACATATATTTATTCCTTATTTTGTTGTGTGGAATGTTAGAAAAGGCTTGATAAAGTGATGTTACTGTTACTGTTACTGATGTTGTAGTGATATAACAGAAAACAATAGTCAGCAACAGTAGGTATAGGAAAAACTGACCCATTTATTATTAACCAATTGGTTACATAAATTTTAACCTTCAACATAAGAGTATTACCTCAACAAATCCAATAAAAACAAAATGTTATATTTAAAGTGCAAAATAACCACTGGTTACCAACATCATTATACAATTGAATAGAATAAATTAAATTTTAAAGTGCAAACAATTCAAGTTCACTCCAGTTATTTTTTTTACTGTCAGCATATGTTGGAAACAACTGTGGGCAGGGACAAAAACAACAACAACAACACAATATTGTCCACTGTCCAACTGCTCTAAGTTAAGAGTTCACACAGCTCCAGTTTCACTGACTGACTGTGCCCAAAACAATGTAGTAATTACTCTTATTCTTCACTGAAGAATAGAGTGTAAACACAATAAACATATCACTCTAATAACAAGAGCATAAAACAAATAATAATCAGTCAGTGCTGACTACCCTTACTACTACTCCTCCTCCTCCTCCACTTTCTGCAGTCCGAGCATAATGTGGAGATTTTTTTTAAGAAGATAAGCATTTCAGCATGCTGTGCTGTCAGCCTGCTCCTGTGCTCCTCAATGATAATTGACGCTGTGCTGAAGAGTCTTTCACTCTCCACACTCGTGCAGGGAGCACAGAGGAATTTCCCGGTTCTGTCCCTCCACGGGACACTTGCGCCTGACAAATGTTGCATTTAGCTGCAACGTCTTTGTCCGAGTTTACAGTAAAATACTTCCACACAGCCGACATCACTACACCTTGCTGCAGGCACACACGTTGTCGTTGTTGTGATCACGTCGGCTGTGCATGCTGGATCAGAGACGCTCTTCTTCCGCGACAACGTTAATTAAGGGACATTACCGCTACCTACTGTGTTGGAGTGTGATCAAACCAGAGTCACCTATTATTATAGAAGTGCTGGAGCGGTAAATGGACAGCTTATATCGGAGCGTTTATATCGGAGTTTTTAGATTCAGTCCGATAAAATCCGATATTCACTTTTTTGGCTGATATCGGACTGATTTCCGATATCAATATCGGATCGGGACATCCCTAGTCCTTATAGCCTCTCTAACTCTGGTCCTTATAGCCTCTCTATCTCTGGTCCTTATAGTCTCTCTAACTCTGGTCCTTATAGTCTAACTCTGGTCCTCATAGCCTCTCTAACTCTGGTCCTTATAGTCTCTCTAACTCTGGTCCTTATAGCCTCTCTAACTCTGGTCCTTATAGCCTCTCTAACTCTGGTCCTTATAGCCTCTCTAACTCTGGTCCTTATAGTCTCTCTAACTCTGGTCCTTATAGTCTAACTCTGGTCCTTATAGTCTCTCTAACTGTGACCCTTATAGTCTCTCTACCTCTGGTCCTTATAGTCTAACTCTGGTCCTTATAGTCTCTCTAACTCTGGTCCTTATAGTCTCTCTAACTCTGGTCCTTATAGTCTAACTCTGGTCCTTATAGCCTCTCTAACTCTGGTCTCTCTAACTCTGGTCCTTATAGTCTCTCTAACTCTGGTCCTTATACTCTAACTCTGGTCCTTATAGTCTAACTCTGGTCCTTATAGTCTACCTCTGGTCCTTATAGCCCCTCTAACTCTGGTCCTTATAGTCTAACACTGGTCCTTATAGTCTCTCTAACTCTGGTCCTTATAGTCTAACTCTGGTCCTTATAGCCTGTCTAACTCTGGTCCTTATAGTCTCTCTAACTCTGGTCCTTATAGTCTAACTCTGGTCCGTATAGTCTCTCTAACTCTGGTCCTTATAGTCTACCTCTGGTCCTTTATAGTCTCTCTAACTCTGGTCCTTATAGTCTAACTCTGGTCCTTATAGCCTCTCTAAATCTGGTCCTTATAGCCTCTCTAACTCTGGTCCTTATAGTCTAACTCTGGTCCTTATAGCCTCTCTATCTCTGGTCCTTATAGCCTCTCTAACTCTGGTCCTTATAGTCTAACTCTGGTCCTTATAGTCTCTCTAACTCTGGTCCTTATAGTCTCTCTAACTCTGGTCCTTATAGTCTCTCTATCTCTGGTCCTTATAGCCTCTCTAACTCTGGTCCTTATAGCCTCTCTAACTCTGGTCCTTATAGCCTCTCTAACTCTGGTCCTTATAGTCTACCTCTGGTCCTTATAGCCTCTCTAACTCTGGTCCTTATAGCCTCTCTAACTCTGGTCCTTATAGTCTACCTCTGGTCCTTATAGCCTCTCTAACTGTGACCCTTATAGCCTCTCTAACTGTGACCCTTATAGCCTCTCTAACTCTGGTCCTTATAGCCTCTCTAACTCTGGTCCTTATAGCCTCTCTAACTCTGGTCCTTATAGTCTAACTCTGGTCCTTATAGTCTCTCTAACTCTGGTCCTTATAGTCTATCTCTGGTCCTTATAGCCTCTCTAACTCTGGTCCTTATAGCCTCTCTAACTCTGGTCCTTATAGTCTAACTCTGGTCCTTATAGCCTCTCTAACTCTGGTCCTTATAGTCTCTCTAACTCTGGTCCTTATAGTCTAACTCTGGTCCTTATAGCCTCTCTAACTCTGGTCCTTATAGTCTAACTCTGGTCCTTATAGCCTCTCTAACTCTGGTCCTTATAGCCTCTCTAACTCTGGTCCTTATAGTCTACCTCTGGTCCTTATAGCCTCTCTATCTGTGACACTTATAGCCTACTATAGCATACTCGTGCCTGTAGCAAAACATTGTCACATTTGAAATCAATCGGATGAACGGTTCGAGAGATATGCAAATAACAGACAGACAGACAATCCTGTCATTTATAAATAGATAATAATAAAGAAATCACCTCTGTCATCCTGCTCCAGTTTACAGTGTCAGTCCGTGCTGAGAGAGGAGCAAAGCTGCATTATAATAAATAAAATAAATATAAATAAATAAGGGTTGTGATTGACAGTCAGTGTTTTTATCGTTCATCAAATCGCTCTGAAAGTGATCCAACGATATCTTTCTCCTCTATCATTATAGTTGTGGTGTGGACTTCTCCATCCACTGTAGTTAACCACTTTTAAAACTATACATTTATAGTTATCGTTCTCAGTGTGGACGGCTCTTTACTGTCATGTTCTCTACGTGCAGGTAAACATAAAAAGCAGACCTACTGCTCAGGAAATGTTGAACATGATTTTCTTTACATTCAATTTTAATGTTTAAACACTGAATGAAATTAAATTATAAATATGATGGAAGACACTAAGTTTCCTAATTAAATGATTGTGATCACACAGTGAACATTGTTGGAATGAAAAATAAGAACTAAGTTAAAACATCAGTATATTTCTCTGAAATCTTCTTTAGATATTCAGTGGAACAATATTTAACTTTAAAGACATTTCTTCTGCCAACATAAATCAGAATGCAGCCTCCAGCAGAAACATGTGCTTTCTCTCCTACTAACCTAAAATGTATCTGCATGACACCAACATACAGCAGGGGGCGCTGAGTGTCAACATAAAGGCCTGAAGGACAAAATCCTGTTTATTGAGTTGAGAATGTTTTTAAGCTCATTAGATGAAATGTTGTGTGTGTTCAGTCTGTCAGGATGTCTGATCACAGAGGAAGGCTGTGCTTCTCTGGCCTCAGCTCTGAGGTCCAACCCCTCCCATCTGAGAGAGCTGGACCTGAGATACAATCATCCAGGAGACTCAGGAGAGAAGCTTCTGTCTGCTGGACTGAAGGATCCACACTGGAGACTGGACACTCTCAGGTATGAACAGACAGGTGGACACTCTCAGGTATGGACAGACAGGTGGACACTCTCAGGTATGGACAGACAGGTGGACACTCTCAAGTATGGACAGACAGGTGGACATTCTCAGGGACTCAGTTCATGTTTAATGGTGGATATGAGTGAAGGTGTATGAAGCTGATTGTGTCTTTGTCTCTTCCTCCAGGATGGACTATGGTGGACTGCAGAGACTGAAACCTGGTCTGAGGAAGTGTGAGTGTGTTTTCAGTTTGATTCATGAGAACTTTGAGAAAAACTGGATGAAATATGTAAAATAAGTGGGAAAAAGGGCGTGGCCTAAACTGACATTTATCTTGAACCAATGAATACATGAAACAGAAATTTCCTTCTGTTTCCTTCTGTTGGTCACAGTTCAGGAGTTAAAAGAGAAATGTTTCATAAATGTCCACATGGTGGCGCTACTGGCTCCAAAATATCCCTCATGTCTCTCCTGCAGATAAAGTTCATTCATTCATATTGACTTCAGCTGTTTGGAGCATTTGGACTAAAATGTGTTTGTAACAGACGACAGTTTGAGATGAAAATAACAGACTTGATGTGCAAAGACCTTCACTTTACACCAAACCTTATGAACAAACATGAATATTACTGAATATCACTGTCATGTTGACTGTTCATGTTCTAACTGAATTGTTAAAGGTTCACATATTCTGGATGTCCAAAGCTTTCAGACGCATCTCATGGTCTTCCTCAATGATGGAGTGTCTCAGTTGTCATGGAGATAGTTTAGGTTTGAATGGATTCAGTAAAGTAGTTAATAAATCAACAGATGATAAACTGCAGCTGTATTGTGTCTCGTTCTCTCCATCAGATGCCTGTGAACTGGAACTGGATCCAAACTCAATGAACACAAACCTCAAACTGTCTGACGAGGTGACACGTGTGTATGAGCATCAGTCATATCCTGATCATCCAGACAGATTTGACTACTGGCCTCAGCTGCTGTGTAGAAATGATCTGACTGGTCGCTGTTACTGGGAGGTCGAGTGGAGAGGAAGCATTGATATATCAGTGACTTACAGAAGAATCAGAAGGAAAGGAAACAGTTATGACTGTTTGTTTGGAAGGAACGATCAGTCCTGGAGTCTGATCTGCTCTGATAATGGTCGTTGCTCTGTCTGTTACAGTAACAGAAGGACACCCATCTCCTCCTCCTCCTCCTCCTCTGTCTCTAACAGAGTAGCAGTGTATGTGGACTGTCCTGCTGGCACTCTGTCCTTCTACAGAGTCTCCTCTGATACACTGATCCACCTCCACACCTTCAACACCACATTCACTGAACCTCTGTATGCTGGGTTTATGGTCTGGTCTGGTTCAGTCTCTCTGTGTCCTCTGCAGGAGGGAGAGTCTCTCCTGTGGACAGAAACTCTGCTGACTGAAGATCAGCTGCTGAAATCAAACATCACACACTCTGCACTGTGAAGCAGATCTGTCTCAGCAGGGCCGGCCCAAGGCATAAGCGAACTAAGCAGCTGCTTAGGGCCCCGTGACCACTAGGGGGCCCCCAAGAGCAACTAACTTAAAAAATAAAAAAGCAATTAATTTTTTTTTTCCATGTGTGCGTGATGATGAGTCATATATTATCAAATGTACGTTCTTGTACAAAACAAAAACAAAAACAACAACAATATCATGTTAACAGAGTCTGTTAACATGATATCAAGCAGAGTGTAGTTTCCTACTACCTCACTGCTTGAAATGTGACCTCCGCTAGTAACGTGTGCAGTGCACCCAACCATGCGGTGCGCACTCAGCATCTAGGAGCAAGGAGCAGCTGAACGATGTCGCAAAAAAGGACTTACCCCTCAGGGGCAGAAAAGAGAAAAAGGAAGAAAAATGAAGAGGAGAAAAAACGACAAGATAAAGGTATGTCTCGGTAATGTAACATTTGGTGTGAAGGAGATTTTGAAAAGTTCCCTGAAATTAGGAAAGTCCCTAATTATTGTTGACATTTTGTTTCAAATACGTTAGCCTATAATAGCAAATTTGCTAGCTAACATTAGTTCAAAATGTCTTACTACTTCCAGAGACATTATAATAAGAGGAGACATATCACTCCCATTGAAATGCATAGGGAAACTACGTAACGCCAAGATGGCCGGTGTTTGCACATGTCCCGCCTCTTCTGGTGCCGTTGCTCCAATCATTTTGCTGGTCCTACGCGGTCACGTTTTTGCGACACTTGGAAGTCATTTTCAACAGCGACATTTTAAAACACATGATCAGCAGTTTATACTACTTTGTGTACATATAAGTTTTAATGCTTTATCCAAAATTGTGGCATGATCTGGGAAAGTTGACTGTGAGCAAACTCCTGTCTCTGCTGTGAGTTTAAGATGACGTCTTGCTGTCAGTGCCTGCCGTAAATGAAGACTGTCGTGAAGTATTGCGCATGCGCAGTCCAAGATGCCTGTAAGGAAAAAGGCTTTTAAAACGTTAATTTGATACCAAACCATCAAACCCTTTCAGCGATTATAGTTTGATTTTCATCGTGATTTCAAAACATATGTTTTTTTATGTCCCTTAGACCTCGGAAAATGGAGATACAGCTCTCTCCCTATTCATTTAGATAGCCGCTTGGTCTTCCTATGGCCAAATAGCTGCCCGGAGGCGTGGCCAATTTTGCCGCCGAGTGAGATGACTTGCCTTAGAAGGACTTTGCTACTTCTCTCTTGTGGGTAGGTTAGATAGCTTACTATTCAAGCTAACGTTTTTGTGTTTGTGTAATACTTTGAAAAGTTAATTCTCAGTATATATATTATTCTGGGTCGCATTTTGGCATCAAAACAACGTTTCTCATAACGTTTGATAGCAAATGTTTAATAACTAACGTTAATTACAAACGCGGTGACGTTTGCTAGCAATATGGTTTTGCATTAATGAATTAATTTAGTTAACTTATAGTTTGAGGTATGTGGTTTGCAATTGTTTGCTGCAGAGCACAGTAATTTATGTGAGTAAATAAATATATTCCTTTTAAATCAACTCCCTGTTATGCTCATACGTTGTATGAAACTTCCCCAGGAGCACTGTTAAAGTATTTTGGAGGAGGCAGTGACTCAGTCCAGGGGCAATCCACCTCCTCAGGAGCAGCCCAGGCTGATGAATCAGGTAATCGAAAAACTGTCACCATATATATTTAATTTCTAGTCAAATTATCTCATTAAGATGTAATAATATCAGATATAATCATATGACAAGGGACATGTTTTTCATCTCAGGTCCATCTCTATCCTCTGCTACATCCACTGTACCCACTGTCCTCTCTGCAACCTCAGCTGTACCTGGTAAGTTAACAACAAAACAGCCTTTATAATTGCTCAGTGTACTGCAGAATAGTCTGAGATTAATAATTTTGTACAAAAATATTATTTTAATTGAGAATGATGTGTCTTCTTCAGCATCCAGTTTGCAGCAGGGATCAGCAGCTCCGCCAGTGGACCCAGCTGAGTGTCCCTCTTTCCTGTCAGACTCAGAAAGGACTGAACAGGTATTAAGAGGGCCACTGCCTATAAAGGACACATTCACATTCCCGAAGAGACACGATGGCCGAAGCTTCCACCATCATTACACATACAGACACCTAGTAAATGGGAGAAAAGTCAAGCGGAGCTGGCTCACATATTCAAAAAGTAAAGACGCTATTGCTTTTGCTGCAAATTATTTTCAAAAAAGTCCATAAAACTGGCAACTGAGGGACAGCAGGATTGATATTTCTTTGTTTATTTTATTCAATGCTGTGTTTTTTACATATAAAAGTCAGATGTTTGAATTACAGGAGTGTGTTTTGTATTTCCCTCCCTATTTTTACCGAAGATTTTGCACATTTTTACATAGTTTTCAGACCTAATTCAACTTAATATTTTATTTATCAACCATTTGCGTTACCTTGTTTTAGGTGCCTGTTGATTTTCATCATTGTTGTATTTTTATTTTATTTAATACTGTTTGATTTTGTATATATGGTGTTGCAGTTTATTTAAAATAATAATAATAAAGCAGATTGTGTTTACAGTAAATGATTAGTTTATTTTGTTACTTTTAATTGACCTAGATGACATTCAGTATCCCACTTAGTACTATATCACTTTGAATATTAAGTGTTAATCAACCCCAGGCTGCTCTTGTAGCTGAATTTGCTACCATTCCAGATTAAAAACCATAGATGGGTAAAACATACCGGGCTGCTCTTTGAGGTTTTATGTATTGATCCTCTGTGTGGCCAGTAGGGGGAGTTGCTGACTTTGCCAAATATTAATTGAAAGATTTTTCTGTAAGTTTGCAAATGTGGTGTCTGCTTCCATTGCATTAATCACTGTTGATTACAATCTAACTACAACAAAACGTTCTCACATTTAGTTTTACAAGTGTATTCATAATGACGGAGTAGAATAAGTAGAATACGTTTATAGTAGGTGTGTGAATGATCAATAGTCATTATTATTGGCAGTAATAGAGGGCCCCAAAATCAAATTTTGCTTAGGGCCCCATGGAGGCTTGGGCCGGCCCTGTGTCTCAGACTCAAACACTCAGTTATTTTTCCTTCTACATGATTCATTGATTAGTGTCAGTTGACTCTGCTGTTGTTACTGTCAGGATCCAATGAGCAGCATGCAGCTCTATTCATGTTTCAATCTAATAACATCTGTCCAGCTGTGGAAGCCCACAGTGTTTTTATGCTTCTCACATGTATTTTATCTGATCATCATCAATAAAAACTATTCATGACATTATTGTTGAAAGCATCCTCACTTTACTGACACAATGGAGAATATAACAAGCTTTTAAAATACAACACATTGTTAAAGATGAAACCAAAAAGCAGTGTTAGAAAGGCTCCAAATATACTTCGTTTGTTATTGTCATATTGGTTTCTATGCTCTGTGACCACCAGGGGGCGCTGTTGTACTACTGTGAACGGTGACTGACACATCATTCTTCTTCGTGTTATCATCAAAGTGGACACTGCTCACGTTGTTGGAGAAGTTGTAGTTTTTTATGATGCAGTGTTTGTTCATGTGAGTCTTTGACAAGGGTGAGTGTATTATTCATGCTGTTTATTCATTAGCAATGCGGTTGATATGATGGCTGTTAGCTTAGCTGCTAATTTGGTGTTTACTGCCACTAATTGCACTATAACTTGTTAAACTTTGTAATGTCAGTATCATTCATAATGTGCCTTAAGGTATACATGTGTTATTCTGATAGATAATGTTCATGTTATTATTTCCATGTAAAATATTAGTCAATAACAGCAGATCTCTGGTCAGTTTGGTCATGTGTAGTGTTCATGGGTGCAGCTATATTTTGCGGTCTGCCTTTGATGTTTAATGAAGCTCGTTGAGCGTTGTATATGACTGCATAGATTAATATTAGTGATATTAATTATAGATATATTGTGCAGTTTAGAGGAAAATTGTATATTGTAGTAATGTGTAGGGGAAAGTTAATGTACTGGTGGGAATGTTTGTATACTGTATTTATTCTACTAGTAATAGTGCAGTGTAATATTAACACCAATCTGTTTGTATTTATTGCAGAAACCACACATACAAACTAACTCCTATAACAATACTGTATACTCTGTACTGTGAGCGTCCTGCACCATCAGTAGAGTTTCCCTCTAAACTCTCATCATTGTGTCCTGACTGACGCCCAGGGGCAAATGAAGTACAACCCTAGTGAATCATCCCCTGAATTACAGTCCAGGTCATAAACCTCCACAAACAGCAGTGTGTAGTCGGCTCACATTTCAGATGTCTATGAGTTGTTAACAGCTCCACCAAATACTGATTCTTCCCTCTAAACTTCTCACATGCTTTCATTTCAATAAATGTTCAAATGATCCAATATTTCAGCACCAAGGACAGATGGTTAGTGTCAGTCTGGACAGCAGGACCAGCTCAGCAGGGACTGGTCCAGTTCAGGCTCAGGAGGACTGTCAGACCAGAGGATGATGATGGTGATGATGATGGTGGTGGTGATGGTGATGATGATGGTGATGATGGTGATGATGATGTGATGATGGTGATGATGATGGTGGTGATGATGATGATGATGATGATGGTGGTGGTGATGATGGTGATGATTAATTGATATTCAGCTCGTTCACGTCTACAAACAGGAAGTCTGACATCACACAGAGTCCAGGGAGTCCATCCAATCAGCAACCAAATGGGAGGAAGGGGGAGGGGCCAGGTGAGTGACAGACTGATCTTAGATACACAACAACCAGCTGCTGTGTTGCCATGGTAACGCTAACAGCCAGTGTGTGAACAGGACAGGAAGCAGAAGAGCATTGTGGGCAGCAGGAGGCGGGGTCACTGAAGGAGGCAAGGACACACACAAAACACACACACAGGTAACACACACACACACACAGGTAACACACACACACAAAACACACACACAGGTTAATAAACTATGGTAATATTATGAACAGGAGGAATATTAACGTTAAGAAGAGAACTCCTCAATCTGATTGGTTGTGGTTTTCTTACAGTGGCGTCTCATTGGCCCAGGATGCAGAGGCCCCGCCCCCTGCGTCCTGGTGGAGGTCTCGGTTCTGCTCTGTGATGTAGACATGATGACATCACCGTGACATCACAGCCATCCCCGGCGTCCAATAGGAATGGTTGTGAACAGACTCAATGGACTGTGGAGCTTTTGACTGTCTCACATGGTCTTCATCAGCACAGTTTACTCAGCTGGTTCTTCTGTCTGTCCTTCACAATAAAGCGTCACAGACTGTCAGCTCTCTGCTCATAATTCATCATTTCACATCCTCACATTTTAATGTTATTTTACACTTCACACTTTATTCTTTATAACTCTCCACATTGAGAAGCTGCTGTTTTATTGTGAAAGGAAACAGGAAGAAACATCAGAAGTAATTATTTAACTTTTGAACATCAGACTAAGGATTGGTCCTGTGAGATGGAGGGTCAGCAACCTTCAGCCCCTCTGCAGCGTCTCTCTGTGACTTTATAAATAAATAAGATGAGAGAAACAATCAGATCAGTGTCTCCATGGCAGCATGGTTCAGTCTATGGGTTCACCACTGAGACTGTCAATTACTCACCTCACTTGTTCATAACTCTCCACCACTATCTTTTTTTGACTTACTGGTCCATTATTGTCAGTTATTATTAGTTAGTTATTATCAGTTATTATCAATTGTCAGTAATTTATTGTCAGTTATCAGTCAGTTATTATCAGTTATTGTCAGTTACTTGTTACATTCTGTGGCTACAAATCCTTTTCAGCAATTTTCATTTTGAATTATAATATTAATATTATTAATATTGACTCTTATGATAACCGTGGATAACTGGAAACGTTTACTTACTTGCTCAAGTAACTAACTCAAAAATCCTCACATTTACTAGATAAACACCAAATTCCACATGCTTCCCAAACGTTGACATATTTCATTTCATTAAAGCAAATAAATCAAATAGTAATGAACACTTACCTACACGTTAGACAGTACTAGCATCAGCCAACAGCCTTGACTTCTTCTCTGGCGGGAAGGTACGTAACCAGGGAAACAGCGCCCCCTGTTGCTGGGCAGGATTCAGAATCTCATACCTCGCGACTACAAGTACTGGCCAATCAGAGACAGGTAGGGCAGAAAAAAGTGTGCTCGCGCGACCCCTGTTGCTGGGCTGTTGCTAGGCTGTTGCTAGGGTGTTAGTATCAATCAATCAAACTTTATTTATACAGCAGCTTTCATACAGACTAGTGTAGTAGGCTTTATGTCTTTACACTTATTTGATTGACAAGCTGATAATGAGACAGAACAAATGACACATTTAAAAAAAGAGAAAAATACTAATAGGCTAGTAATCATTTTAAAAAGGAACAAAACAAAGAACAATTTAAAGAGAAAACTGGAGACCAATGCACAAAAGAAAATAAAAACGCTATAAAAATGTCAATAAAATATGTGGAGGAACAAATTAATTAGATAAAAATCATGAAATAAATAAGAGAGAATAAAAGAAAATGTTTATTATATAATAAAATGAGGTTGTATTAGATTATAAAGACAAAAGATAAGTAAAATAGAAGTTTAATAAAAGCTGGATTAAAACTAGGTCAAGAAAGAAACTTAAAGACAAGAAATAGACCAATAAGGAGATAAAACTATAGAATGATAATAATAATAAAAGTATGTTTAGCTTTTGTAGATATTTTTACACAATTGGGTTGAAATCAAATATGTAACAACACATTTTTAGTGTCATTTTTTAACACTTCCTTTCTCAGAGTGCAGTGTATTTAACCTGAAACATTTATTCTTTAAGCATTAATCATTATTAATCATTTAATAATAAACACAAACAATAGATACAAAATAATCTGTTTCTACCAGGGAAACAATCACATGAGGTATTTTTCAAAAATATAATTTGTTTTCATTGCCTTTTTGTTTTTAATGTCCTTAACTGTGTCCAAAGTTCAGCTTAGAGTCAGTCCATTTCTTCTAATGTAAATAGCAAAGTGTAAAAGAACATTTCTATCTCTGAGATTAAATGTCTTATTAGTTTTTCTCATTATAACATTTTATACATCTACCCAAAATATTTTACTGTTTACACAGTGAAAACATAAATGATATTGTTTCTTCTTCTACACCACAGACGTCAGCAGAGTCAACATCTATAATAATATCTCTCTAATGTCTTTTTTACTGGATATATACGATGCCAGGTTTGACAGGAAACTTCTTTAACTTTATTATTAAGACACAACTTGTCTCCAATTATTAAAAAGTTTTAAACCAGTTAATTTCTCCATAAATAGATAAAACAATCTTCCTGGGTTTAGTGTTGTAACTTGAACATTATTCTAATATATTTGTTCTTGGTTATGTAACTTCTCCAAGAAACACACTGTTTATAGGATGAGCCAACTAATGTTCACTTTGTGTCTGTGTTAATATCATAGACTGTATAATAGGTTCATATTGAACCATTAAGAAGTTGCAATACCTGAAACATTTCCACAACACAAGAGCTTCAACACTGACGTCATCAGGCTGACAGCGACGTGCACGCAGATCACGCGCATCTAGGTGAGTTCATTTACCTGTCTGTAAACACGGAAGTGAAGCGGACGCAGCGCGAGGACGAGGTAGGCAGTGTATTAATAAAACTATGATGAATATGATGTAAAGTGAGAAATGTATTTAACCCTGTAGAAAGCAGAGACATCTCTCCGTATCACTGTAATGAAGGTTTCCACACAACTGATCGCAGATATAATGACGTCATCGAGACATTAAGCAGGCCGCTGGTTTGGCTGCTAGTTATATGAAGTAAAGCTTTCATCATTTTATTCAACTTACTGATTATAGCCTCATTTTATATTTATTATAGGACCATCTCCTGGAATATAGTTTGTCACAGTTTGGTTAGAGTATCTTTGTTTCTAATCCTTTTTCTTTACTTTCACTTTCTTTGTCTTCAAATATAAATATATAAATATAAATTCAGAGATGTCCTTTTTGTGTGTTTCTAGTATAACACTGGTTGCCTGTATTTCAGTGGATACTTGCTGATGATGTGTGATCTTCTGAGAGTGTACTGCTGTTTTCTTTTCTCTAGTTTTAGGTTCAAAGCTTTATTATGAGCCTCCATTCCTGCCTGTGTATTTCAGCTGCATGTTTTTAAAGTGTTACTGAGCAGTTAGCTGTTCATGTGTGAACTCTGTCACACTATTACTAATAATAATATGAATATTACTCCATATAATATAAAGATTAGACTCTTTTGGGTCATTTTCAAATGGTACAGCACCCTGCCCAACAACTGAACCTGGCTGTTAAAGGGTTTGGGTACGATGACATTCATTGTGTGTTTGATTCATTTCATTGGTCGTATCAAAGGTCACCTCATTCAGTCACCTTGAACCTGACAGACATTATGACAGTTATTATAATAACTAATCCACAGTCCAACAGAAAGAGTTTGTTTCACAGGTGGGACGGTTAATGATTAACAGGTAATAAAAGCCATATAATGATATACTATGAAATGTGTTAAGAGAAGGTGACAGAAATACTGTTGAAAACATCTTTTCATTCATGATATTCAGTTATTTAATCAGGCAAATGAAAAGTCAGTGGAACATTCAGAAACTAAGTTATTAAACATTAAAGCTGAGTGAAAGTCTTTAAATAGTTTGTTACTTTGGCTCAGGGGTGGATTGGCCATAGGGAGTACCGGGACTTTTCCCGGTGGGCCGGTCAATAATGGGCCGGTGGCTGCCGTTTTTTTAAATTTTTTTTATTTGCTCATTTATTTTTTGCTGCGCCTTGCCATGGTAACTCTCCCGGCCCAGGGGCAGAGACATGCACCGGCCCACAGAGCTCCGCTGCAGCCTGCAGACACATTAGAGGCCCATTGGCTTGTCTGTCTAAAGAATACCTGGCCCAATGGCCCTATGATAGGCTACAGAG
Source organism: Scomber colias (assembly GCA_021039105.1). Classification (NCBI taxonomy): domain Eukaryota; kingdom Metazoa; phylum Chordata; class Actinopteri; order Scombriformes; family Scombridae; genus Scomber; species Scomber colias. Next base: position 115,934 of record JAJDFG010000408.1, on the reverse strand, counting down.
GCCCAGGAGTCCCACCCACGCTGGTTCTTGAGCCCCCCCCCCCTTTGTCCAATCACCTTTGATGACAAGCAATCAGATGAGAGATAGTGAGAGATACTACTACAACAAAATGGACAATGCGGCTAAAAAGCGAAAAGGCGGAGCGGAAAAACAAAGAGATAAAAAAAGAAAAGCTCTAGCAACCGACGCTGCTACGAGCAAAACAATTTCAGAAATGTTTGCTGCGGGGGCCAGTGTGGCCGGAGCGGCTTCAGGAGTGGGTCCCTCTCAGCAGCAGGTGTCGGACAGTGAGTCAAGTGAGGCTCCCGCTGCCATGGTGGTGCAGCAGCAGGTTGAGGAAGACTCTCCACCATGTGGAAGTGGTGATACAGTCTTAAGCAGGTGTGATCCTGCCAGCATGGTGTGGATAAACACTCATTAAATGTTCAGAACGGTTACTAACTGTCTAGGATGAACTTTACTTGACATAATAAATAACAAACTCTGAATAGTGTGGTGTGTTACAACTAGGCCTAAATCTAGTTATCTAAAGTATTGGAAAACAATCATATTCATATACTATCCTGATTCATTGATTAGTTGCTTTTATTAACCACTTAACCACTATTTTCATCAAAGGATGAAACATAATTGCAAATCTGCAAGCTTACAACTCACATGTTGCAATGTGATGTGGTTTGAGCATGTAGATCTGCTACTTTCACAATTTTTTATCATTTCTACCTATAATGACATTCCCCAAATCAGGTCCTCAGAGTTAAAGTGTTTTAAGTGTGAACATGCACCTTTCTTTGTGCCTATAGTCTAATATGTTCATGAAGGACATTGATCTAACACCATAACACATATGTAGCCTATGATACTTTACATATTTTTTTCAGTCAGTGTTTATGGTTGATTGCTCCTTCAACAGTTTCACATTATACAGTTAAAACTAATTCAAGCCTATTCAAGTTTCCAGAGTATAGTGGATATTGTTAAGTATACTAGTGTTATTAAGGGCTTGTGTGTTTAAATGTGCATCAACGCGAGTTGGCACAGTATCTGCGCATGGATTGTAGTGGGCCGGTCTGGACCAAAAAGTCTAGGGCTGAATTTTTTTCCCAGTCCAGGCCTGCTTTGGCTCCATCTGGTGGTGGAATGAATAATGACAGGATGTTAGACAGCAGTGCAGACCTGTGTGATGTGCAGCTGGTTGTAATGAATGAGCATGTTGTTGTGTTTGTGTGAAGGTGTTTCTCTGCTATGGATCAGTGTGAGGACAGAGAGGAGGGAGTCCCTCCCTCTAAAAGCTCTCTGTGTGGGGAACATGACAGCCAGACCAAAGCTGAGAGGTGAGATGAGGATCTCTAACTGTCCATCACTGTTCTCCACTCACATCACTCCTCCATCATTATTCACACTCATTGTCACATCTGACACTCAACTACTGAATAATAAGTCACAATAACTCAGAATGAACTACTAACTTTGTGAGTTAACAAAGAGCTCAACCACTGATTAGTCAACTAATCAACTAAGATGAGACAGCATCTTTCATCAGATGACATTTTGATGAACAGGAGAACGTTTCTCATCCACTGTCTTCTTACTGATTTTCATTCCTCTTCTAAAACTTCAGCTGCTGACAGTCTGCTCAAAATTCATCTTTTTAAACTCTTTGATTTGTTGTTTGTTTGTATCAGGATGCAGCAGCAGAGAGCAGACTCTCCTGAACCCAGCTGTGTGTCCATGAAGAGTGACCGGTCTATGGGGCTTCCTCTTGAGTTTAAAGATGGACGACCTGCTGATGGAAGGTAAGAATTGAAATAATAAACCTCCTGTGTTATGTGGGGCGGAGCAGGTGAATAGAAACAGCTTTAATGCTCAGAAACCAACAGACAGGCTTACAGACCATAAGGGGAAAGCAGTTCAAATAAGGTTGAAACCAGCAGGAACAGGTAACAAGAGGAACAGGAACAGACAGGAACAGCATCACAATCTAGTGTCTAGAATGAAAGAAAATGAGTGAGAGCAGTAAATGTAGTGAGGAGCTGATGAGGGAATCACACAGTGGCAGCAGGTGAGCAGGTGGGTTTGAAACTGAAGGCAGGGACAGAAACAGACAGGACAACACAAACAGAGCTTAAACAGGAATCATGACAGTCGCCCCCTCAAGGGACATCTCCCAAATGTCCCTCCAGGCTGGTCAGGAGGGAGAAAACAAAGAGGAGAAAGAAGGCAGGACAGATGGACAAGACCACTCTGGAGGCTGAAAGAGCTGCTCAGGACAGAAACTTTGGAGACCAAGGTGTCAACAAAGCCACGTAGAAAGGAGACCAAGAGACAAGTGGACCTTAGCAGGGGGGGCTGATGTTTTGGGAGCTGGCACTGAGCAGCAGAGACTCAGTGAAGCTGGGCAGCAGTTCTTTGGTGTTAACTACATGCTTTTTTTTCACTTCTTTATTCATATCAGGATGCAGCAGCAGAGAGCAGACTCTCCTGAACCCAGCTGTGTGTCCATGAAGAGTGACTGGTCTATGGGGCTTCCTCTTGAGTTTAAAGATGGACAACCTGCTGATGGAAGGTAAGAATTTAACATCCAGTAATCAGAGCAGTATTTACAGGAGTTCATTGAGTCATCATGACAGAACATCTTTAATAAGCTGAGTGTAGATTTGAGTCATTAAATGTCCTTAAACGTGATGTTTTCTCCACAGAGTTCAGCAGCAGAGCTCAGAGGTTCCCAGTGATCAGTCTGCACAGCAGCATCAAACACAGCTGGACTCCATATTTATGGTGTGTACATGTATAAACACACCTTTTACTATTAACTCCATCAACCACAGATGAAATAGTAAAGTAGGATTCAGGTCCTAACAGTGTCCATGCTGCTCTGTTTAGACCAGCAGGCCTTCAGACTGACACATGAATCACATGTTGTATTCTACCAGTTTAAATGAAATGTTCACTTTATCTTTCTGTTCCAGCTGCTGGAGGAGAACATCCTCACTTTTGTGAAGAACGAGCTGAAGAGAGTCCAGAGGGGTCTGAGCCAAGGTTATCCAGAATGCTTGGAGAGTCAGAGTGAGGATGAGGAGGTGTTGGACGGTGAGGAGGAAGAGCAGAGGAGGAGCAGCAGAGAGGCATTTCTGAAGATCACACTGCACTTCCTGAGGAGAATGAAGCAGGAGGAGCTGGCTGACTGTCTGCACAGCAGTAAGAGGATTTTAACAGATTTAACATGATGGAGAGGAAATGGAGGCAACATGGGAGAGGTTTATATTTCAAACTCTGCTGTAAATATGTTGCACACATCTGCATCAGATCAGAGGCTGTTTGTCCTCCACTGATGAGCTGAATAAAACTGATGGAGGAGGAAAAACTACACAGACACACTTACATGTTCAGATTTCTAGACTTTCTGTAGGATCCACTCACTGATTTCATTTGTTGTTTGTTCATTCAGGAGCTCGTGCTGCAAAGTGTCGACGTAAACTCAAGTCTAACCTGGAGAAGAAGTTCCAGTGTCTGTTTGAGGGGATCGCTAAAGCAGGAAACCCAACCCTTCTGAATCAGATCTACACACCACTCTACATCACAGAGGGAGGGACTGCAGAGGTCAATGATGAACATGAGGTCAGACAGATTGAAACAGCATCCAGGAAACCAGACAGACCGGAAACAGCAATCAGACAAGAAGACATCTTTAAAGCCTTACCTGGAAGAGATGAACCAATCAGAACAGTGATGACAAAGGGAGTGGCTGGCATTGGGAAAACAGTCTTAACACAGAAGTTCACTCTGGACTGGGCTGAAGACAAAGCCAACCAGGACATACACTTCACATTTCCATTCACTTTCAGAGAGCTGAATGTGGTGAAAGAGAAAAAGTACAGCTTGGTGGAACTTGTTCATCACTTCTTTACTGAAACCAAAGAAGCAGGAATCTGCAGGTTTGAAGAGTTCCAGGTTGTGTTCATCTTTGACGGTCTGGATGAGTGTCGACTTCCTCTGGACTTCCACAACACTGAGATCCTGACTGATGTTACAGAGTCCACCTCAGTGGATGTGCTGCTGACAAACCTCATCAGGGGGAAACTGCTTCCCTCTGCTCGCCTCTGGATAACCACACGACCTGCAGCAGCCAATCAGATCCCTCCTGAGTGTGTCGGCATGGTGACAGAGGTCAGAGGGTTCACTGACCCACAGAAGGAGGAGTATTTCAGGAAGAGATTCAGAGATGAGAAGCAGGCCAAAACCATCATCTCCCACATCGAGACATCACGAAGCCTCCACATCATGTGCCACATCCCAGTCTTCTGCTGGATCACTGCTACAGTTCTGGAGGATGTGTTGAAAAGCAGAAAGAGAGGACAGCTGCCCAAGACCCTGACTGAGATGTACATCCACTTCCTGGTGCTTCAGTCCAAACTGAAGAACGTCAAGTATGATGGAGGAGCTGAGACAGATCCACACTGGAGTCAAGAGAGCAGGAAGATGATTGAGTCTCTGGGAAAACTGGCTTTTGAGCAGCTACAGAAAGGCAACCTGATCTTCTATGAATCAGACCTGACAGAGTGTGGCATCGATATCAGAGCAGCCTCAGTGTACTCAGGAGTGTTCACAGAGGTCTTTAAAGAGGAGAGAGGGCTGTACCAGGACAAGGTGTTCTGCTTCGTCCATCTGAGTGTTCAGGAGTTTCTGGCTGCTCTTCATGTCCATCTGACATTCATCAAGTCTGGAGTCAATCTGCTGGAAGACTTAACAACATCCTGGTCTGAAGTGTTCAGAGACAAATCAACACGTTTCTACCAGAGAGCTGTGGACGAGGCCTTAAAGAGTCCAAATGGACACCTGGACTTGTTCCTCCGCTTCCTCCTGGGTCTTTCACTGCAGACCAATCAGACTCTCCTACGAGGTCTGCTGACACAGACAGGAAGTAGCTCACAGACCAATCCAAAAGCAGTCGAGTACATCAAGAAGAAGATCAGTGAGAATGTGTCTGCAGAGAGAAGCATCAATCTGTTCCACTGTCTGAATGAACTGAATGATCGTTCTCTAGTGGAGGAGATCCAACAGTGCCTGAGATCAGGAAGAAATAAACTGTCTCCTGCTCAGTTGTCAGCTCTGGGCTTCATCTTACTGTCATCAGAAGATCTGGGCGTGTTTGACCTGAAGAAATTCGCTGCTTCAGAGGAGGTTCTTCTGAGGCTGCTGCCAGTGGTCAAAGCCTCCAACAAAGCTCTGTAGGTGCACACAGAACTATCCACATTAATGTAGTTTAATCTTTGCTCAATGAAGAAAAGCAATGTTTGCAATTCTTTTGTTCTGCTGTTTCTTCTCCAGGTTGAGTGACTGTAACCTCTCAGAGAGAAGCTGTGCAGCTCTGTCCTCAGTTCTCAGCTCCCAGTCCTCTAGTCTGAGAGATCTGGACCTGAGTAACAACGACCTGCAGGATTCAGGAGTGAAGCAGCTTTCTGCTGGACTGGAGAGTCCACATTGCAGACTGGAAACCTTCAGGTCAGAATTCAACTGTCTGTAAAAGTTTACCCATCAAGCTTTTATTGTCTTTATATTTTGGATCTGTGAATTAACTTATAAAAATTCTTCTCCAGGTTGACTGGCTGTAACCTCTCAGAGAGAAGCTGTGTAGCTCTGTCCTCAGTTCTCAGCTCCCAGTCCTCTAGTCTGAGAGATCTGGACCTGAGTAATAACAACCTGCAGGATTCAGGAGTGAAGCAGCTTTCTGCTGGACTGGAGAGTCCACACTGTGGACTGGAAACTCTCAGGTCAGTTTTATTACTGTGTATATAAAGTAATATTTTGGCTTCTCACCAGTTTCTAGTTTACATGAAAAGTTTATAATACCAAAAAGATTTAGTGTACTGTCTGAGCTGCAGTGATGTAACATCAAGTATACAGTAAGTAAAACTCTTTCCACACCAACATGTGAGTCAGGATATATGTTTCTGTCATGAGAAGTTTAATATGGTGGATTGAATAGAAAATATAAAAATATATAACACAGAATTAAAGGCCGTCCACACTGAGAACGATAACATCCTGTAAACAGCGGTATCTGTCCTGTGCCCCAGTGGTGCTTGCAGCTAATTACTGATGAGCTGTTACTGCTGTATGTTGTACAGAGAAATAAAAAGCAAAGCAGCAGAGTTCAGAGGTGTGTGCTGATTCAGTGTGTTGATCAGAAGTATTTCAGACACTAGTTGCTGTGATGTTTCAGTATTTACAGACCAAACTGAGCTGCAGCACATGTTGAAGCACGGTGTGTAAAAGTGCAAACTGCAGCAGTGACACACAGTATGAACACTGATCTGCTTCCAAACATCCACTAACTTTGTTGTGTTTACATTATAATAGAGAACAAAGTTCCAGCATCTTTGTAATAATAAAGACTCTCTAAAGAAATCACCTCTGTCATCCTGCGTCAGTTTACCGCATCAGTCCGTGCTGAGAGAGGAGCAAAGCTACATTATAATAAATAAATACATAAATGAATAAATAAATAAATGAAAATAAATAAGGATTTTGATTGACAGTCAGCGTTTTCATTTTCATCAAATCGCTCTGAAAATGATTCCAAAAATATCGCTCCCATGTATTGTTATCGTTATAGTTGTGGAGTTGCTGGAGCTGAAAATACATATACTTGACCTATACAGTTTAGGTAGTACGTTCTGTTGTGTTTTGTTTGTTTTTTTCTCTACTTTTTGTCTCTTGCTCCTTTTGAAGGATCAGTGAGCTTAGCCGGGTCGCTACAAGTGGGCGGGGTTTCTGATCACAGGGGGTGGGAAGGAGTTAAGAGTTCTGTGTTGTAATGAGTGTTTTAATGTACTTTTTCTTGAAATGTAAGGTGCTTTTTATCACAGTAATGGCAAAACGGTATCTTCAGGACCATGCCATAACCACAGTATTAATACATTAATAGGAATTTAGACCTTCAGATAATTTCCTGGAATGTTAGAGGCCTAAGAAAATTAGTTAAAATTAAGCAAGTTATGAATAGGATCAAGCAATATAATCCCAAAATAGTTTTCTTACAAGAAACACATTTGCTTTCTAATGAAACGGGTCGCTTAAAGAAAAGATGGCCAGGTCAAGTAGTCACATGCTCTTTTTCATCATATGCCAGAGGAATTGCAGTGCTTGTCCATAAGTCCGTTCCTCTTCATATTCAAAAGACGGTTTTGGATCCAGCGGGCAGATATATTATTATATATATATATACCATCTCCCAGATTGGTTCCAGGGGGCAGAACCCTCTCTACATTTAAGAGTAGGCTTGAAACGTTCCTTTGTGATAAAGCTTATAGTCTCTCCTCCTCTTCCTCTCTCTCTCTCTCCTCCTCTTCCTCTTCCTGTCTCTCTCTTCCTCTCTCTCCTCCTCTTTCTCTCTCTCTCTTCCTCTCTCTCCTCTTCCTCTCTCTCTCCTTCCCCTCTCTCCTCCTCTTCCTCTCTCTCCTCTCCTTCATCTCTCTTCCTCTCTCTCCTCTCCTTACTCTCTCTCTCTTCCTCTCTCTGCTCTTCCTCTCTCTTCTCTTCTCTTCCTCTCTCTCTCTTCCTCTTGCTCTCTCTCCTCTCCTTCCTCTCTCCTCCTCTTCCTCTCTCTCCTCTCCTTCCTCTCTCTCTCTTCCTCTTCCTCTCTCTCCTCTCCTTCCTCTCCCTCCTCTCCTTCCTCTCCCTCCTCTCCTTCCTCTCTCTCCTCTCAACCCCAACCGGTCCAGGCAGATGTTCTCCCACTCAGTCTGGTTCTGAGGGTTCATTTGTGTTAAAAGGGAGTTTTGTTTTTTTTCTCTCCACTGTCACCAAGTGCTGTTCATGTGGGAATGTTGGGTCTCTTTAAATTAAACCTGAAGAGTTTGGTTTAGAACCTGCTCTATGTGTAAAGTGCCTTGAGATTACTTTGTTGTGATTTGGCACTATACAAATAAAGGTTGATTGATTGATTGATTGAGTTAGAACCACATTTACTGTCATGTTCTATACATGCGGGTGAACAAAAAAAGCAGATCTGCTGGAAATGTTGATCATGATTTTCTTTACATTTAACATTTGTGGAAAATACAAATTAAATGTTTTAACACAGATGAGATTAAATTATAAATATGATGGAAGACACTAAGTTTCCTAATTAAATAACTCCCATGATGCACTGAGCTCCTCTCTCCTTCTCCCTCTCTCTCTCTATTCATCCATCTATATCCATTAACATTCATGTTCTATTAATGCATTCAATAACCTAAACTTCTTCCCCGGAGTTGTCTGTGCTTTCTGGTCTCACAGGTAATCTGGGCCTGTAGACGTCCGGATGACAGATTCCAGTCCTGGACCTTCTAGCTTCATTGTTGATTTTCATTGTGCTTCTCTCCTCTATCCTTCCTCTCTCTCCTCTCAACCCCAACCGGTCGAGGCAGATGTTCTCCCACTCTGAGTCTGGTTCTGAGGTTTCTTCCTGTTAAAAGGGAGTTTGTTCTTGCCACTGTTGCTCATGTGGGAATGTTGGGTCTCTTTAAAGTTAAAACCTGAAGAGTTCGGTTTAGAACCTGCTCTATGTGTAAAGTGCCTTGAGATAACTCTGTTGTGATTTGGCGCTATACAAATAAAGATTAATTGATTGATTGATTGTGATCACACAGTGAAAGTTAAAACATCAGTAAATTTATCTGAAATCTTCTTTAGATATTCTGTGGAACAATATTCAACTTTAAAGGCATTTCTTCTGCCAACATAAATCAGAATGCAGCCTCCAGCAGGAACATTTGCTTTCTCTCCTACTGCTAACCTAAAATGTATCTGCATGACATGAACATACAGCAGGGGGCGCTGAGTGTCAACATAAAGGCCTGAAGGACAAAATCCTGTTTACTGAGTTAAGAATGTTTTTAAGCTCATTAGATGAAGTGTTGTGTGTGTTCAGTCTGTCAGGATGTCTGATCACAGAGGAAGGCTGTGCTTCTCTGGCCTCAGCTCTGAGTGCCAACCCCTCCCATCTGAGAGAGCTGGACCTGAGCTACAATCATCCAGGAGACTCAGGAGAGAAGCTTCTGTCTGCTGGACTGAAGGATCCACACTGGAGACTGGACACTCTCAGGTATGGACAGACAGGTGGACACTCTCAGGTATGGACAGACAGGTGGACACTCTCAGGTATGGACAGACAGATGGACACTCTCAGGTATGAACAGACAGGTGGACACTCTCAGGTATGGACAGACAGGTGGACACTCTCAGGTATGCACAGACAGATGGACACTCTCAGGTATGGACAGACAGGTGGACACTCTCAGGTATGGACAGACAGATGGACACTCTCAGGTATGAACAGACAGGTGGACACTCTCAGGTATGGACAGACAGGTGGACACTCTCAGGTATGGACAGACAGGTGGACACTCAGGTATTGACAGACAGGTGGACACTCAGGTATGGACAGACAGGTGGACACTCTCAGGTGTGGTCAGACAAGTGGTCACTCTCAGATATGGACAGATGGACACTCTCAGGTACAGACAGACAGGTGGACACTCTTAGGTATGGACAGATAGGTGGACACTCTCAGGTACGGACAGACAGGTGGACACTCTTAGGTATGGACAGACAAGTGGACACTCTCAGGTACGGACAGACAGGTGGACACTCTCAGGTACGGACAGAAAGGTGGACACTCTCAGGTATGGACAGAAAGGTGGACACTCTCAGGTATGGACAGAAAGGTGGACACTCTCAGGTATGGACAGACAGATGGACATTCTCAGGTATGGACAGACAGGTGGTCACTCTCAGATATGGACAGACAGGTGGAAACTCTCAGGTATGGACAGAAAGGTGGACACTATCAGGTATAGACAGACAGGTGGACACTCTCAGGTATGGACAGACAGGTGGACACTCTCAGGTATGAACAGATAAGTGGACACTCTCAGGTATGGACAGACAGGTGGACACTCTCAGGTATGGACAGACAGGTGGACACTCAGGTATTGACAGACAGGTGGACACTCTCAGGTATGGACAGACAGGTGGACACTCTCAGGTATTGACAGACAGGTGGACACTCTCAGGTACGGACAGACAGGTGGACACTCTCAGGTACAGACAGACAGGTGGACACTCAGGTAGGGACAGACGGGTGGACACTCTCAGGTAGGGACAGACAGATGGACATTCTCAGGTATGGACAGACAGGTGGACACTCTCAGGTATAGACAGATGGACAGACACTCTGAGTAACTGAGGGACTCTGGTTCATGTTTAATAGTGGATATGAGTGAAGCTGATTGTGTCTTTGTCTCTTCCTCCAGGATGGACCATGGTGGACCGCAGAGACTGAAACCTGGTCTGAGGAAGTGTGAGTGTGTTTTCAGTTTGATTCATGAGAACTTTGAGAAAAACTGGATGAAATATGTAAAAGAAGTGAAAAAAGTTCAAAATGATGGAAAATGTGTTTAGTCAGAAATGGGCGTGGCCTAAACTGACATTTATCTTGAACCAATGAATCCATGAAACAGAAATTTCCTTCTGTTGGTCACAGTTCAGGAGTAAAAAGAGAAATGTTTTATGAATGTCCACATGGTGGCGCTACCTGCTCCAAAATGTCCCTCATGTCTCTCCTGCAGATAAAGTTCATTCATTCATACTGACTTCAGCTGTTTGGAGCATTTGGACTAAAATGTGTTTGTAACAGACGACAGTTTGAGATGAAAATAACAGACTTGATGTGCAAAGACCTTCACTTTACACCAAACCTGATGAACAAACATGAATGTTACTGAATATCACTGTCATGTTGACTGTTCATGTTCTAACTGAACTGTTAAAGGTTTACTTACTCTGTATGTCCAAAGCTTTCAGTCACATCTCATGGTCTTCCTCAGTGATGGAGTGTCTCAGTTGTCATGGAGATGGTTTAAGTTTGAATGGTTTCAGTAAAGTAGTTAATAAATCAACAGATGATAAACTGCAGCTGTATTGTGTCTCGTTCTCTCCATCAGATGCCTGTGAACTGGAACTGGATCCAAACTCAATGAGCAGAAACCTCAAACTGTCTGACAACAACAGGAAGGTGACATATGTGAAGGAGGATCAGTCATATCCTGATCATCCAGACAGATTTGACTCCTATCCTCAGCTGCTGTGTAGAAATGTTCTGACTGGTCGCTGTTACTGGGAGGTCCAGCGGAGAGGAAGCATTGATATATCAGTGAGTTACAGAAGAATCAGAAGGAAAGGAGCCAGTGTTGACTGTTTGTTTGGAAGGAACGATCAGTCCTGGAGACTGGAGTGCTCTGCTGGGCGTTACTCTGTCTGGCACAATAACAGAGAAACATCCATCTCCTCCTCCTCCTCCTCCTCCTCCTCCTCCTCCTCCTCCTCCTCTGTCTCTAACAGAGTAGCAGTGTATGTGGACTGTCCTGCTGGCACTCTGTCCTTCTACAGAGTCTCCTATGACACACTGATCCACCTCCACACCTTCAACACCACATTCACTGAACCTCTGTATGCAGGGTTTGGGGTCTACTGGTCCAGGTCTGGTTCCTCAGTCTCTCTGGTTCCTCTGTAGGAGGGAGAGTCTCTCTGTGTCCTCTGTAGGAGGGAGAGTCTCTCTGGTTCCTCTGTAGGAGGGAGAGTCTCTCTGTGTCCTCTGTAGGAGGGAGAGTCTCTCTGGTTCCTCTGTAGGAGGGAGAGTCTCTCTGGTTCCTCTGTAGGAGGGAGAGTCTCTCCTGTGGACAGAAACTCTGCTGACTGAAGATCAGCTGCTGAAATCAAACATCACACACACTCTGCACTGTGAAGCAGATCTGTCTCAGACTCAAACACTCAGTTATTTTTCCTTCTACATGATTCATTGATTAGTGTCAGTTGACTCTGCTGTTGTTACTGTCAGGATCCAATGAGCAGCATGCAGCTCTATTCATGTTTCAATCTAATAACATCTGTCCAGCTGTGGAAGCCCACAGTGTTTTTATGCTTCTCACATGTATTTGATCTGATCATCATCAATAAAAACTATTCATGACATTATTGTTGAAAGAATCCTCACTTCACTGACACAATGGAGAATATAACAAGCTTTTAAAATACAACACATTGTTAAAGATGAAACCAAAAAGCAGTGCTAGAAAGGCTCCAAATATACTTCACGTTTATTTTCATATTGGTTTCTATGCTCTGTGACCACCTGGGGGCGCTGTTGTACTACTGTGAATGGTGACTGACACATCATTCTTCTTCGTGTTATCATCAAAGTGGACACTGCTCACGTTGTTGGAGAAGTTGTAGTTTTTTATGATGCAGTGTTTGTTCATGTGAGTCTTTGACAAGAGTGAGTGTATTATTCATGCTGTTTATTCATTTGCAATGTTGTTAATACAACGGCTGCTATTGTGTTAGCTTAGCTGCTAATTTGGTGTTTACTGCCACTAATTGCGTTATAAGTTGTTAAACTTTGTAATGTCAGTATCATTCATAATGTGCCTTAAGGTATAATGTGTTATTCTGATAGATAATGTTCATGTTATTACTTCCATGTAAAATATTAGTCAATAACAGCAGATCTCTGGTCAGTTTGGTCATGTGTAGTGTTCATGGGTGCAGCTGTATTTTGCGCTCTGCATTTGATGTGTAGTGAGAGAGCGGCGTGGGGTGGAGGAACTCGCCGGAGTGGGGGAGCAATCAGGGGCTGATGCAGTCCACCTGGGAGGGGGAGGAGACTCACCTGGGTCAGTGGCTGGGAAGAAAAGAGGTAGGGGGAGTGGGAGCGTCGGCCTGAGCTTTGTCGGGAGCCAGTGGCACTGTGGCGGGTGGGTGCTGTTCGCAGCTTGTAGTGCTGCCGGCAGTGAAGACAGCTGAGTAGGGGAGTTCGTCGTGTCGATCAGCCCTATATCAAGAGGGGAGGCCAGACACCTCCTTTAGGTAGCGAGGGACCGGGGAGTAGCCGTGCCAATTATCTGTGCTCTCCTGCAGTGGCTATACCTGTGACGCCGACCACGCCAACCGACTCCACACCTGTCAGCTGAGCAGCCTGTTCTCCGGTGCCCGGCCCAGCTCCATTGCCTAGACCCCACGGGGGGGGGGGGGGGTCTCGTCACCAGACCGAGGCAGGATAAGTCCTGTATTTTAATGATTTCTATATAAACTTACTTGTAGTCTGAGTGTTATATGCTTTCCTGTCTTAAACAAGCTTTTAATGAATTGACGTCAGCCTGCCAGCAGCCCTGTGAAGGGCGGCTCATTGTTCTTGCAGCGCTCTACCGCCCCCTAGCGTCAGGAGTGGGGTTCGACCCATTATGTTGTAGTGGTCCCTAAGGAGCCAGTTTGATTGTGAGCTCCCATTGTGTGTAGTGTGATACCTGTTGCAGTTGCTGTGGAGTGATTTGTGTGCAGTGTCCCTTTTTGGGTGTGTTCTCTTGTGTGCAGTGTTGGTGTCGCCGGATGGTGGAGTACCTGACTGACCTGCTGGAGCTGCCCTCCCTGGCCTGCCGGGTGCAGACGTCCCTAACCTGAAAATTAATTGGAAATAAAGATGTCTATTTTTATACATATCTGTATGTGTATCTGAATGGTTGTGAACAGACTCAATGGACTGTGGAGCTTTTGACTGTCTCACATGGTCATCAGCACAGTTTACTCAGCTGGTTCTTCTGTCTGTCCTTCACAATAAAGCGTCACAGACTGTCAGCTCTCAGCTCATAATTCATCATTTCACATCCTCACATTTTAATGTTATTTTACACTTCACACTTTATTCTTTATAACTCTCCACACTGAGAAGCTGCTGTTTTATTGTGAAAGGAAACAGGAAGAAACATCAGCAGTAATTATTTAACTTTTGAACATCAGACTGAGGATTGGTCCTGTGAGATGGAGGGTCAGCAACCTTCAGCCCCTCTGCAGCGTCTCTCTGTGACTTTATAAATAAATAAGATGAGAGAAACAATCAGATCAGTGTCTCCATGGCAGCATGGTTCAGTCTATGGGTTCACCACTGAGACTGTCAATTACTCACCTCACTTGTTCATAACTCTCCACCACTATCTGTGTCTGCTGCTCATGGAGGCAGCCAGTCTGCTGCATGATTGGTCACTCATTGGTCCGTTATTGTCATTTATTATCAGTTATTGTCAGTCAGTTATTATCAGTCATTTATTGTCAGTTATCAGTTATTATCAGTTATTATCAGTTATTGTCAGTTATTATCAGTTATTGTCAGTTATCAGTTATTGTCAGTCATTTATTATCAGTCATTTATTGTCAGTTATTATCAGTTGTCAGTCAGTTATTGTCAGTTATTGTTATTTATTGTCAGTTATTGTCAGTTATTATCAGTTATTGTCAGTCAGTTATTGTCAGTTATTATCAGTTATTATCAGTTATTGTCAGTCAGTTATTGTCAGTTATTGTTATTTATTGTCAGTTATTATCAGTTATTGTCAGTTATTATCAGTCATTTATTGTCAGTTATTATCAGTCATTTATTGTCAGTTATTATCAGTTATTATCAGTTAGTCAGTTATTATCAGTTATTATCAGTTATTCAGTTATTGTCAGTTACTTGTTACATTCTGTGTCTACAAATCCTTTTCAGCGATTTTCATTTTGAATTATAATATTAATATTATTAATATTGACTCTTATGATAACCGTGGATAACTGGAAACGTTTACTTACTTGCTCAAGTAACTAACTCAAAAATCCTCACATTTACTAGATAAACACCAAATTCCACATGCTTCCCAAACGTTTACATATTTCATTTCATTAAAGCAAATAAATCAAATAGTAATGAACACTTACCTACACGTTAGACAGTACTAGCATCAGCCCAACAGCCTTGACTTCTTCTCTGGCGGGAAGGTACGTAACCGGGGAAACAGCGCCCCCTGTTGCTGGGCAGGATTCAGAATCTCATACCTCGCGACAACAAGTACTGGCCAATCAGAGACAGGTAGGGCAGAAAAAAGTGTGCTCGCGCGACCCATTGCTGGGCTGTTGCTAGGCTGTTAGTATCAATCAATCAAACTTTATTTATACAGCAGCTTTCATACAACTAGTGTAGTAGGCTTTATGTCTTTACACTTATTTGATTGACAAGCTGATAATGAGACAGAACAAATGACACATTTAAAAAAAAGAGAAAAATACTAATAGGCTAGTAATCATTTTAAAAAGGAACAAAACAAAGAACAATTTAAAGAGAAAACTGGAGACCAATGCACAAAAGAAAATAAAAACGCTATAAAAATGTCAATAAAATATGTGGAGGAACAAATTAATTAGATAAAAATCATGAAATAAATAAGTAAAATAAGAGAGAATAAAAGAAAATGTTTATTAGATAAAAAATGAGGTTGTATTAGATTATAAAGACAAAAGATAAGTAAAATAGAAGTTTAATAAAAGCTGGATTAAAACTAGATCAAGAAAGAGACTTAAAGACAAGAAATAGACCAATAAGGAGATAAAACTATAGAATGATAATAATAAAATAAAAGTATGTTTAGCTTTTGTAGATATTTTTACACAATTGGGTTGAAATCAAATATGTAACAACACATTTTTGGTGTCATTTTTTAACACTTTCTCAGAGTGCAGTGTATTTAACCTGAAACATTTATTTTTTTAAGCCTTTAATCATTATAATAATTATAATTATAATTAAAGCTGCAAGCAGCGATGATCGGGCCCAAGCTCCCCCGCCCCGCCACTACTGAGCGAGACTTGCTGTGACGCATACAGAGTCAATATAAAGTTGGTTGGATTAGGAGGAATTCATTAAAGTATGTGGTGTGAAAATTCTATCAAACCGCGCCAAAATTGCAAATTCACTTCTAAATGGCCGACTTCCTGTTGGAGTGAGGGTGGGGGTCCAAGAGACTTTTTTGTGCCTCTTTATGTGATACATATATATGCCAAGTTTTGTTCATCTATGTCAATCTGGAGGGAGGGGCTCAATTTCCTTAATCTTCTATCAGGGTGCAGTACCCCCATTTGGCCAGCAGTTCCTGTTTAATGGCGAAACATCAAAATTCCTCACATCGCCACGGCCAAACCGGATCCCTAATCAGAAAGTTTTTGATAACTTTTCATCTCCAATGTCTCAAGATGTTTCTGAGTGAATTTGAAGTCGGTCGGATTAAATCCCTAGGACAAGTTCGTTAAAGTACGAAGCGAGGAAAACACCAAAATCGCACATATTTTTCAAAATGGCCGACTTCCTGTTGGAGTGACGTCATGGGTCCAAGAGACTTTTTGGTGCGTCTTTACACCATACATATGTGTACCAAATTTCGTTTGTGTATGTCAATCTGATTTGAGGGGCTCAATTTTTTTTCAATTTTCAACAGGGCACTTTTGTATCCAGTAGGTGGCGCTATGGAGCTGACACAGTATTGATGCATATACGTGTTCAGGGCGGGACCCTCTACATGCGTGATTATTTTGGTGTAGATCGGACGATGTCTGTAGGAGTTATAAGGACTTCCTGTTTAATGGCGAAGGATCGAATGGCGAAGGAAATTGTCGGCGCCGCCACGGCCAAACCGGATCCCTAATCAGAAAGTTTTTGATAACTTTTCATCTCCAATGTCTCAAGATGTTTCTGAGTGAATTTGAAGTCGGTCGGATTAAATCCCTAGGACAAGTTCGTTAAAGTACGAGGCGTGGAAATCGCCAAAATCGCACATATTTTTCAAAATGGCCGACTTCCTGTTGGAGTGACGTCATGGGCCCCACAGACTTTTTTGTGCGTCTGGACATGATACATATATATACCAAATTTCATTCATGTACGTCAATCTCTCACATTTTTATATTCAATAGGGGGCGCTATTGAGCCATTTTGCGACGGCCATTTTGGCGGACCTTAAAATATCAAATTTTTCGCCGGGTCTGATGTACGTGCAAATTTTGGTGACTTTTCGGGCACGTTTAGGCTGTCAAAAACGCGTTTACTTTATAGGAACGATAATAATAATCGGTACGATTACAATAGGGCCTTCGCACTGTATAGTGCTTGGGCCCTAATTAAAGCTGCAAGCAGCGATGATTGGGCCCAAGCTCCCTCGCCTCGCCACTACTGAGCAAGACTTGCTGTGACGCATACAGAGTCAATATAAAGTTGGTTGGATTAGGAGGACTTCATTAAAGTACGTGGTGTGAAAATTCTATCCAACCGCGCCAAAATTGCAAATTCACTTCAAAATGGCCGACTTCTTGTTGGAGTGAGGGTATGGGTCCAAGAGACTTTTTTGTGCATCTTTAGATGATACATAAGTGTAGTCAATTTTGTTCATCTACATCAATCTGGAGGGAGGGGCTCAATTTTCTTAATCTTCTACAGGGTGCAGTACCCCCATTTGGCCAGCTGTTTCTGTTTAATGGTGAAACATCAAAATTCCTCACATCGCCACGAAGCAACCAAATCCCTAATCAGAAAGTTTTTGATAACTTTTCATCTCCAATGTCTCAAGATGTTTCTGAGTGAATTTGAAGTCGGTCGGATTAAATCCCTAGGAGGAGTTCATTAAAATACGAGGTGTGGAAATCGCCAAAATCGCACATATTTTTCAAAATGGCCGACTTCCTGTTGGAGTGACGTCATGAGTCCAAGAGACTTTTTGGTGCGTCTTTACAAGATACATATGTGTACCGAATTTCGTTTGTCTATGTCAATCTGACTTGAGGGGCTCAATTTTTTTTCAATTTTCAAGGGGGCGCTATTGTATCCAGTAGGTGGCGCTATGGAGCTGACACAGTATTGATGCATATACGTATTCAGGGCGGGACCCTCTACATGCGTGATTAATTTGGTGTAGATCAGACGATGTCTGTAAGAGTTATAAGGACTTCCTGTTTAATGGCGAAGGATCGAATGGCGAAGGAAATTGTCGGCGCCACCACGGCCAAACCGAAAACCTAATTAGAAAGTTTTTGATAACTTTTCATCTCCAATGTCTCAAGATGTTTCTGAGTGAATTTGAAGTCGGTAGGATTAAATCTCTAGGACAAGTTCGTTAAAGTACGAGGCGTGGAAATCGCCAAAATGGCGCCAAAAACGCAGATTCGATACAAAATGGCCGACTTCCTGTAGGAGTGAGGGTATGAGTCCAAGAGACTTTTTTGTGCGTCTTTACACGATACATATGTGCACCGAATTTCGTTTGTCTAGGACAATCTCAGTGGTGGGGCTCGCTTTTTTAAATTTTCTAGGGGGCGCTATTGAGCCATTTTTTCTCGCTCATTTTCGTGATCCTTAAAATATCTAATTTTTCGCCGGGTCGGACATGATTGCACATTTTGGTGACTTTTCGGGCACGTTTAGGCTGTCAAAAATGCGTTCGTTGTGAGAGACGAATAATAATTAAAACTGCAAGCAGTGATGAACGGGCCCTCGCGCCCCATGCACCGCCTTGTACGCGCATGTCGGTGCATGCTGCAGTCACATGGCAGACACAGCGGCCACGTAGACGTCTTGGCACCGGGGCTTGTAATGAACACTGTGTGATAGGGCCAAGTCACATTGCATGTGTCCACTAGATGGCGCTAGAGATCACCCACCAATTACATGTCATGTTGCAGTGTATGATGTGGAGAACACATCCTGTAAATTTCATGTAAATCGGATAATGTTTGTCATATGAGGCTGACTTCCTGTGTCCAGTAGGTGGCGCTGTGTATTTGACACATTATTGATGCATAGATGTGTTCAGGGCGGGACCCTCTACATGCATGATGAATTTGGTGTAGATCAGACAATGTCTGTAGGAGATATAAGGACTTCCTGCCTAATGGCGAAGCATCGAAATTGTCTGCATAGCCACGCCCAACATGAAGAAATCATAAAAAAGATGTTGATAACTGGTGTTATGTCTTAGCTGAGTCAATTTCAGGTGTAAATACTTAAGATTATGAGAGTAATTAGTGAAAGAATGAAGCAAGTGACTTCCTGTTGCCAGTAGGTGGCGCTATGACTGTCACTAAATATGACACTGTACATGTGTTCAGAGCAGGACCCTGAACAAGCATCTGAAATGTGGAAAAGCTCAGACCATGTGGAGTCAAGTTATGAGGGTTTGAAATTTCATGGCGAGACATCGAAATTCGCCATGTCACCATGGCAACCAGGAATGACGGAAGAAAAAGATTTTGATAGCCTTTCATCTCCAATGTCTCAAGATGATTGTGTGTGAATTTGAAGAGGATGGGATTAAATCCCTAGGACTAGTTCGCTCAAATATGATGCCTGGAAATGACCAAAAAATGCACCATAATTGAGGATTTTTCCAAGATGGCCGACTTCCTGTTGGACTTAGGGTATGGGTCCAAATGGCGTTTTTGTGCGTCTGGAGATGATACATAAACCTACCGAATTTCATTCTTCTATGTCAATCGGGAAGGCTGAGGTTCAATTTTGAAATATTCAAGGGGGCGCTATTGAGCCATTTACTCACGCCCATCCCATTGAAGTATATAGGATGTTAAATGACCCCACTCCAGACGTGTGTGTCGAGTTTCGTTACCGTGGAGGCATCCTTTGCCTCTGAAAACTGTAATCGTATTTTCATGGCGTTGAATGCGTTGTCATGGCAACAGTATTTGATGATGGGTCATGAGTTGCAGAATGTAGCATCACCAAGGTCTTATGTCTCAGCTGAGTCAATTTCAGGTGTAAATACTTAAGATTATGAGAGTAATTAGTGAAAGAATGAAGCAAGTGACTTCCTGTTGCCAGTAGGTGGCGCTATGACTGTCACTAAATATGACACTGTACATGTGTTCAGAGCAGGACCCTGAACAAGCATCTGAAATGTGGAAAAGCTCAGACCATGTGGAGTCAAGTTATGAGGGTTTGAAATTTCATGGCGAGACATCGAAATTCGCCATGTCACCATGGCAACCAGGAATGACGGAAGAAAAAGATTTTGATAGCCTTTCATCTCCAATGTCTCAAGATGATTGTGTGTGAATTTGAAGAGGATGGGATTAAATCCCTAGGACTAGTTCGCTCAAATATGATGCCTGGAAATGACCAAAAAATGCACCATAATTGAGGATTTTTCCAAGATGGCCGACTTCCTGTTGGACTTAGGGTATGGGTCCAAATGGCGTTTTTGTGCGTCTGGAGATGATACATAAACCTACCGAATTTCATTCTTCTATGTCAATCGGGAAGGCTGAGGTTCAATTTTGAAATATTCAAGGGGGCGCTATTGAGCCATTTACTCACGCCCATCCCATTGAAGTATATAGGATGTTAAATGACCCCACTCCAGACGTGTGTGTCGAGTTTCGTTACCGTGGAGGCATCCTTTGCCTCTGAAAACTGTAATCGTATTTTCATGGCGTTGAATGCGTTGTCATGGCAACAGTATTTGATGATGGGTCATGAGTTGCAGAATGTAGCATCACCAAGGTCTTATGTCTCAGCTGAGTCAATTTCAGGTGGAAATACTTAAGATTATAGGAGTAATTAATGAACAAATGACGCAAGTGACTTCCTGTTGCCAGTAGGTGGCGCTATGACTGTCACTAAATATGACACTGTACATGTGTTCAGACCAGGACACTGAACAACCATCTGAAATTTGGAAAAGCTGAGACCATGTGGAGTCAAGTTATGAGGGTTTGAAATTTCATGGCGAAGGATCGAAATTTGCCGCGTCACCACGGCAACCAGGAATGACGGGGGGAAAAGCTTTTGATAACTTGTCATCTCCAATGTCTCAAGATGACTCTGTGTGAATTTGAAGTAGATGGGAAGAAAACTGTAGGAGTAGTTTGTTCAAATATGATGCCACAATTTGCATTAAAATCAATATTTAGATTCAAAATGGCCGACTTCCTGTTGGTGTTAGGGTATGTGTCCAAGAGACCTTTTGCTGCGTCTTGACATGATGAATATGTGTACCAAGTTTCGTTTGTCTATGTCAATCTGTCACGAGGGGCTCGCTTTTATTGATTTTGTAGGGGGCGCTAGAGAGCCATTTTGCCACGCTCATTTGTGCAAACCATAAAATATCGAAATTTTCGCCGGGTCTGGCTTGCTTGCAAACTTTGGTGAGTATCGGGTCACGTTCAGGGGGGCAAAAAGGCCGTCGTCGTGCAAGAAAAAGAAAAATAATAATAATCTTGACAGATACAATAGGGCTTCGCGCTGGTCAGCGCTCGGGCCCTAATTAAAACTGCAAGCAGTGATGAACGGGCCCTCGCGCCCCCACGCACCGCCCCGTACTCGCATGTCGGTGCGTGCTGCAGTCACACGGCAGACACAGCGGGCACGTAGACGTCTTGGCACCTGGGCTTGTAATGAATGTTGTGTGATGGGGCTAAGTCACATTGCATGTGTCCACTAGGTGGCGCTAGAGATCACCCACCAATTATATGTCATGTTGCAGTGTGTGATGTGGAGAACACATCCTGTAAATTTCATATAAATCGGATAATGTTTGTCATATGAGGCTTACTTCCTGTGTCCAGTAGGTGGCGCTGTGTATTTGACACAGTATTGATGCATAGATGTGTTCAGGGCGGGACCCTCTCCATGCGTGATGAATTTGGTGTAGACAGGACAATGTGTGTAGGAGTTATAAGGACTTCCTGCCTCATGGCGAAGCATCGAAATTGTCCGCACAGCCACGCCCAACAGGAAGAAGTCATAAAAAAGATTTTGATAACTGGCGTTATGTCTTAGATGAGTCAATTTCAGGTGTAAATACTTACGATTATGAGAGTAATTAGTGAAAGAATGAAGCAAGTGACTTCCTGTTGCCAGTAGGTGGCGCTATGACTGTCACTAAATATGATACTTTACATGTGTTCAGACCGGGACGCTGAACAAACATATTAAATTTGGAAAAGCTCAGAGCATGTGGAGTCAAGTTATGAGGGTTTGAAATTTCATGGCGAAGCATCGAAATTCGCTGCGTCACCATGGCAACCAGGAATGACGGACGAAAAAGCTTGTGATAACTTGTCATCTCCAATGTCTCAAGATGGCTCTGTGTGAATTTGAAGTGGATGGGATGAAATCCCTAGGACTAGTGCGTTCAAATATGAGGCCTGGAAATGACCAAAAAATGCACCAAAATTGAGCATTTTTCCCAAGATGGCCGACTTCCTGTTGGACTTAGGGTATAGGTCCAAATGACATTTTTGTGCGTCTGGAGATGATACATAAACCTACCGAATTTCATTGTTCTATGTCAATCGGGAAGGCTGAGGTTCAATTTTGAAATATTCAAGGGGGCGCTATTGAGCCGTTTAGTCATGCCCATCCCATTGAAGTATATAGGATGTTAAATGACCCCACTCCAGACGTGTGTGTTGAGTTTCGTTACCGTGGAGGCATCCTTTGCCCCTGAAAAGTGTAATCGTATTTTCATGGCGTTGAATGCGTTGTCATGGCAACAGTATTTGATGATTGGTCATGAGTTGCAGAATGTAGCATCACCAAGGTCTTATGTCTCAGCTGAGTCAATTTGAGGTGGAAATACTTAAGATTATGGGAGTAATTAATGAACAAATGACGCAAGTGACTTCCTGTTGCCAGTAGGTGGCGCTATGACTGTCACTAAATATGAGACTGTACATGTGTTCAGACCAGGACACTGAACAAGCATATTAAATTTGGAAAAGCTCAGACCATGTGGAGTCAAGTTATGAGGGTTTGAAATTTCATGGCGAAGCATCGAAATTCGCCGCGTCACCACGGCAACCAGGAATGACGGGGGAAAAAGCTTTTGATAACTTTTCATCTCCAATGTCTCAAGATGACTCTGTGTGAATTTGAAGTGGATGGGAAGAAAACTGTAGGAGTAGTGCGTTCAAATACGATGCCACAATTTGCATTAAAATCAATATTTAGATTCAAAATGGCCGACTTCCTGTTGGTGTTAGGGTATGTGTCTAAGAGACTTTTTGGTGCGTCTTGACATGTTGAACATGTGTACCAAGTTTCGTTTCTCTATGTCAATCTGTCACGAGGGGCTCGCTTTTATTGATTTTGTAGGGGGCGCTAGAGAGCCATTTTGGCACGCCCATTTGTGCAAACCATAAAATATCGAAATTTTCGCCAGGTCTGGCTTGCTTGCAAACTTTGGTGACTTTTAAGGCACGTTCAGGGGGTCAAAAAGGCCGTCATTGTGAGAGAAGAAGAAGAATTAAAACTGCAAGCAGTGATGAACGGGCCCTCGCGCCCCCACGCATGTCGGGCTGCAGCTCGGTCGCAGAATGTAGCATCACCAAGGTCTTATGACTCAGCTGAGTTAATTTCAGGTGTAAATACTTAAGATTATGGGAGTAATTAGTGAAAGAATGAAGCAAGTGACTTCCTGTTGCCAGTAGGTGGCGCTATGACTGTCACTAAATATGAGACTGTACATGTGTTCAGACCAGGACGCTGAACAAGCATATTAAATTTGGAAAAGCTCAGACTATGTGGAGTCAAGTTATGAGGGTTTGAAATTTCATGGCGAGACATCGAAATTCGCCATGTCACCATGGCAACCAGGAATGACGGACGAAAAAGCTTTTGATAACTTGTCATCTCCAATGTCTCAAGATGATTTTGTGTGAATTTGAAGAGGATGGGATGAAATCCCTAGGACTAGTTCGTTCAAGTATGATGCGTGGAAATGACCAAAACACTCACCAAAATTGAGCATTTTTCCCAAGATGGCCGACTTCCTGTTGGACTTAGGGTATGGGTCTAAATGGCGTTTCTGTGCGTCTGGAGATGATACATAAACCTACCGAGTTTCATTCTTCTATGTCAATCGGGAAGGCTCAGGTTCAATTTTGAAATATTCAAGGGGGCGCTATTGAGCCGTTTAGCCACGCCCATCCCATTGAAGTATATAGGACGTTTAATGAACCCACTCCAGACGTGTGTGTTGAGTTTCGATACCGTGGAGGCATCCTTTGCCTCTGAAAACTGTAATCGTATTTTCATGGCGTTGAATGCGTTGTCATGGCAACAGTATTTGATGATGGGTCATGAGTTGCAGAATGTAGCATCACCAAGGTCTTATGTCTCAGCTGAGTCAATTTCAGGTGGAAATACTTAAGATTATGGGAATAATTAATGAACAAATGACGCAAGTGACTTCCTGTTGCCAGTAGGTGGCGCTATGACTGTCACTAAATATGAGACTGTACATGTGTTCAGACGGGGACGCTGAACAAGCATCTGAAATTTGGAAAAGCTGAGACCATGTGGAGTCAAGTTATGAGGGTTTGAAATTTCATGGCGAAGCATCGAAATTCGCCGCGTCACCACGGCAACCAGGAATGACGTGGGAAAAAGCTTTTGATAACTTTTCATCTCCAATGTCTCAAGATGACTCTGTGTGAATTTGAAGTGGATGGGATGAAAACTCTAGGAGTAGTTTGTTCAAATATGATGCCACAATTTGCATTAAAATCAATATTTTGATTCAAAATGGCCGACTTCCTGTTGGAGTGACGTCATGGAACCCATAGACTTTTTTGTGCGTCTTGACATGATGAACATGTGTACCGAGTTTCGTTTCTCTATGTCAATCTGTCGCGAGGGGCTCGATGTTCTTGATTTTGCAGGTGGCGCTAGAGAGCCATTTTGCCACGCCCATTTGTGCAGACCATAAAATATCAAAATTTTCGCCGGGTCTGGCTTGCGTGCAAACTTTGGTGACTTTTCGAGCACGTTCAGGGGGTCAAAAAGGCCGTTGTTGTGGGAGAAGAAAAATAATAATTAAAACTGCAAGCAGTGATGAACGGGCCCTCGCGCCCCCACGCATGTCGGGCTGCGGCTCGGTCGCAGAATGTAGCATCACCAAGGTCTTATGTCACAGCTGAGTTAATTTCAGGTGTAAATACTTAAGATTATGGGAGTAATTAGTCAACGAATGAAGCAAGTGACTTCCTGTTGCCAGTAGGGGGCGCTATGACTGTCACTAAATATGAGACTGTACATGAGTTCAGACCGGGACGCTGAACAAGCATATTAAATTTGGTAAAGCTCAGACCATGTGGAGTGAAGTTATGAGGGTTTGAAATTTCATGGCGACGCATCGAAATTCGCCGCGTCACCACGGCAACCAGGAATGACGGGGGAAAAAGCTTTTGATAACTTTTCATCTCCAATGTCTCAAGATGACTCTGTGTGAATTTGAAGAGGATAGGACTAAATCCCTAGGACTAGTTCGTTAAAATATGTGGCCTTGAAATCATCAAAAAATTGACCAAAATTGAGCATTTTTCCCAAGATGGCCGACTTCCTGTTGGACTTAGGGTATGGGTCCAAATGGCGTTTTTGTGCGCCTGGAGATGATACATAAACCTACCGAGTTTCATTCTTCTATGTCAATCGGGAAGGCGGAGGTTCAATTTTGAAATATTCAAGGGGGCGCTATTGAGCCGTTTAGCCACGCCCATCCCATTGAAGTATATAGGATGTTAAATGAACACACTCCAGACATGTGTGTTGAGTTTTGTTACCGTGGAGGCATCCTTTGCCCCTGAAAACTGTAATCGTATTTTCATGGCGTTGAATGTGTTGTCATGGCAACGGTGTTTGATGATGGGTCACGAGTTGCAGAATGTAGCATCACCAAGGTCTTATGTCTCAGCTGAGTCAATTTCAGGTATAAATATTTAAGATTATGGGAGTAATTAGTGAATGAATGAAGCAAGTCACTTCCTGTCGCCACTAGGTGGCGCTATGACTGTCACTAAATATGAGACTGTACATGTGTTCAGACTCGGACGCTGAACAAGCATATGAAATGTGGAAAAGCTCAGACTATGTGGAGTCAAGTTATGAGGGTTTGAAATTTCATGGCGAAGCATCGAAATTCGCCGCATCACCACGGCAACCAGGAATGACGGACAAAAAAGATTTTGATAACTTTTCATCTCCAATGTCTCAAGATGATCCTGTGTGAATTTGAAGTGGATGGGATGAAAACTGTAGGACTAGTTTGTTAAAGTACGAGGAGTGGAAAACGCCAAAATCGCACATATTTTTCAAAATGGCCGACTTCCTGTTGGAGTGACGTCATGGGCCCCACTGACTTTTTTGTGCGTCTGGACATGATACATATATATACCAAATTTCGTTCATGTACGTCAATCTCTCACATTTTTATATTCAATAGGGGGCGCTATTGAGCCATTTTGCCACGCCCATTTCTGCAAACCATAAAATATCAAAATTTTCGCCGGGTCTGGCTTGCGTGCAAACTTTGGTGACTTTTCGAGCACGTTCAGGGGGGCAAAAAGCCTGTTGTTTTGGGAGAAGAAAAATAATAATCCGGACAGATACAATAGGGCTTCGCGCTGGTCAGCGCTCGGGCCCTAATAATCTTGACAGATACAATAGGGCTTCGCGCTGGTCAGCGCTCGGGCCCTAATTAAAACTGCAAGCAGTGATGAACGGGCCCTCGCGCCCCCATGCACCGTGCCGTACGCGCATGTCGGTGCATGCTGCAGGCACACGGCAGACACACCGGCCACGTAGACGTCTTGGCACCCGGGCTCGTAATGAATGTTGTGTGATGGGGCTAAGTCATATTGCATGTGTCCACTAGGTGGCGCTAGAGATCACCCACCAATGACATGTCATGTTGCAGTGTGTGATGTGGAGAACACATCCTGTAAATTTCATGTAAATCGGATAATGTTTGTCATATGAGGCTGACTTCCTGTGTCCAGTAGGTGGCGCTGTGTATATGAAGCAGTATTGATACATAGATGTGTTCAGGGCGGGACCCTCTACATGTGTGATCAATTTGGTGTAGGTGGGACAATGTCTGTAGGAGTTATAAGGACTTCCTGCTTTATGGCGAAGCATCGAAATTGTTTGCACAGCCACGCCCAACAGGAATAAGTCATAAAAAAGATTTTGATAACTTGTCATCTCCAATGTCTCAAGATGACTCTGTGCGAATGTGAAGTGGATGGGATGAAATCTCTAGGACTAGTGTGTTCAAATATGAGGCGTGACCAAAACACTCACCAAAATATAGCATTCTCCCAAGATGGCCGACTTCCTGTTGGTCTTAGGGTATGGGTCCAAATGGCGTTTTTGTGCGTCTGGAGATGATACATAAACCTACCGAATTTCATTCTTCTATGTCAATCGGGAAGTCTGAGGTTCAATTTTGAAATATTCAAGGGGGCGCTATTGAGCCATTTAGTCACGGCCATCCCATTGAAGTATATAGGATGTTAAATGACCACACTCCAGACGTGTGTGTTGAGTTTCGTTACCGCGGAGGCATCCTTTGCCCCTGAAAAGTGTAATCGTATTCCATGGCGTTGAATGCGTTGTCATGGCAACAGTATTTGATGATGGGTCACGAGTTGCAGAATGTAGCATCACCAAGGTCTTATGTCTCAGCTGAGTCAATTTCAGGTGTAAATACTTAAGATTATGGGAGTAATTAGTGAAAGAATGAAGCAAGTGACTTCCTGTTGCCAGTAGGGGGCGCTATGACTGTCACAAAATATGAGACTGCACATGTGTTCAGACCGGGACACTGAACAAGCATATTAAATTTGGAAAAGCTCAGACCATGTGGAGTCAAGTTATGAGGGTTTGAATTTTCATGGCGAAGGATCGAAATTCGGTGCGTCACCACGGCAACCAGGAATGACGAGGGAAAAAGCTTTTGATAACTTGTCATCTCCAATGTCTCAAGATGATCCTGTGTGAATTTGAAGTGGATGGGATGAAGATTATGGGAGTAATTAGTGAAAGAATGAAGCAAGTGACTTCCTGTTGCCAGTAGGTGGCGCTATGACTGTCACTAAATATGAGACTGTACATGTGTTCAGACCAGGACACTGAACAAGCATCTGAAATTTGGTAAAGCTCAGACCATATGAAGTCAAGTTATGAGGGTTTGAAATTTCATGGCGAAGGATCGAAATTCGCCGCGTCACCACGGCAACCAGGAATGACGGGGGGAAAAGCTTTTGATAACTTGTCATCTGCAATGTCTCAAGATGACTCTGTGTGAATTTGAAGTGGATGGGAAGAAAACTGTAGGAGTAGTGCGTTCAAATATGATGCCACAATTTGCATTAAAATCAATATTTAGATTCAAAATGGCCGACTTCCTGTTGATGTTAGGGTATGTGTCCAAGAGACTTTTTGGTGCGTCTTGACATGATGAACATGTGTACCAAGTTTCGTTTCTCTATGTCAATCTGTCACGAGGGGCTCGCTTTTATTGATTTTGTAGGGGGCGCTAGAGAGCCATTTTGCCACGCTCATTTGTGCAAACCATAAAATATCGAAATTTTCGCCGGGTCTGGCTTGCGTGCAAACTTTGGTGATTTTCGGGGCACGTTCAGGGGGGCAAAAAGGCCGTCGTCGTGCAAGAAAAAGAAAAATAATAATAATCTTGACAGATACAATAGGGCTTCGCGCTGGTCAGCGCTCGGGCCCTAATAATAATCATGGCAAAAACAATAGGGCTTCGCGCTGGTCAGCGCTCGGGCCCTAATAATAATCAGGACAGATACAATAGGGCTTCGCGCTGGTCAGCGCTCGGGCCCTAATTAAAACTGCAAGCAGTGATGAACGGGCCCTCGCGCCCCCACGCATGTCGGGCTGCGGCTCGGTCGCAGAATGTAGCATCACCAAGGTCTTATGTCTCAGCCGAGTTAATTTCAGGTGTAAATACTTAAGATTATGGGAGTAAGTAGTCAACGAATGAAGCAAGTGACTTCCTGTTGCCAGTAGGTGGCGCTATGACTATCACTAAATATGAGACTGTACATGTGTTCGGACCAGGACGCTGAACAAGCATATGAAATTTGGAAAAGCTCAGACCATGTGGAGTCAAGTTATGAGGGTTTGAAATTTCATGGCGAGACATCGAAATGCGCCACGTCACCACGGCAACCAGGAATGATGGACGACAAAGCTTTTGATAACTTGTCATCTCCAATGTCTCAAGATGATTCTGTGTGAATTTGAAGAGGATGGGATGAAATCCCTAGGACTAGTTCGTTCAAATATGATGCGTGGAAATGACCAAAAAATGCACCAAAATTGAGCATTTTTCCCAAGATGGCCGACTTCCTGTTGGACTTAGGGTATGGGTCCAAATGGCGTTTTTGTCCGTCTGGAGATGATACATAAACCTACCGAATTTCATTCTTCTATGTCAATCGGGAAGGCTGAGGTTGAATTTTGAAATATTCAAGGGGGCGCTATTGAGCCGTTTAGTCACGCCCATCCCATTGAAGTATATAGGATGTTAAATGACCCCACTCCAGACGTGTGTGTTGAGTTTCGTTACCGTGAAGGCATCCTTTGCCTCTGAAAACTGTAATCGTATTTTCATGGCGTTGAATGCGTTGTCATGGCAACAGTATTTGATGATGGGTCATGAGTTGCAGAATGGAGCATAACCAAGGTCTTATGTCTCAACTGAGTCAATTTCAGGTGGAAATACTTAAGATTATGGGAGTAATTAATGAACAAATGACGCAAGTGACTTCCTGTTGCCAGTAGGTGGCGCTATGACTGTCACTAAATTTGAGACTGTACATGTGTTCAGTCCAGGACGCTGAACAAGCATCTGAAATTTGGCAAAGCTCAGACCATGTGGAGTCAAGTTATGAGGGTTTGAAATTTCATGGCGAAGCATCGAAATTCGCCGCGTCACCACGGCAACCAGGAATGACGGGGGAAAAAGCTTTTGATAACTTTTCATCTCCAATGTCTCAAGATGACTCTGTGTGAATTTGAAGTGGATGGGATGAAATCTCTAGGACTAGTTCGCTCAAATATGATGCCACAATCTGCATTAAAATCAATATTTTGATTCAAAATGGCCGACTTCCTGTTGGTGTTAGGGTATGTGTCCAAGAGACTTTTTGGTGCGTCTTGACATGTCGAACATGTGTACCAAGTTTCGTTTCTCTATGTCAATCTGTCACGAGGGGCTCGCTTTTATTGATTTTGTAGGGGGCGCTAGAGAGCCATTTTTCTACGCCCATTTCTGCAAACCATGAAATATCAAATTTTTCGCCGGGTCTGGCTTGCTTGCAAACTTTGGTGACTTTTCATGCACGTTCAGGGGGGCAAAAAGAGCGTTGTTTTGGGAGAAAAATAAAAAACGGAATAATAATTAAAACTGCAAGCAGTGATGAACGGGCCCTCGCGCCCCCACGCACCGTCCCGTACGCGCATGTCGGTGCGTGCTGCAGTTACACGGCAGACACAGCGGGCACGTAGACGTCTTGGCACCCGGGCTCGTAATGAACGTAGTGTGATGGGGCTAAGTCACATTGCATGTGTCCACTAGGTGGCGCTAGAGATGACCCACCAATTACATGTCATGTTGCAGTGTGTGATGTGGAGAACACATCCTGTAAATTTCATGTAAATCGAATAATGTTTGTCATGTGAGGCTGACTTCCTGTGTCCAGTAGGTGGCGCTGTGTATTTGACACAGTATTGATGCAATGAATGTGTTCAGGGCGGGACCCTCTACATGTGTGATCAATTTGGTGTAGACGGGACAATGTCTGTAGGAGTTATAAGGACTTCCTGCTTCATGGCGAAGCATCAAAATTGTTTGCACAGCCACGCCCAACAGGAAGAAGTCATAAAAAAGCTTTTGATAACTTTTCATCTCCAATGTCTCAAGATGACTCTGTGTGAATTTGAAGGGGATGGGATGAAATTCCTAGGACTAGTTCGATCAAATATGATGCGTGGAAATGAGCAAAAAATGCACCAAAATTGAGCATTTTTCCCAAGATGGCAGACTTCCTGTTGGACTTAGGGTATGGTTCCAAATGGTGTTTTTGTGCGTCTGGAGATGATACATAAACCTACCGAGTTTCATTCTTCTATGTCAATCGGGAAGGCTGAGGTTCAATTTTGAAATAATCAAGGGGGCGCTATTGAGCCGTTTAGCCACGCCCATCCCATTGAAGTATATAGGATGTTAAATGAACCCACTCCAGACGTGTGTGTTGAGTTTCATTACCGTGGACGCATCCTTTGCCCCTGAAAACTGTAATCGTATTTTCATGGCGTTGAATGTGTTGTCATGGCAACGGTATTTGATGATGGGTCATGAGTTGCAGAATGTAGCATCACCAAGGTCTTATTTGTCAGTTGACTCAAATTCAGGTGTAAATACTTAAGATTATGGGAGTAATTAGTGAAAGACTGAAGCAAGTGACTTCCTGTTGCCAGTAGGGGGCGCTATGACTGTCACTAAATATGAGACTGTACATGTGTTCAGACCGGGACACTGAACAAGCATATTAAATTTGGAAAAGCTCAGACCATGTGGAGTCAAGTTATGAGAGTTTGAAATTTCATGGCGAAGCATCGAAATTCGCCGCGTCACCACGGCAAGCAGGAATGACGGGCAAAAAAGCTTTTGATAACTTTTCATCTCCAATGTCTCAAGATGACTCTGTGTGAATTTGAAGTGGATGGGAAGAAAACTGTAGGACTAGTTCGTTAAAGTACGAGGAGTGGAAAACGCCAAAATCGCACATATTTTTCAAAATGGCCGACTTCCTGTTGGAGTGACGTCATGGGCCCCATTGACTTTTTTGTGCATCTGGACATGATACATATATATACCAAATTTCGTTCATGTACGTCAATCTCTCACATTTTTATATTCGATAGGGGGCGCTATTGAGCCATTTTGTCACGCCCATTTCTGCAAACCATAAAATATCAAAATTTTCGCCGGGTCTGGCTTGCGTGCAAACTTTGGTGACTTTTCGAGCACGTTCAGGGGGGCAAAAAGCCCGTTGTTTTGGGAGAAGAAAAATAATAATCCGGACAGATACAATAGGGCTTCGCGCTGGTCAGCGCTCGGGCCCTAATTAAAACTGCAAGCAGTGATGAACGGGCCCTCGCTCCCCCACGCACCGCCTCGTACGCGCATGCCGGTGCATGCTGCAGGCACACGGCAAACACAGCGGGCACGTAGACATCTTGGCACCCGGGCTCGTAATGAACGTTGTGTGATGGGGCTAAGTCACATTGCATGTGTCCACTAGGTGGCGCTAGAGATGACCCATCAATTACATGTCATGTTGCAGTGTATGATGTGGAGAAGACATCCTGTAAATGTCATGTAAATCGGATAATGTTTGTCATATGAGGCTGACTTCCTGTGTCCAGTAGGTGGCGCTGTGTATTTAACGTAGTATTGATGCATAGATGTGTTCAGGGCGGGACCCTCTACATGCTTGATTAATTTGGTGTAGACGAGACAATGTCTGTAGGAGTTATAAGGACTTCCTGCTTCATGGCGAAGCATCGAAATTGTTTGCACAGCCACGCCCAACAGGAAGAAGTCATAAAAAAGCTTTTGATAACTTGTCATCTCCAATGTCTCAAGATGACTCTGTGCGAATTTGAAGTGGATGGGATGAAATCTCTAGGACTAGTGCGTTCAAATATGAGGCCTGGAAATGACCAAAAAAATCACCAAAATATAGCATTTTTCCCAAGATGGCCGACTTCCTGTTGGACTTAGGTTATGGGTCCAAATTGCGTTTTTGTGCGTCTGGAGATGATACATAAACCTATCGAATTTCATTCTTCTATGTCAATTGGGAAGGCTGAGGTTAAATTTTGAAGTATTCAAGGGGGCGCTATTGAGCCGTGTAGCCACGCCCATCCCATTGAAGTATAGATGTTTAATGAACCCACTCCAGACGTGTGTGTTGAGTTTCGTTACCGTGGAGGCATCCTTTGCCCCTGAAAAGTGTAATCGTATTTTCATGGCGTTGAATGCGTTGTCATGGCAACGGTCTTTGATGATGGGTCATGAGTTGCAGAATGTAGCATCACCAAGGTCTTATGTCTCAGCTGAGTCAATTTGAGGTGGAAATACTTTTTTATTATGGGAGTAATTAATGGACAAATGACGCAAGTGACTTCCTGTTGCCAGTAGGTGGCGCTATGACTGTCACTAAATATGAGACTGTACATGTGTTCAGACCAGGACGCTGAACAAGCATATTAAATTTGGAAAAGCTCAGACCATGTGGAGTCAAGTTATGAGGGTTTGAAATTTCATGGCGAAGGATCGAAATTCGCCGCGTCACCACGGCAACCAGGAATGACGGGGGGAAAAAGCTTTTGATAACTTTTCATCTCCAATGTCTCAAGATGACTCTGTGTGAATTTGAAGTGGATGGGATGAAAACTCTAGGACTAGTTGGTTAAAGTACGAGCAGTGGAAAACGCCAAAATCGCACATATTTTTCAAAATGGCCGACTTCCTGTTGGAGTGACGTCATGGGCCCCACTGACTTTTTTGTGCGTCTGGACATGATACATATATATACCAAATTTCGTTCATGTACGTCAATCTCTCACATTTTTATATTCAATAGGGGGCGCTATTGAGCCATTTTGCCACGCCCATTTCTGCAAACCATAAAATATCAAAATTTTCGCCGGGTCTGGCTTGCGTGCAAACTTTGGTGACTTTTCGAGCACGTTTAGGGGGGTAAAAAGGCCGTCGTTGTGCAAGAAAAAGAAAAATAATTAAAGCTGCAAGCAGCGATGATCGGGCCCAAGCTCCCCCGCCCCGCCACGACTGAGCGAGACTTGCCGCGATGAATCTTCAAGGTCTTGAGATGACACAGAGTCAAAATGAAGTCGGTCGGATTAGGAGAAATACTTTAAACTATGTGGTGTGAAAATTGTATTAAACCGTGCCAAAATTGCAAATTCACTTCAAAATGGCCGCCCCCATGCACCGCCCCGTACGCGCATGTCGGTGCGTGCTGCAGTTACACAGAATGTTTGATTATCGCTGGCATGTGTTTTTGAGGGAGGTCCTTATGTCCCCCTCCAATCCAATCGGTAAAATTGTCGATTTCTTTTATAGGGTTGAATTTCAGCAGCGCGGTTCACCACATGTACATTGCTTGTTTTGGATCGAAAACGCACCCAAAATTGATGAAAACACGGACGAAGAAGTCGTGGAATTTATTGATAAATATGTGACATGCGAGTTACCGGCACAAGATGAGACATTATTGGACATTGTCACATCTGTACAGCAACACTCAAAGCGACATTCTAAAACTTGTAAAAAGAAAAACACGGCTTGTCGTTTCAATTTTCCAAAAGTGCCATCCACTCGTACATTCATTTCTCGTAGTCCATCAGGGGAAGAAGCCAAAAATAAATGTAAGTGCGAGGAATCCGCAGCGTGTACATGTGGTAAACGAAACATGAAAAAACCAGATCTCATGAAAAGAGATTACGCAGAAGATATAGTGGGACGTATCAAGGCAGCTGTATTAAAGGAGGAAAATAGTAACCTCACTGTTGAGGAGTTGTGGCAGCGTTTAGGAATTAGTCAAGCTACGTTTGAGGCTGCATATAAACGTATCGCCAAAAAGACAACGGTTGTCTTGAAGAGGCAGGTTAATGAAGTCTGGATTAATCAGTATAGTAAGCCGCTGTTGAAATGTTGGAATGCCAATTTAGATGTCCAATTTGTAGTTGACGCGTACGCTTGTATAGTTTATATTATTTCTTATATCTCTAAGGCAGAGAGAGACATAGGATTGTTGCTAGGGAACGCCCAAAGGGAAGCGTCAAAGGACGGGAACGTTAGTGCCAAAGAGGCTTTGAAAAGTTTAGGTAGTGTTTATCTGCACAATAGAGATGTGAGTGCTCAGGAAGCTGTGTATAGGTTAAGTGGCATGCACCTGAAGGAATTCTCTAGGAAGGTTGTATTTATACCTACAGGAGACAATATAGTTAAGATGAGTCTTCCTATAAGTATATTGAGGGAAAAGGCAGAGTCTTCAGATTGTAATGTAGATGACATCTGGATGACTAGTATAGTTGATAGGTATAAGAATAGGCCTAGCGATAGTACATTTAATGATATGTGTATAGCCACATTTGCGTCGGAGTATCGTGTGTTAGCTAGAAATGAGAAATGCAAAGATAAGATTCAATTAAAAAATGATTGCGGATTTGTCGCGAAAAGAACAAATACTGAACCTGCAGTAATTAGATATGCGCGTTTTTCGGAGACTAAAACTCCAGAATTATTCTATCAGAGTATCCTGCAGTTGTTCCTACCGTATCGTTCTGATAAGCAATTAAAGCCGAAGAAATTTGAAACATATGGAGGGTTTTATAAGGATGCGCGTGTTAGGTTTAGTGATAGGACGATGCATTCGGTTAAGGATGTCGTAGATTTAAATAGAGGCAAATTTGAAATTAATGCCGACGAGTTGGACGAGATCCTGGAAAATATAGCAATAGATGGTGTAGCAGAAGATGCCTGGGGTGAATTGTGCCCAGAGCAGGAAGTAGAGAGGTTAGAGTGTAAGCAGGAAGAGGAAGAGAGAAAGAAAGGGCAGGTTTTAGATGGTGATGATGATGTTGATCATGAAAACGTCCCAGACTTAGCGGTGTGTAGGGAACAAGTTGTTCATATAGAAAAGAGGAATAACATTATGTGTAGGACTGATGGCTTGGCTCTTATTAGGTCTTTAAATGAGACTCAGCAGTGTGTTTTCTATCAGGTTAGGCAGTGGTGTTTAGATAGGGTTAGAGGGAAGAAGCCACATCCCTTTCATGTTTTTGTTACAGGTGGTGCAGGGACAGGAAAGAGCCATTTAATTAAAGCCATTCAGTATGAGGCTATGAGGTTGTTGTCAACAGTCTGTCGTCAACCTGACAATATTTGTGTCTTGCTAACAGCTCCTACGGGGATTGCTGCTTACAATTTACATGGAACAACTATTCATCACACATTTAGCATTGGCA
Organism: Scomber colias; assembly: GCA_021039105.1. Classification (NCBI taxonomy): domain Eukaryota; kingdom Metazoa; phylum Chordata; class Actinopteri; order Scombriformes; family Scombridae; genus Scomber; species Scomber colias. The sequence continues at coordinate 80,152 of JAJDFG010000408.1, read as the reverse complement.
AAGATGTTCGCCTTCCCTACGTACCTTTGGGTGAGGAAAAGGTGAACTCTTTGCGTGCTAAATATAGTGATCTTCAAATTTTAATTATTGATGAAATATCGATGGTTGATCACAGACTGTTGACATATGTTCATAGTAGGTTGAGACAGATTAAACAGACTGGTGATTTGGCTCCATTTGGGAATGTGTGTGTCATAGCTGTAGGAGATTTTTTCCAGTTGCCTCCAGTTAGAGGGAAACCTCTTTATGAAGAGGAACTTGGAGTCAACCTGTGGTCGAGCCTTTTTAAGGTTGTCGAGTTGACAGAAGTAGTTAGGCAGAAAGATAGTGATTTTGCGTCGTTATTAAATCGGGTTAGAACTCGTTCAAAAGGGACGGCAATGTTGAATAGCGACATTGAAATATTAAAGCGTTGTGAAACCGGTGAAGTCAGCTCAGCTTTACACATTTTTCCGACGAATAGACAAGTAAATGAGCACAACGATGCGGAACTGTTGAAGACATGTCCTGAGTATGAGGAAATAGAGGCTCAGGACTATGTCAATGATAAAAAAACAGGGGAGTTAGTGTTGAAGAGTGGCCATCACACAAAGACATATAACACGTGTTTAGCCCAAGTGTTGTCATTAGGTAAGGGTGCACGTGTTATGTTGTGTAAAAATGTGGATGTGTCAGATGGTCTAGTTAATGGTGTGTGTGGCTTTGTGACGGACATAGTTCATTTAGAGAAGAAAAAGTTTCCTCATAGAGTGTTTGTTAAATTTGATGATGATCATGTTGGTGCTCAGAGGAGGAAACAGTGTGCTAGTAGTTTGTTAGTTGTAGCGGGTTCCATCGGTATTGAAGCAGAGGAAGAGAGGGTAACTAAAAAAGGTGGCATGCGTCGTCAGTTTCCACTTAGACTTGCGTGGGCTTGTACTGTACATAAGGTACAGGGTATAACTGTAGATAGTGCTGTGGTGTGTCTCAAGAAGGTGTTTTCTGCAGGTCAGGCGTATGTAGCCTTAAGTCGTGTTAGAAGTTTGTCAGGGTTGGTGATTCAAGACTTTGATGATAAGGCCATTTATTGTAAGGATAACATTAAGGATGCTATGCAGAGTATGCCCCAATATTTGATAGGAAGTAACATTAGGCACAAATTGGATACAAATACATTCAATGTTTTTTTGATGAATGTACAAAATCTAACTAAACATGTATCAGATTTGGCTTCATGTACACAGCATTTACAGCTTAACTGTATTGCTGTGACAGAAACATGGCTACCTGCTGCATCTACAGAAGCAGTAAACATCGAGGGCTTCACTTTTCACAGTAGTCCTCGAAGTTTATCTTATAACAGTGAACATCCAGCACTGATTGCACTGCAAGGACAACAACATGGTGGTGTTGGCTTGTACAGTGCAGACAATTTGGCCTCTAATATTATCACAATGCCACCATTCAATTTAGAATGTATAGTTTATAATTGGCTAGAATATAATCTATTAGTAGCAGTTATTTATCGGCCACCGTCATATCCCATGTCTCTGTTTTTAAAGAACACTTAGGGAAATTACTTGATTGGCTACATCCTAAAAGTACCAATATTGCAGTCATGGGAGATTTTAATGACGATCTCTTGAAATCATCAAGTGTGTGCAAACTTCTAACAGACAAAGGGTTTGTTCAGTTAGTAACGCAGGTGACAACAGAGCAAGGGACGTTGATAGATCATGTTTATGTTAATACATCAGATTATGAAGTTGAGTGTGAGGTTGTGCCTGCATATTTTAGTGATCATGAGGCGATTGTTTGCTGTTTTAAATGTATAAATGTCTAAATAGGAAGAGTTGTCGTAGTAACTATAGGTTGTGGTGTTTCCAGTATCGGGTAGAATGGATTGCGCGTTAGTTGATCATGTGTATGTAGGAATATTTTTATAATCATAATAATAATAATGATAATAATAATAATAATAATAATAATGTATCAGACTAATAGGTGGTTGGTTAGTTGTAGACTTGTAATTAGTGGTCATTATAGTTGTAGATGTCAGTCTTGTGGTCAGCTGTATGTTCTGTAATGCTTTAATGTATACAACATGGGTCAAAAAGTGATTTGTTTATTTTGATGAATAATTGAAATCATTGTCAGAAATCATGAATTATTTATATATATATATATATATATATATATATATATATATATTTTTTTTTAAATGTAGTCAAAACACTCAACTATGTATTGTGTAATATGAAATGACCCATGGTGTGCATTAGAGGATGTTTGCATGGCTTTGTCTATGTTGTATGTGATGTTGTGTTTTATGTTATTTATTATATTGTTATTTATTATGTTGAATTTTAAAAATAGGTTTTCTTTTTCCTACATTACAACAGCATCTAGATGTATTGATAAATATTTGGCTCATTGAACCATTTATTGAAAACTGCACTATTTGCATAGTTTTCTATATTTGTTGAACAAATAACTTGTAGTTGTCATTTTGACATATAATAAAATGCTGTTGCTAATGTAGGTTTTGCTTTACCTACCATGTTCAGACTAAAAGCAAAAGGCACTGGTAATGGTACTCCTGGTTTATACTGGGATGGGGTTCGATTCCCTGCGGTGCCCTGCTGATTGGTTTGGTATTTACATGAAAGGTTCAGTTCATTGTCTCCAACAACTGTCATTAACTTCCATAACACTGTCAAAACTCAACCTGTCTCCTGTAGTTGTGCTTTCTCATCTGTCTCCTCTCTTGTCCTGTCACTTTCTGCAGAAGGAGTGGAGATGGGTGTCCAGGAGTCAGCCCTCCAGCTGTCATCAATTATGATTAGTTCTGTATCACAAGATCATAGACTCTGTTGATACAGGCAGTCATGCCTTCCAGTTCTTGTTGACTATTTTATTGTTCTGTCAGTAATGCACCTTTCTGAAGACCTGCTTCTTCATGTTTGCATGTCTCCCAGTTACCTTCCTGCAATAAAACTATTTTAAAACCAGTTACAACCTCCTGCCTCTGTTGTCTGTTCTAGGGTTAACACACTCAGCCCATTACATTACAGCATATTTACTGTTGCCAATAAGTGGTGCCATGACAATTTGGTGCAGATTGGAACATGTCTGTTAAAGTTACAGAAATGTCCTGCTTCATGGTCATCAAAGATCACTTCCTGTGGCCTTATGAGTAAGAGACATGTTTGTCTATGTCAATCTGAGTCAAGGGGCTCCATTTTTTAATTTCATAGAAGGTGCAGTGGTGTCTGTTGTATGGTGAAACATAAAAAAATCTCCACATCACCATGGCAACCAGTAATCAAAAAGATTTTGATAGTTTTTCAGCTCCAATATCTGAAGATGTTTGAGTGAATTTGAAGTCGATCAGATTAAATTTCTAGTAGGAGTTAGTTTTAGTGCATCTTTACACGATACACATTTCATTTCGAATTTTGTTTGTCTATGTCAATCTCAGTCGAGGGGCTCAATTTTTAAAATATTCTAGGGGGAGCTATTGATCCACTTTGCCTTGTGAGGGTATGGGTCCAAGAAACATTTTTGTGCGTTCTTACGCAATACATATATATACCAAGTTTTGTTCATCTATGTCAATCTGGAGGGACGGGCTCAATTTCCTTAATCTTCTATGGGGTGCAGTACCCCCATTTGGCCAGCTGTTCCTGTTTAATGGCGAAACATCAAAATTCCTCACATCGCCACGAAGCAACCAAATCCCTAATCAGAAAGTTTTTGATAACTTTTCATCTCCAATGTCTCAAGATGTTTCTGAGTGAATTTGAAGTCGGTCGGATTAAATCCCTAGGACAAGTTCGTTAAAGTACAATGCGTGGAAAACGCCAAAATCGCACATATTTTTCAAAATGGCCGACTTCCTGTTGGAGTGACGTCATGGGCCCCATAGACTTTTTTGTGCGTCTTTAGATGATACATCAGTGTACCAAATTTTGTTCATCTACGTCAATCTGGAGGGAGGGGCTCAATTTCCTTAATCTTCTATGGGGTGCAGTACCCCCATTTGGCCAGCTGTTCCTGTTTAATGGCAAAACATCAAAATTCCTCACATCGCCACGAAGAAACCAAATCCCTAATCAGAAAGTTTTTGATAACTTTTCATCTCCAATGTCTCAAGATGTTTCTGAGTGAATTTGAAGTCGGTCGGATTAAATCCCTAGGACAAGTTCGTTAAAGTACGAAGCGAGGAAAACACCAAAATCGCACATATTTTTCAAAATGGCCGACTTCCTGTTGGAGTGACGTCATGGGTCCAAGAGACTTTTTGGTGCGTCTTTACACCATACATATGTGTACCAAATTTCGTTTGTGTATGTCAATCTGATTTGAGGGGCTCAATTTTTTTTCAATTTTCAACAGGGCACTTTTGTATCCAGTAGGTGGCGCTATGGAGCTGACACAGTATTGATGCATATACGTGTTCAGGGCGGGACCCTCTACATGCGTGATTATTTTGGTGTAGATCGGACGATGTCTGTAGGAGTTATAAGGACTTCCTGTTTAATGGCGAAGGATCGAATGGCGAAGGAAATTGTCGGCGCCGCCACGGCCAAACCGGATCCCTAATCAGAAAGTTTTTGATAACTTTTCATCTCCAATGTCTCAAGATGTTTCTGAGTGAATTTGAAGTCGGTCGGATTAAATCCCTAGGACAAGTTCGTTAAAGTACGAGGCGTGGAAATCGCCAAAATCGCACATATTTTTCAAAATGGCCGACTTCCTGTTGGAGTGACGTCATGGGCCCCACAGACTTTTTTGTGCGTCTGGACATGATACATATATATACCAAATTTCATTCATGTACGTCAATCTCTCACATTTTTATATTCAATAGGGGGCGCTATTGAGCCATTTTGCGACGGCCATTTTGGCGGACCTTAAAATATCAAATTTTTTGCCGGGTCTGATGTACGTGCAAATTTTGGTGACTTTTCGGGCACGTTTAGGCTGTCAAAAACGCGTTTACTTTATAGGAACGATAATAATAATCGGTACGATTACAATAGGGCCTTCGCACTGTATAGTGCTTGGGCCCTAATAATCTTGACAGATACAATAGGGCTTCGCGCTGGTCAGCGCTCGGGCCCTAATTAAAACTGCAAGCAGTGATGAACGGGCCCTCGCGCCCCCATGCACCGCCTTGTACGCACATGTCGGTGCATGCTGCAGTCACATGGCAGACACAGCGGGCACGTAGAAGTCTTGGCACCGGGGCTTGTAATGAACACTGTGTGATGGGGCTGAGTCACATTGCATGTGTCCACTAGGTGGCGCTAGAGATCACCCACCAATTATATGTCATGTTGCAGTGTATGATGTGGAGAACACATCCTGTAAATTTCATGTAAATCGGATAATGTTTGTCATATGAGGCTGACTTCCTGTGTCCAGTAGGCGGCGCTGTGTATTTGACACAGTATTGATGCATAGATGTGTTCAGGGCGGGACCCTCTACATGCATGATGAATTTGGAGTAGACAGGACAATGTCTGTAGGAGTTATAAGGACTTCCTGCCTAATGGCGAAGCATCGAAATTGTCCGCACAGCCACGCCCAACAGGAAGAAGTCATAAAAAAGCTTTTGATAACTGCTGTTATGTCTTAGCTGAGTCAATTTCAGGTGTAAATACTTAAGATTACGAGAGTAATTAGTGAAAGAATGAAGCAAGTGACTTCCTGTTGCCAGTAGGTGGCGCTATGACTGTCACTAAATATGAGACTGTACATGTGTTCAGACCAGGACGCTGAACAAGCATATTAAATTTGGAAAAGCTCAGACCATGTGGACTCAAGTTATGAGGCTTTGAAATTTCATGGCGAGACATCGAAATTCGCCATGTCACCATGGCAACCAGGAATGACACACAAAAAAGCTTTCGATAATTTTTCATCTCCAATGTCTCAAGATGACTCTGTGTGAATTTGAAGTGGATGGGATGGAATCTCTAGGACTAGTTCGTTCAAATATGATGCGTGGAAATGACCAAAAAATGCACCAAAATTGAGCATTTTTCCCAAGATGGCCGACTTCCTGTTGGACTTAGGGTATGGGTCCAAATGGCGTTTTTGTGCGTCTGGAGATGATACATAAACCTACCGAATTTCATTGTTCTATGTCAATCGGGAAGGCTGAGGTTCAATTTTGAAATATTCAAGGGGGCGCTATTGAGCCGTTTAGTCACGCCCATCCCATTGAAGTATATAGGATGTTAAATGACCCCACTCCAGACGTGTGTGTTGAGTTTCGTTACCGTGAAGGCATCCTTTGCCTCTGAAAACTGTAATCGTATTTTCATGGCGTTGAATGCGTTGTCATGGCAACAGTATTTGATGATGGGTCACGAGTTGCAGAATGTAGCATCACCAAGGTCTTATGTCTCAGCTGAGTCAATTTCAGGTGTAAATACTTATGATAATGGGAGTAATTAGTGAAAGAATGACGCAAGTGACTTCCTGTTGCCAGTAGGTGGCGCTATGACTGTCACTAAATATGAGACTGTACATGTGTTCAGACCAGGACGCTGAACAAGCATATTAAATTTGGTAAAGCTCAGACCATGTGGAGTCAAGTTATGAGGGTTTGAAATTTCATGGCGAAGCATCGAAATTCGCCGCGTCACCACGGCAACCAGGAATGACGGGCGAAAAAACTTTTGATAACTTTTCATCTCCAATGTCTCAAGATGACTCTGTGTGAATTTGAAGTGGATGGGAAGAAAACTGTAGGAGTAGTGCGTTCAAATATGATGCCACAATTTGCATTAAAATCAATATTTTGATTCAAAATGGCCGACTTCCTGTTGGTGTTAGGGTATGTGTCCAAGAGACTTTTTTGTGCGTCTTGACATGATGAACATGTGTACCAAGTTTCGTTTCTCTATGTCAATCTGTCACGAGGGGCTCGATTTTCTTGATTTTGTAGGGGGCGCTATTGAGCCATTATGGCACGCCCATTTATGTAGACCATAAAATATCAAAATTTTCGCCAGGTCTGGCTTGCGTGCAAACTTTGGTGACTTTTAAGGCACGTTCAGGGGGGCAAAAAGGCCATCGTTGTGCAAGAAGAAAAAGATGAAGAAGAATTAAAACTGCAAGCAGTGATGAACGGGCCCTCGCGCCCTATGCACCGCCTTGTACGCGCATGTCGGTGCATGCTGCAGTCACATGGCAGACACAGCGGGCACGTAGAAGTCTTGGCACCGGGGCTTGTAATGAACGCTGTGTGATGGGGCTAAGTCACATTGCATGTGTCCACTAGGTGGCGCTAGAGATCACCCACCAATTATATGTCATGTTGCAGTGTATGATGTGGAGAACACATCCTGTAAATTTCATGTAAATCGGATAATGTTTGTCATATGAGGCTGACTTCCTGTGTCCAGTAGGTGGCGCTGTGTATTTGACACAGTATTGATGCGTAGATGTGTTCAGGGCGGGACCCTCTACATGCATGATGAATTTGGTGTAGATCCGACAATGCCTGTAGGAGTTATAAGGACTTCCTGCTTTATGGCGAAGCATCGAAATTGTTTGCACAGCCACGCCCAACAGGAAGAATTCATAAAGAAGATTTTGATGACTGGCGTTATGTCTTATCTAAGTCAATTTCAGGTGTAAATGCTTAAGATTATGGGAGTAATCAGTGAAAGACAGAAGCAAGTGACTTCCTGTTGCCAGTAGGTGGCGCTATGACTGTCACTAAATATGAGACTGTACATGTGTTTAGAGCAGGACCCTGAACAAGCATCTGAAATTTGGAAAAGCTCAGACCATGTGGAGTCAAGTTATGAGGGTTTGAAATTTCATGGCGAGACATCGAAATTCGCCATGTCACCATGGCAACCAGGAATGACGGAAGAAAAAGATTTTGATAACTTGTCATCTCCAATGTCTCAAGATGATTGTGTGTGAATTTGAAGAGGATGGGATGAAATCCCTAGGAGTAGTTTGTTCAAATATGATGCCTGGAAATGACCAAAAAATGCACCATAATTGAGCATTTTTCCAAGATGGCCGACTTCCTGTTGGACTTACGGTATGGGTCCAAATGGCGTTTTTGTGTGTCTGGAGATGATACATAAACCTACCGAATTTCATTCTTCTATGTCAATCGGGAAGGCTGAGGTTCAATTTTGAAATATTCAAGGGGGCGCTATTGAGCCATTTAGTCACGCCCATCCCATTGAAGTTCATAGGATGTTAAATGACCCCACTCCAGACGTGTGTGTTGAGTTTCATTACCGTGGAGGCATCCTTTGCCCCTGAAAACTGTAATCGTATTTTCATGGCGTTGAATGCATTGTCATGGCAACAGTATTTGATGATGGGTCATGAGTTGCAGAATGTAGCATCACCAAGGTCTTATGTCTCAGCTGAGTCAATTTCAGGTGGAAATACTTAAGATTATAGGAGTAATTAATGAACAAATGACGCAAGTGACTTCCTGTTGCCAGTAGGTGGCGCTATGACTGTCACTATATATGAGACTGTACATGTGTTCAGAGCAGGACGCTGAACAAGCATATTAAATTTGGAAAAGCTCAGACCATGTGGAGTCAAGTTATGAGGGTTTGAAATTTCATGGCGAAGGATCGAAATTCGCCGCGTCACCACGGCAACCAGGAATGACGGGGGAAAAAGCTTTTGATAACTTGTCATCTACAATGTCTCAAGATGACTCTGTGTGAATTTGAAGTGGATGGGAAGAAAACTGTAGGAGTAGTGCGTTCAAATATGATGCCACAATTTGCATTAAAATCAATATTTAGATTAAAAATGGCCGACTTCCTGTTGGAGTTAGGGTATGTGTCCAAGAGACTTTTTGCTGCGTCTTGACATGATGAACATGTGTACCAAGTTTCGTTTCTCTATGTCAATCTGTCACGAGGGGCTCGCTTTTATTGACTTTGTAGGGGGCGCTAGAGAGCCATTTTGCCACGCTCATTTGTGCAAACCATAAAATATCGAAATTTTCGCCAGTTCTGGCTTGCTTGCAAACTTTGGTGAGTATCGGGGCACGTTCAGGGGGGCAAAAAGGCCGTCGTCGTGCAAGAAAAAGAAAAATAATAATAATCTTGACAGATACAATAGGGCTTCGCGCTGGTCAGCGCTCGGGCCCTAATAATAATCAGGACAGATACAATAGGGCTTCGCGCTGGTCAGCGCTCGGGCCCTAATAATAATCCGAGCAATTACAATAGGGCTTCGCGCTGGTCAGCGCTCGGGCCCTAATTAAAGCTGCAAGCAGCGATGATCGGGCCCAAGCTCCCCCGCCCCGCCACCACTGAGCGAGACTTGCTGTGACGCATACAGAGTCAATATAAAGTTGGTTGGATTAGGAGGAATTCATTAAAGTATGTGGTGTGAAAATTCTATCAAACCGTGCCAAAATTGCAAATTCACTTCAAAATGGCCGACTTCCTGTTGGAGTGAGGGTGGGGGTCCAAGAGACTTTTTTTTGCCTCTTTATGTGATACATATATATACCAAGTTTTGTTCATCTATGTCAATCTGGAGGGAGGGGCTCAATTTCCTTAATCTTCTACAGGGTGCAGTACCCCCGTTTGGCCAGCTGTTCCTGTTTAATGGCGAAATGTCAAAATTCCTCACATCACCACGAAGAAACCAAATCCCTAATCAGAAAGTTTTTGATAACTTTTCATCTCCAGTGTCTAAAGATGTTTCTGAGTGAATCTGAAGTCGGTCAGATTAAATCTCTAGGAAGAGTTCACTCAAATGCGATGCGTAGAAAACGCCAAAATGGCGCCAAAAACGCAGATTCGACACAAAATGGCCGACTTCCTGTTCGAGTGAGGGTATGGGTCCAAGAGACTTTTTTGTGCATCTTTACAGGATACATATGTGTACCGAATTTCGTTTTTCTAGGTCAATCTGGAGGGAGGGGCTCAATTTTATTAATCGTCTACGGGATGCAGTACCCCCATTTGGCAAGCTGTTCCTGTTAAATGGCGAAACGTCAAAATTCGTCACATCGCCACGAAGAAACCAAATCCCTAATCAGAAAGTTTTTGATAACTTTTCATCTCCAATGTCTCAAGATGTTTCTGAGTGAATTTGAAGTCTGTCGGATTAAATCCCTAGGACGAGTTCGTTAAAGTATGACGCGTGGAAAACGCCAAAATCGCACATATTTTTCAAAATGGCCGACTTCCTGTTGGAGTGACGTCATGGGTCCAAGAGAGTTTTTGGTGTGTCTTTACATGATACATATGTGTACCGAATTTCGTTTGTCTATGTCAATCTGACTTGAGGGGCTCAATTTTTTTTCAATTTTCAAGGGGGCGCTATTGTATCCAGTAGGTGGCGCTATGGAGCTGACACAGTATTGATGCATATATGTGTTCAGGGCGGGACCCTCTACATGCGTGATTAATTTGGTGTAGATCGGACGATGTCTGTAGGAGTTATAAGGACTTCCTGTTTAATGGCGAAGGATCGAATGGCGAAGGAAATTGTCGGCGCCGCCACGGCCAAACCGGATCCCTAATCAGAAAGTTTTTGATAACTTTTCATCTCCAATGTCTCAAGATGTTTCTGAGTGAATTTGAAGTCGGTCGGATTAAATCCCTAGGACAAGTTCGTTAAAGTACGAAGAGTGGAAAACGCCAAAATTGCACATATTTTTCAAAATGGCCGACTTCCTGTTGGAGTGACGTCATGGGCCCCACAGACTTTTTTGTGCGTCTGGACATGATACATATATATACCAAATTTCGTTCATGTACGTCAATCTCTCACATTTTTATATTCAATAGGGGGCGCTATTGAGCCATTTTGCGACGGCCATTTTGGCGGACCTTAAAATATCAAATTTTTCGCCGGGTCTGATGTACGTGCAAATTTTGGTGACTTTTCGGGCACGTTTAGGCTGTCAAAAACGCGTTCATTTTGTGAGACGAATAATAATAATCGGTACGATTACAATAGGGCCTTCGCACTGTATAGTGCTTGGGCCCTAATAATCAGGACAGATACAATAGGGCTTCGCGCTGGTCAGCGCTCGGGCCCTAATAATCATGGCAAAAACAATAGGGCTTCGCGCTGGTCAGCGCTCGGGCCCTAATAATAATTTCTACAGATACAATAGGGCCTTCGCACTGTATAGTGCTTGGGCCCTAATTATAAACACAAACAATATATACAAACAAATCTGTTTCTACCAGGGAAACAATCACATGAGGTATTTTTCAAAAATATAATATGTTTTCATTGCCTTTTTGTTTTTAATGTCCTTAACTGTGTCCAAAGTTCAGCTTAGAGTCAGTCCATTTCTTCTAATGTAAATAGCAAAGTGTAAAAGAACATTTCTATCTCTGAGATTAAATGTCTAGTTAGTTAATTAGTTTTTCTCATTATAACATTTTATACATCAACCTAAAATATTTGACTGGTTACACAGTGAAAACATAAATGATATTGTTTCTTCTTCTACACCACAGAAGTCAGCAGAGTCAATATCTATAATAATATCTCTCTAATGTCTTTTTTACTGGATATATACGATGCCAGGTTTGACAGGAAACTCCTTTAACTTTATTATTAAGACACAACTTGTCTCCAATTATTAAAAAGTTTTAAACCAGTTAATTTCTCCATAAATAGATAAAACAATCTTCCTGGGTTTAGTGTTGTAACTTGAACATTATTCTAATATATTTGTTCTTGGTTATGTAACTTCTCCAAGAAACACACTGTTTATAGGATGAGCCAACTAATGTTCACTTTGTGTCTGTGTTAATATCATAGACTGTATAAAAGGTTCATATTGAACCATTAAGAAGTTACAATACCTGAAACATTTCCACAACACAAGAGCTTCAACACTGACGTCATCAGGCTGACAGCGACGTGCACGCAGATCACGCGCATCCAGGTGAGTTCATGTACCTGTCTGTAAACACGGAAGTGAAGCGGACGCAGCGCGAGGACGAGGTAGGCAGTGTATTAATAAAACTATGATGAATATGATGTAAAGTGAGAAATGTATTTAACCCTGTAGAAAGCAGAGACATCTCTCCGTATCACTGTAATGAAGGTTTCCACACAACTGATCGTAGATATAATGACGTCATCACGACATTAAGCAGGCCGCTGGTTTGGCTGCTTGTTATATGAAGTAAAGCTTTCATCATTTTATCCAACTTACTGATTATAGCCTCATTTTATATTTATTATAGGACCATCTCCAAGTGGAATATAGTTTGTCACAGTTTGGTTAGAGTACGGGCCTTTGTTTCTAATCCTTTTTTCTAATCCAGCAGTACACTCTTCTGAGAGTGTGCTGCTGTTTTCTTTTCTCTATTTTTGGGTTCAAAGCTTTATTAGGAGCCTCCATTCCTGCCTGTGTATTTCAGCTGTATGTTTTTAAAGTGTTACTGAGCAGTTAGCTGTTCATGTGTGAACTCTGTCACACTATTACTAAAAATAATTTGAATATTACTCCATATAATATAAAGATTAGACTCTTTTGGGTCATTTTCAAACGGTACAGCACCCTGCCCAACAACTGAACCTGGCTGTTAAAGGGTTTGGGTACGATGACATTCATTGTGTGTTTAAGTCATTTCATTGATCGTATCAAAGGTCACCTCATTCAGTCATCTTGAACCTGACAAACATTATGACAGTTATTATAATAACTAATCCACAGTCCAACAGAAAGAGTTTGTTTAACAGGTGGGACGGTTAGTGATTAACAGGTAATAAAAGCCATATAATGATATACTATGAAATGTGTTAAAAGAAGGTGACAGAAATACTGTTGAAAATATCTTTTCATTCATGATATTCAGTTATTTAATCAGGCAAATGAAAAGTCAGTGGAACATTCACAAACTAAGTTATTAAACATTAAAGCTGAGTGAAAGCCTTTAAATAGTTTGTTACTGTGGCTCCATCTGGTGGTGGAATGAATAATGACAGGATGTTAGACAGCAGTGCAGACCTATGTGATGTGCAGCTGGTTGTAATGAATGAGCATGTTGTTGTGTTTGTGTGAAGGTGTTTCTCTGCTATGGATCAGAGTGAGGACAGAGAGGAGGGAGTCCCTCCCTCTAAAAGCTCTCTGTGTGGGGAACATGACAGCCAGACCAAAGCTCAGAGGTGAGATGAGGAACTCTAACTGTCCATCACTGTTCTCCACTCACATCACTCCATCATCATTATTCACACTCACTGTCACATCGGACACTCAACTACTGAATAATAAGTCACAATAACTCAGAATGAACTACTATCTTTGTGAGTTAACAAAGAGCTCAACCACTGATTAGTCAACTAATCAACTAAGATGAGACAGCATCTTTCGTCAGATGACATTTTGATGAACAGGAGAACGTTTCTCATCCACTGTCTTCTTACTGATTTTCATTCTGCTTCTAAAACTTCAGCTGCTGACAGCCTGCTCAAATTCATCTTTTTAAACTCTTTGATTTGTTGTTTGTATCAGGATGCAGCAGCAGAGAGCAGACTCTCCTCCACCCAGCTGTGTGTCCATGAAGAGTGACTTCTCTATGGATCGTCCTATTAAGTTTAAAGATGGACAACCTGCTGATGGAAGGTAAGAATTGAAATAATAAATCTCCTGTGTTATGTGGGGCGGAGCAGGTGGACCAGGCACAAACACCACAGACAGGTTAAATGGAAACAGCTTTAATGCTCAGAAACCAACAGACAGACTTACAGACCATGAAGGGAAAGCAGTTCAAATAAGGTTGAAACCAGCAGGAACAGGTAACAAGAGGAACAGGAACAGACAGGAACAGCATCACAATCTAGTGTCTAGAATGAAAGAAAATGAGTGAGAGCAGTAAATGTAGTGAGGAGCTGATGAGGGAATTACACAGTGGCAGCAGGTGAGCAGGTGAAACTGAAGGCAGGGACAGAAACAGACAGGACAACACAAACAGAGCTTAAACAGGAATCATTATAGTCGCCCCTCAAGGGACAGCTCCCAAATGTCCCTCCAGGCTGGTCAGGAGGGAGAAAACAAAGAGGAGAAAGAAGGCAGGACAGATGGACAGGACCACTCTGGAGGCTGAAAGAGCTGCTCAGGACAGAAGCTTTGGAGACCAATATGTCAACAAAGCCACGTAGAAAGGAGACCAAGACACAGGAGGACCTCAGCAGGGGGGGCTGATATTTTGGGAGCTGACTGGGCAGCAGAGACTCAGTAAAGCTGGACAGCAGAGACTCAGTGAAGCTGGGCAGCAGTTCTTTGGTGTTAAATACATATTTTTTTCACTTCTTTATTCATATCAGGATGCAGCAGCAGAGAGCAGACTCTCCTGAACCCAGCTGTGTGTCCATGAAGAGTGACTGGTCTACAGACAGGCTTACAGACCATAAAGGGAAAGCAGTTCAAATAAGGTTGAAACCAGCAGGAACAAGTAACAAGATTGACATCATCTGCTTGTCAGAGACTTGGCAGAAAAAGCAGGACTTTTTTGCTTTAAATCAAGCCACTCCACCGGGCTATGTTTATTTACAGAAGCCCCGCTCTGAAGGGGGTGGTGGGGGGCTGGCTGTGATCCATCGTGCCAACATCCCGATTAAGGAAGTCACTGTACCTGCTACCACCACATTTAAGGGTGATGTTTTCACTTTGGCTGGGAGTTCTCAGCTCCAGTGTGTCCTTGTATACCGCCCTCCCAAGGCTCCTGCTGTTTTTCTGTCTGAACTGTCTGAGCTCCTCACCCCTGTCTGCGCAACATTTCCATCCACACTTCTGCTTGGTGACTTTAACATCCATGTCGACACCAGCAGTTGCAAATTCGCTTCAGAGTTTCTGTCACTGCTGGATTGCTTCAACTTTGTGCAGCATGTGCAGGGCCCCACTCACAGTAAAGGCCACACGCTAGACCTGGTGTGTTCCACTGGCTTTCCCCTCACCAACCTAGAGTGCCTGGACCTAGCAGTTTCTGACCACCATGCCATAGTCTTCAATGTTCCTGCCTCCCTGCCCAGGCAACGCCCTAGGCGGACCACCATGTTCAGGAACATTAAGACTGTGAGCACAGAAGCTTTGTCTAGCCTGATTGCCAACTACTGGACTACTGACTCCTCCATATCCGCACCCAATGACATGGTTGCCAGCTACAATGCAGCATTATCCCTCAGCCTGGACTCTCTGGCCCCCCTTAAAATCCGGACTGTTTCATTCACCCGTCCCGCCCCCGGTTTACCACAGAGCTCTGCTCAATGAAAGCCACTGGTAGGAGACTGGAGAGGCTTTATAAAAGAACTGGCCTCACCGTCCACCAGCTAGCTTTCAAAGATCACATTACATCATACAAGGAAGCTCTCTCCCAGGCCAGGACCCAGTATTATTCCACCCTGATTGGGTCTCAACAAAATCATCCCAGAGCACTGTTCTCTACAATCAACAGACTACTCTCCCCCCGTACTGCCCCCCACCCTTCTGCTGGCTCTGACCTCTGCTCCAAGTTCCATGACTTTTTTTAGGCCAAGGTTAACTGCATCCATCAGCAGCTTCTAGTTTCATGGGTCCTGTATCTGGTGGGTCCTGTATCTGGCTGTCCTCGGAGGTTCGCAATCTGGGTGTTATTTTGGACTCCACACTCTCATATGACACACACATTAAATCTGTCACCAAATTCGCCTTCTTTCACATTTCCAGACTCCATCCTTCACTCTCTGACTCTGGACTATTGTAATGCCATCTTGTTTGGGGTCCCCAGTAAAATGCTGGACAGGCTCCAACACATCCAAAATGCAGCTGCCAGGGTTCTCACTGGAACTAAACCCTGGCAGCACAGCCCCCCCCTCACCGCCCACTCAAAAAGCTGCACTGGCTTCCAGTTAAGTTCCGCATCGCTTTTAAAATTCTTCTCCTCACCTATAAATCGCTTCATGCCGTTGCAGCCCAGTACTTAATGGACCTCCTCCATGTTTACCACCCTCTACGGGTCCTGCGCTATGCTGACATGGGTCTCCTGTCCATCCCCTGCGCCAGAAGGCAAACCATTGGGAGCAGGGCCTTCAGTGTGACAGCTCCTACACTGTGGAACTCACTCCCTCCTAACATTCGCCAAGCACCAACTCTGGGCTCTTTTAAATCATTGTTGAAAAGGCACTTGTTCCTGCAGGCTTTTGCGGACTAAATGTGTGTTTTGTCTATGTGTTATTTTGAAGGGACCTTGGGTTTCATGAAGGCGCTATACAAAATAAAGTTATTATCATTATTATTATTATTATTATTATTATTATTATTATTATTATTATTATTAAGAGGAACAGGAACAGACAGGAACAACATCACAATCTAGTGTCTAGAATGAAAGAAAATGAGTGAGAGCAGCATATGTAGTGAGCTGATGAGGGAATTACACAGTGGCAGCAGGAGAGCAGGTGGGTTTGAAACTGAAGGCAGGGACAGAAACAGACAGGACAACACAAACAGAGCTTAAACAGGAACTTTGGGGAAAGCTGGACAGCAGAGACTCAGTGATGCTGGGCAGCAGAGACTCAGTGATGCTGGGCAGCAGAGACTCAGTGAAGCTGGACAGCAGTTCTTTGGCGTTAACTACATACTTTTTTCACTTCTTTATTCATATCAGGATGCAGCAGCAGAGAGCAGACTCTCCTGAACCCAGCTGTGTGTCCATGAAGAGTGACTGGTCTATGGGGCCTCCTCTTGTGTTTAAAGATGGACAACCTGCTGATGAAAGGTAAGAATTTTAAAATCCAGTAATCAAAGCAGCATTTACAGGAGTTCATTGAGTCATCATGACAGAACATCTTTAATAAGCTGAGTGCAGATTTGAGTTATTAAATGTCCTTAAACGTGATGTTTTCTCCACAGAGTTCAGCAGCAGAGCTCAGAGGTTCCCAGTGATCAGTCTGCAGAGCAGCATCAAACACAGCTGGACTCCATATTTATGGTGTGTACATGTACAAACACACCTTTTACTATTAACTCCATCAACCACAGATGAAATAGTAAAGTAGCATTCATGTCCTAACAGTGTCCATGCTGCTCTGTTTAGACCAGCAGGCCTTAAGACTGACACATGAATCACATGTTGTGTTCTACCAGTTTAAATGAAATGTTCACTTTATCTTTCTGTTCCAGCTGCTGGAGGAGAACATCCTCACTTTTGTGAAGAATGAGCTTAAGAGAGTCCAGAGGGGTCTGAGCCCAGATTACCCAGAATGCTTAGAGAGTGAGGATGAGGAGGTGTTGGACGGTGAGGAGAAAGAGCAGAGGAGGAGCAGCAGAGAGGCATTTCTGAAGATCACACTGCACTTCCTGAGGAGAATGAAGCAGGAGGAGCTGGCTGAGCGTCTGCAGAGCAGTAAGAGGATTTTAACAGATTTAACATGATGGAGAGGAAATGGAGGTAACATGGGAGAGGTTTATATTTCAAACTCTGCTGTTAATATGCTGCACACATCTGCATCAGATCAGAGGCTGTTTGTCCTCCACTGATGAGCTGAATAAAACTGATGGAGGAAAAACTACACAGACACACTTACATGTTCAGATTTCTAGACTTTCTGTAGGATCCACTCACTGATTTCATTTGTTGTTTGTTCATTCAGGAACTTTTGCTCCAGAGTGTCAACGTAAACTCAAGTCTAACCTGGGGAAGAAGTTCCAGTGTCTGTTTGAGGGGATCGCTAAAGCAGGAAACCCAACCCTTCTGAATCAGATCTACACACCGCTCTACATCACAGAGGGAGGGACTGCAGAGGTCAATGATGAACATGAGATCAGACAGATTGAAACAGCATCCAGGAAACCAGTCAGACCAGAAACAACAATCAGACATGAAGACATCTTTAAAGCCTCACCTGGAAGAGATGACCCAATCAGAACAGTGATGACAAAGGGAGTGGCTGGCATTGGGAAAACAGTCTTAACACAGAAGTTCACTCTGGACTGGGCTGAAGACAAAGCCAACCAGGACATACACTTCACATTTCCATTCACTTTCAGAGAGCTGAATGGGCTGAAAAAGAAAAAGTACAGCTTGGTGGAACTTGTTCATCACTTCTTTACTGAAACCAAAGAAGCAGGAATCTGCAGGTTTGAAGAGTTCCAGGTTGTGTTCATCTTTGACGGTCTGGATGAGTGTCGACTTCCTCTGGACTTCCACAACACTGAGATCCTGACTGATGTTACAGAGTCCACCTCAGTGGATGTGCTGCTGACAAACCTCATCAGGGGGAAACTGCTTCCCTCTGCTCGCCTCTGGATAACCACACGACCTGCAGCAGCCAATCAGATCCCTCCTGAGTGTGTCGGCATGGTGACAGAGGTCAGAGGCTTCACTGACCCACAGAAGGAGGAGTACTTCAGGAAGAGATTCAGAGATAAGAAGCAGGCCAGAACCATCATCTCCCACATCAAGACATCACGAAGCCTCCACATCATGTGCCACATCCCAGTCTTCTGCTGGATCACTGCTACAGTTCTGGAGGATGTGTTGAAAAGCAGAGAGAGAGGAGAGCTGCCCAAGACCCTGACTGAGATGTACATCCACTTCCTGGTGGTTCAGTCCAAACTGAAGAACATCAAGTATGATGGAGGAGCTGAGACAGATCCACACTGGAGTCCAGAGAGCAGGAAGATGATTGAGTCTCTGGGAAAACTGGCTTTTGAGCAGCTGCAGAAAGGCAACCTGATCTTCTATGAATCAGACCTGACAGAGTGTTGCATCGATATCAGAGCAGCCTCAGTGTACTCAGGAGTGTTCACACAGATCTTTAAAGAGGAGAGAGGGCTATACCAGGACAAGGTGTTCTGCTTCGTCCATCTGAGTGTTCAGGAGTTTCTGGCTGCTCTTCATGTCCATCTGACATTCATCAAGTTTGGAGTCAATCTGCTGGAAGAAGACAAATCATCACGTTTCTACCAGAGAGCTGTGGACGAGGCCTTAAAGAGTCCAAATGGTCACCTGGACTTGTTCCTCCGCTTCCTCCTGGGTCTTTCACTGCAGACCAATCAGACTCTCCTACGAGGCCTGCTGACACTAACAGGAAGTAGCTCACAGACCAATCAGAAAACAGTTGAGTACATCAAGAAGAAGATCAGTGAGAATGTGTCTGCAGAGAGAAGCATCAATCTGTTCCACTGTCTGAATGAACTGAATGATCGTTCTCTCGTGGAGCAGATCCAACAGTCCCTGAGATCAGGAAGTCTCTCCACAGATAAACTGTCTCCTGCTCAGTGGTCAGCTCTGGTCTTCATCTTACTGTCATCAGAAAAAGATCTGGACGTGTTTGACCTGAAGAAATACTCTGCTTCAGAGGAGGCTCTTCTGAGGCTGCTGCCAGTGGTCAAAGCCTCCAACAAAGCTCTGTAGTTGCACACAGAACTATCCAGATTAATGTAGTTTCATCTTTGCTCAATGAAGAAAAGTAATGTTTGCAATTGTTTTGTTCTGCTGATTCTTCTCCAGGTTGAGTGGCTGTAACCTCTCAAAGAGAAGCTGTGCAGCTCTGTTCTCAGTTCTCAGCTCACAGTCCTCTAGTCTGAGAGATCTGGACCTGAGTAACAACAACCTGCAGGATTCAGGAGTGAAGCAGCTTTCTGTTGGACTGGAGAGTCCACACTGTGGACTGGAAACCTTCAGGTCAGAATTCAACTGTCTGTCAAAGTTTACCCACCAAGCTTTTACTGTCTTTTATATTTTGGATCTGTGAATTTACCTATTAAAATTTTTCTCCAGGTTGAGTGACTGTAACCTCTCAAAGAGAAGCTGTTCAGCTCTGTCCTCAGTTCTCAGCTCCCAGTCCTCTAGTCTAAGAGATCTGGACCTGAGTCACAACGACCTGCAGGATTCAGGAGTGAAGCAGCTTTCTGCTGGACTGGAGAGTCCACACTGTGGACTGGAAACTCTCAGGTCCGTTTTATTACTGTGTATATAACATAATATTTATGGCTTCTCCCCATTTTTTAGTTTACATGAAGAGTTCATGATACCAAAAAGATTTAGTGTACTGTCTGAGCTGCAGTGATGTAACATCAAGTATACAGTAAGTAAAACTCCTTCCACACCAACATGTGAGTCAGGATATATGTTTCTGTCATGAGAAGTCTAATATGGTGGATTGAATAGAAAATATAAAAATATATAACACAGAATTAAAGGCCGTCCACACTGAGAATGATATAATCCTGTAAACAGCGGTATCTGTCCTGTGCCCCAGTGGTGCTTGCAGCTAATTACTGATGAGCTGTTACTGCTGTATGTTGTACGGAGAAATAAAAAGCAAAGCAGCAGAGTTCAGAGGTGTGTGTTGATTCAGTGTGTTGATCAGAAGTATTTCAGACACTAGTTGCTGTGATGTTTCAGTATTTACAGACCAAACTGAGCTGCAGCACATGTTAAAGCTTGGTGTGTAAAAGTGCAAACTGCAGCAGTGACACACAGTATGAGCACAGATCTGCTTCCAAACATCCACTAACTTTGTTGTTTTTACATTATAATAGAGAACAAAGTTCCAGCATCTTTGTAACTAGAACAGCGCCTGTGCTTTTGCGTGTGTTTTTACTATATTGTTGGTTTGATGTGTTTGAATGCTCATTGTTACAATTACACAACAAAAGTTTACGTTCTATCTGCCACTTGGTGTTTGTAGCTGGTTGTGCTTTGCATGTGTGGGATTCTGAAACATCCTTAAATTCGGGACTATTAGGCCGATCGCTTGTTTTTCAATTTGAGACCTTGCAGTCAGAATTGTTGTTTGTTTATTCCAAGTGTTTTCAGTTTCATCCGTTTTTTTTCTCTCTAACTCTGGTCCTTTTAGTCTCTAACTCTGGTCCTTATAGTCTAACTCTGGTCCTTAAAGCCTCTCTAACTCTGGTCCTTATAGCCTCTCTAACTGTGACCCTTATAGCCTACTATAGCATACTCGTGCCTGTAGCAACACACCTGTCACATTTGAAATCAATCGGATGAACGGTTCGAGAGATATGCAAATAACAGACAGACAGACGTTCTTGTCATTTATAGATAGATAATAATAAAGAAATCACCTCTGTCATCCTGCTCCAGTTTACAGAGTCAGTCCGTGCTCAGAGGAGCAAAGCTGCATTATAATAAATAAAATAAATATAAATAAATAAGGGTTGTGATTGACAGTCAGTGTTTTTATCGTTCATCAAATCGCTCTGAAAGTGATCCAACGATAGCTTTCTCCTCTATCATTATAGTTGTGGTGTGGACTCCTCCATCCACTGTAGTTAGAACCACTTTTAAAACTATACATTTATAGTTATCGTTCTCAGTGTGGACGGCTCTTAACTGTCATGTTCTCTACATGCAGGTAAACATAAAAAGCAGATCTCCTGGAAATGTTGATCATGATTTTCTTTACATTTAATTTTTTATGGAAAATACAAATTAAATGTTTCAACACAGATGAGATGCAATTAGAAATTTGATGGAAGACACTAAGTTTCTTAATTAAATCACACAGTGAACATTGTTGAAATGAAAAATAAGAACTAAGTTAAAACATCAGTACATTTCTCTGAAATCTTCTTTAGATATTCTGTGGAACAATATTTCACGTTAAAGACATTTCTTCTGCCAGCATAAATCAGAATGCAGCCTCCAGCAGGAACATGTGCTTTCTCTCTTACTAACCTAAAATGTATCTGCATGACACCAACATACAGCAGGGGGCGCTGAGTGTCAACATAAAGGCCTGAAGGACAAAGTCCTGTTTACTGAGTTAAGAATGTTTTGAAGCTCATTAGGTGAACTGTTGTGTGTGTTCAGTCTGTCAGGATGTCTGATCACAGAGGAAGGCTGTGCTTCTCTGGCCTCAGCTCTGAGTGCCAACCCCTCCCATCTGAGAGAGCTGGACCTGAGCTACAATCATCCAGGAGACTCAGGAGAGAAGCTGTCTGCTGGACTGGAGGATCCACAATGGAGACTGGACACTCTCAGGTATGGACAGGTGGACACTCTCAGGTATGGACAGACAGGTGGACACTCTCAGGTATGGACAGACAGGTGGACACTCTCAGGTATGGACAAGCAGGTGGACACTCAGGTATGGACAGACAGATGAACACTCAGGTATGGACAGATGGACACTCTCAGGTATGGACAGATGGACAGACACTCTGACTAACTGAGGGACTGTTGTTCATGTTTAATGGTGGATATGAGTGAAGGTGTATGAAGCTGATTGTGTCTTTGTCTCTTCCTCCAGGATGGACCATGGTGGACTGCAGAGACTGAAACCTGGTGTGAGGAAATGTGAGTGTGTTTTCAGTTTGATTCATGAGAACTTTGAGAAAAACTGGATGAAATATGTAAAAGAAGTGAAAAAAGTTCAAAATGATGGAAAATGTGTTTAGTCAGAAATGGGCGTGGCCTAAACTGACATTTATCTTGAACCAATGAATCCATGAAACAGAAATTTCCTTCTGTTGGTCACAGTTCAGGAGTTAAAAGAGAAATGTTTTATGAATGTCCACATGGTGGCGCTACCTGCTCCAAAATGTCCCTCATGTCTCTCCTGCAGATAAAGTTCATTCATTCATTCTGACTTCAGCTGTTTGGAGCATTTGGACTAAAATGTGTTTGTAACAGACGACAGTTTGAGATGAAAATAACAGACTTGATGTGCAAAGACCTTCACTTTACACCAAACCTGATGAACAAACATGAATATTACTGAATATCACTGTCATGTTGACTGTTCATGTTCTAACTGAACTGTTAAAGGTTCACTTACTCTGTATGTCCAAAGCTTTCAGACACATCTCATGGTCTTCCTCAGTGATGGAGTGTCTCAGTTGTCATGGAGACGGTTTAAGTTTGAATGGCTTCAGTAAAGTAGTTAATAAATCAACAGATGATAAACTGCAGCTGTATTGTGTCTCATTCTCTACATCAGATGCCTGTGAACTGGAACTGGATCCAAACTCAATGAACAGAAGACTCAAACTGTCTGACAACAACAGGAAGGTGACCTATGTGACGGAGGTTCAGTCATATCCTGATCATCCAGACAGATTTGACTCCTGTCCTCAGCTGCTGTGTAGTAATGGTCTGACTGGTCGCTGTTACTGGGAGGTGAAGTGGAGAGGAAGCGTTTATATATCAGTGAGTTACAGAAGAATCAGCAGGAAAGGACTCAGTGATGACTGTAGGTTTGGAGGGAACAATCAGTCCTGGAGTCTGGAGTGCTCTGATGGTCGTTACTTTGTCTGGCACAATAACAGAGAAACACCCATCTCCCCCTCCTCGTCCTCGTCCTCGTCATCGTCCTCCTCCTCCTCCTCCTCCTCTGTCTCTCACAGAGTAGCAGTGTATGTGGACTGTCCTGCTGGCACTCTGTCCTTCTACAGAGTCTCCTCTGATACATTGATCCACCTCCACACCTTCAACACCACATTCACTGAACCTCTGTATGCTGGGTTTGGGGTCTGGTCTGGTTCAGCATCTCTGGTTCCTCTGTAGGAGGGAGAGTCTCTCTGGTTCCTCTGTAGGAGGGAGAGTCTCTCTGGTTCCTCTGTAGGAGGGAGAGTCTCTCTGGTTCCTCTGTAGGAGGGAGAGTCTCTCTGTGTCCTCTGTAGGAGGGAGAGTCTCTCTGTGTCCTCTGTAGGAGGGAGAGTCTCTCTGGTTCCTCTGTAGGAGGGAGAGTCTCTCTGGTTCCTATGTAGGAGGGAGAGTCTCTCCTGTGGACAGAAACTCTGCTGACTGAAGATCAGCTGCTTAAATCAAACATCACACACACTCTGCACTGTGAAGCAGATCTGTCTCAGACTCAAACACTCAGTTATTTTTCCTTCTACATGATTCATTGATTAGTGTCAGTTGACTCTACTGTTGTTACTGTCAGGATCCAATGAGCAGCATGCAGCTCTATTCATGTTTCAATCTAATAACATCTGTCCAGCTGTGGAAGCCCACAGTGTTTTTGTGATTCTCACATGTATTTGATCTGATCATCATCAATAAAAACTATTCATGACATTATTGTTGAAAGCATCCTCACTTTACTGACACAATGGAGAATATAACAAGCTTTTAAAATACAACACATTGTTAAAGATGAAACCAAAAAGCAGTGTTAGAAAGGCTCCAAATATACTTCACGTTTGTTATTTTCATATTGGTTTCTATGCTCTGTGACCACCTGGGGGCGCTGTTGTACTACTGTGAATGGTGACTGACACATCATTCTTCTTCATGTTATCATCAAAGTGGACACTGCTCACGTTGTTGGAGAAGTTGTAGTTTTTTATGATGCAGTGTTTGTTCATGTGAGTCTTTGACAAGGGTGAGTGTATTATTCATGCTGTTTATTCATTTGCAATGTTGTTGATATGCTGGTTGGTATTGTGTTAGCTTAGCTGCTAATTTGGTGTTTACTTTGTGCTTATCATCAGTTTTGGCATTATATTGGAGACACATATATAGCAAGTAATCATGTGCATCCCCCAAACTAAGTGTGGATGGATTGGTGTGTTTTTTTTGGCTGCTCTGATCATTGCAGCACCTCCACTGTGGTGGGAGTTTCGGCACAGAATGGAGAGAGATCCAGCTGCTCCACCTGAACCACTCACCGACCCAGGCATCCGAGGATCAGGTCCAGAATCCCACACACACACACACACACACACACATGTAACTTGCAAGGACAAAGCTCTGGTCACGGGGCCATCAGGGGCTGTATTGTTAGTAATGAAAGTACAACATTGTTCTCCAAACATGTGACATACACCTCCTTTTTCTGCTAACAACATGTCAAGAGCCATCCTGTTCTGCAATGTCATAAGGGATGTTGCAGCTAACTGCTCTGATAACCCTGCTACAGCATCTCTAGTGGCATTGGACAAACGCTGCTCATTGTAGTGGATGTAATTGATACGATCAACGTTCTTTATGGGAGTGACAGGAGATGTAAGCAGACAGACACACACACAGAGCACAAGGCCGTAGCAACATGCACTACACTACAGCACTTTACACACATACCCTGTGTTAGCACACAACACAGTACACACACACACACACACACCTCTGCCTGCATTTGAGCAGTAAGAGTGTCAATATATTGAAGTTATATTATTTTCATGTAGCCTTGAACTGTTACATTGTTTAATCTGCTGAGTATACGGGAAATTACTGTGATGATTAAAGGGAACTATGTTGCACTGCATAAGGGTTTTTATAAGTGATAAGAAGTGAATGCTTGCATTGTCTTAGCTATAGTCACACCACTGTACCAAAAAAACACAATGTAACTTGAAGTGGAAAAATACGGAGCGTGAAAAGATGACCTTTAATGTGTTCTCTCTGCTTGCCCATTAACTTCCTTATATCATCTAACTGTCTCCCTGCATCGTCAGTCTGCTCAATATCAAGTACTCCTCCTACAACCTCGACTAATGGGGCCTGTATGATACTCTGAGGTTTTTCTGTATATTGGGGCGGAGCAGTGGCAGAAGGGGTCGAGATTGTCACTACTGTGGTGAGTGGGGTCAAGTCTGGGTACAGTGGTTTTGCTCCTGCGTCCTCTGGTGGGCCGCTTTTAGTCACAGTCTGAGTCGGAGTGTTTATTTTTTCTCTGTTCAAAGAATTATTCACTGCCATACAGGCAAGAGTCATACTATGAACTACTGCTCGCTTATCTTCTTTCTCCTGTAACTCTCTCTCCCACTTCTTTTTAACCCCAAACTTGCCTGGCTGCTTCGTCCTGTGCTCATTCACTTCCACTAGCAGAGTCCTCTCTGTCCTAGCCAAATATGACAACAATGTCGTCTTCTCTAACTCCCTAGGCACGTGACCTTACTCCTTGAGCCAAGACCAAATACCACCCACTTCCTTCAGTCTCTTATCTCTCTTTTTGCTAGAAAATCCACTTGCTAGCTGCTGTCTTATCAACTTCCACTGTCCTTCAAGTGAGTCCGGAGCACAGCCTCCGTACTCTTCACACTCTCTCACAAACTCTCTGTCCATGTTTACACACTTTTTCTGTTTTCGTACTACTGCACAAAGTTAGAGATAATAATTACAACACATACAGGTTCAGTGTGAATGACTCCTCTTGGTCAGTTAGTCAATAACGGCAGATCTCTGGTCAGTTTGGTCATGTGTAGTGTTCATGGGTGCAGCTGTATTTTGCGGTCTGCCTTTGATGTTTAATGAAGCTCGTTGAGCATTGTATATGAGTGCATAGATTATTATTAGTGGTATTAATTATAGATATATTGTGCAGTTTAGAGGAAAATTGTATATTGTAGTAATGTGTAGGGGAAAGTTAATGTACTGGTGGGAATGTTTGTATACTGTATTTATTCTACTAGTAATAGTGCAGTGTAATATTAACACCAATCTGTTTGTATTTATTGCAGAAACCACACATACAAACTAACTCCTATAACAATACTGTATACTCTGTACTGTGACCGTCCTGCACCATCAGTAGAGTTTCCCTCTAAACTCTCATCATTGTGTCCTGACTGACGCCCAGGGGCAAATGAAGTACAACCCTAGTGAACCATCCCATGAATTACAGTCCAGGTCATAAACCTCCACAAACAGCAGTGTGTAGTCGGCTCACATTTCAGATGTCTATGAGTTGTTAACAGCTCCACCAAATAGTGATCTTTCCCTCTAAACTTCTCACATGCTTTCATTTCAATAAATGTTCAAATGATCCAATATTTCAGCAACAAGGACAGATCGTTAGTGTCAGTCTGGACAGCAGGACCAGCTCAGCAGGGACTGGTCCAGTTCAGGCTCAGGAGGACCGTCAGACTGGAGCAGCAGGTCCAACACAGTGAGGACCAGATCCTGTGCTGCCTGAGAGCTGAGAGACTGATGGCAGCAGGTTTGAAGGCTCAGCTGAAAACCAGACTTCCTCTCAGAGTTTCAGGTTTCGTGTTTACTGGTCTACGACTGGTTGGATCCAACCAGGAGACCAGATCCACCAGAACTAAACTGAACAGGACACAAATACACACTGAACTAATGAGAGAATAAAAAACATGTGACTAGCTATAAGGAGCAGTGTCTGATGCTCACATTAAGACTGAAGGTTTTTACCCATCATGCAGTTATCAGACAGAGGGAAACTGTACTGCAGTGAAGTTGCTCTGCTGCTCTGTGAAGATCTATTGTGTAGGACTAGATGTTATTATCACTTAGTTGAACACGTGAGGCTGCCAGGACACTGTGGGTTGACCAAGTGAGTGATGGCATCCTCTGGGTTGTCAGGTGGGCCCACCTTCCATGATGTTTCACTGATAGGTCCACAACACCAGCAGTGAATCCTGGCGTCCCGGTTTAACCATCTGCTCACTTGGAGGTCTAGGTGGAGTCTTTTCTCTTAACCCACAACACAACTCACAGGTCCTGAGTGATGGCATCCTCTGGGTTGTCAAGTGGGCACAATCTCAGTCGGGAAGCAAAGCCACTGGCCCAAGTCTGCCGCCAGCTTCCAGTCATGTGTCCCACTTAGCCCTCCAGCATCTGGTCTTGAAGTGGCAAGTCTGGCCTTACTCTCACCTTCCCGAACAAATTCTGTGGCCGGCCAGCAGGAGATAGGGGGAGAAAAGGAGTTGAAATGTGTCTGCTGCCTTTCAGCACTGCTGACATCGTAACTGCTCAGTTGACACCTGGAGCTCATGAGGTCTTTCCTCTATGTACCGTTTTCACTGCTTCACTCCATCTGGGTGGGCTGATGTCTAGCTGGTGCTCTTGAAGGTCAACTTTGTGGTGCCGGTGGTCTGTGCAGGCCTTTTCCAGATGTTTTTTGAGGTCTGCTTTTGACACTGAATGGATCTCTGCCTGCAACAGATTTATGCCTTCTTTCTCCGCTTCTGTGAACTTTCTCCATTGTCTCTTCAGCAGCCTCCTTTCTCTGACTAGACGAACTGTTTATTTTTGCCTCTGAGTCTTATCGAGGGTGGTTAGTTTCCGGTCTGATTTCTTCCTCTCAACAATTCCAAACCGGTTCACTCCATGGGTGTAAACTACCTCTCACATCATCTCCAGCTTCTTCATGGTAGTGCCTCCTTTGGGCGTCTCCAAGATGTTGCAAATGTCCATGTCGATCTCTGTCCAAGAGCCATTTGATGGCTTCTTTTCTGTGCCTGGTTCTCCCTCCACTGGGACAGTACTGTTGATCTTTCTTCTCAGAAAGTAGCTGTTGATCCAATATTCCTGTTGCCCCTTCTTCAGGCACCCTTTCTGCTGCCCTGACAGAGCTACCTGCATTATGCAAGACCCCACCCACATTGACTGTTTTCATGATTCAGCTGAAAAAGATTTATACAGTCTGTTAATGTTTGACTTCAGTTGTTCCAAAGTTCAGAGCTGCTGTTCTGTGATCAGATTTCCTTAAAGAAGACTTCAGATTCAAGATGAACACAGAGAGATGAGACTGTTTGAGAACCGACAGACCTTAAAAACCTCCTGCTGTGAGTTACATGTTTCTTCTTCTTCTGCTTGTTTAAATGTTGATGGCACTATCGCTGGCTGGTTGAAGCTGCTGATATATTTCACCTTCACTCATCAGCTTCATTCAGATGATTTTCAGGATCTAAAGGAAACGTAGCCAACAGATTCATCATGCTTGTGTCAGCAGCTGTTAAAATGATCAGTAGAGATGGTTGTTATAGTGATAAATATATAGTTTTAGTTTAGTTTTAGGTTTGCTGTGTTTCTGACTGTGAGCTTTACGTTAACTGCCTCCTGCTTCTCTGTCAGAGCTTCCAAGCTGGACTTTCACATTAGTGGGATTTTTCCCTTTTAGCTTTTATCCCACAAATGTTCCCATCACTCTTCATCAGCACACTTTTACTTTAATCTACTGCGGGTCAGAGTCTAAATGTTCTCATATTGGTCTGTGTGTTGTTTTCTGCCTGGAACTTCATCTTTCTAGAAAATCATCAGATGCCGTCATGTGTCCGCTCTGCTGCCCCCTACTGGCAGCAGCTGTTATCTCTGTGGTTCAGTTTAGTTTTAGTTAGTTTTACTTTGTTCATTGTAAGTTTTTTTTTTTTTTTTTTTGAATTATTTTTATTTCAGTTGACGGAATTATTATTATTATTATTATTATTATTATTATTATTATTATTATTATTATTACTATTATTTTACTGCTAGTTTTAGTTTTAGTGAACTATAATAACCTTGGTGGGTTGGTCCATGAAAAGGAGTGTGTGTGTGTCTGTGTGTGTGTGTGTGTGTGTGTGTGTGTGTGTGTGTGTGTGTGTGTGTGTGTGTGTGTGTGTGTGTGTGTGTGTGTGTGTGTGTGTCTCGAAACACAGAAGTGAAGCGGACACAGCGCGAGGACGAGGTAGGCAGTGTATTAATATAACTATGATGAATATGATGTAAAGTGAGAAATGTATTTAACCCTGTAGAAAGCAGAGACATCTCTCCGTATCACTGTAATGAAGGTTTACACACAACTGATCGCAGATATAATGACGTCATCACGACATTAAGCTGGCCGCTGGTTTGGCTGCTAGTTATATGAAGTAAAGCTTTCATCATTTTATTCAACTTACTGATTATAGCCTCATTTTATATTTATTATAGGACCATCTCCAAGTGGAATATAGTTTGTCACAGTTTGGTTAGAGTATCTTTGTTTCTAATCCTTTTTCTTTACTTTCACTTTCTTTGTCTTCAAATATAAATATATAAATATAAATTCAGAGATGTCCTTTTTGTGTGTTTCTAGTATAACACTGGTTGCCTGTATTTCAGTGGATACTTGCTGATGATGTGTGATCTTCTGAGAGTGTACTGCTGTTTTCTTTTCTCTAGTTTTGGGTTCAAAGCTTTATTAGGAGCCTCCATTCCTGCCTGTGTGTTTCAGCTGCATGTTTTTAAAGTGTTACTGAGCAGTTAGCTGTTCATGTGTGAACTCTGTCACACTATTACTAATAATAATGTGAATATTACTCCATATAATATAAAGATTAGACTCTTTTGGGTCATTTTCAAACGGTACAGCACCCTGCCCAACAACTGAACCTGGCTGTTAAAGGGTTTGGGTACGATGACATTCATTGTGTGTTTAAGTCATTTCATTGATCGTATCAAAGGTCACCTCATTCAGTCATCTTGAACCTGACAAACATTATGACAGTTATTATAATAACTAATCCACAGTTACAACAGAAAGAGTTTGTTTCACAGGTGGGACGGTTAGTGATGAACAGGTAATAAAAGCCATATAATAATATACTATGAAATGTGTTAAAAGAAGGTGACAGAAATACTGTTGAAAACATCTTTTCATTCATGATATTCAGTTATTTAATCAGGCAAATGAAAAGTCAGTGGAACATTCAGAAACTAAGTTATTAAACATTACAGCTGAGTGAAAGTCTTTAAATAGTTTGTTACTTTGGCTCCATCTGGTGGTGGAATGAATAATGACAGGATGTGAGACAGCAGTGCAGACCTGTGTGATGTGCAGCTGGTTGTAATGAATGAGCATGTTGTTGTGTTTGTGTGAAGGTGTTTCTCTGCTATGGATCAGTGTGAGGACAGAGAGGAGGGAGCCCCTCCCTCTAAAAGCTCTCTGTGTGGGGAACATGACAGCCAGACCAAAGCTCAGAGGTGAGATGAGGATCTCTAACTGTCCATCACTGTTCTCCACTAACATCACTCCATCATCATTATTCACACTCACTGTCACATCTGACACTCAACTACTGAATAATAAGTCACAATAACTCAGAATGAACTACTAACTTTGTGAGTTAATAAAGAACTCAACCACTGATTAGTCAACTAATCAACTAAGATGAGACAGCATCTTTCATCAGATGACATTTTGATGAACAGGAGAACGTTTCTCATCCACTGTCTTCTTACTGATTTTCATTCCTCTTCTAAAACTTCAACTGCTGACAGTCTGCTCAAAATTCATCTTTTTAAACTCTTGGATTTGTTGTTTGTTTGTATCAGGATGCAGCAGCAGAGAGCAGACTCTCCTGAACCCAGCTGTGTGTCCATGAAGAGTGATGCGTCTATGGATCATCCTCTTTTCTTTAAAGATGGACAACCTGCTGATGGAAGGTAAGAACTTCAACCATGAACCAGGCATAAACACCACAGACAGGTTAAATAGAAACAGCTTTAATGCTCAGAAACCAACAGACAGACATACAGACCATAAAGGGAAATCAGTTCAAATGAGGTTGAAACCAGCAGGAACAGGAACAGACAGGAACAGCATCACAATCTAGTGTCTAGAATGAAAGAAAATGAGTGAGAGCAGTAAATGTAGTGAGGAGCTGATGAGGGAATCACACAGTGGCAGCAGGTGAGCAGGTGGGTTTGAAACTGAAGGCAGGGACAGAAACAGACAGGACAACACAAACAGAGCTTAAACAGGAGTCATGACAGTCGCCCCTCAAGGGACAGCTCCCAAATGTCCCTCCAGGCTGGTCAGGAGGGAGAAAACAAAGAGGAGAAAGAAGGCAGGACAGATGGACAGGACCACTCTGGAGGCTGGAAGAGCTGCTCAGAACAGAAGCTTTGGAGACCAAGGTGTCAACAAAACCACGTAGAAAGGAGACCAAGAGACAAGAGTGACCTCAGCTGGGGGAGGGCTGATGTTTTTGGAGCTGGCTGGATGTCTGTGGAGGCAGCAGAGACTCAGTGAAGCTGAACAACATGGTGTTAACTACATACTTGTTTCACTTCTGTATTCATATCAGGATGCAGCAGCAGAGAGCAGACTCCCCTGAACCCAGCTGTGTGTCCATGAAGGGTGACTGGTCTATGGAGCTTCCTCTTCAGTTTAAAGATGGACAACCTGCTGATGGAAGGTAATTTGATATCCAGTAATCAGAGCAGCAATTACATGAGTTCATTGAGTCATCATGACAGAACATCTTTAATAAGCTGAGTGCAGATTTGAGTCATTAAATGTCCTTAAACGTGATGTTTTCTCCACAGAGTTCAGCAGCAGAGCTCAGAGGTTCCCAGTGATCAGTCTGCACAGCAGCATCAAACACAGCTGGACTCCATATTTATGGTGTGTACATGTACAAACACACCTTTTACTATTAACTCCATTAACCACAGATGAAATAGTAAAGTAGCATTCAGGACCTAAGAGTGTCCATGCTGCTCTGTTTAGACCAGCAGGCCTTCAGACTGACACATGAATCACATGTTGTGTTCTACCAGTTTAAATGAAATGTTCACTTTATCTTTCTGTTCCAGCTGCTGGAGGAGAACATCGTCACTTTTGTGAAGAACGAGCTGAAGAGAGTCCAGAGGGGTCTGAGTCCAGATGACCCAGAATGCTTAGAGAGTCAGAGTGAGGATGAGGAGGTGTTGGATGGTGAGGAGGAAGAGCAGAGGAGGAGCAGCAGAGAGGCATTTCTGAAGATCACACTGCACTTACTGAGGAGAATGAAGCAGGAGGAGCTGGCTGACTGTCTGCAGAGCAGTAAGAGAATTTAAACAGATTTAACATGATGGAGAGGAAATGGAGGCAACATGGGAGAGGTTTATATTTCAAACTCTCTTTAAATATGTTGCACACATCTGCATCAGATCAGAGGCTGTTTGTCCTCCACTGATGAGCTGAATAAAACTGATGGAGGAAAAACTACACAGACACACTTACATGTTCAGATTTCTAGACTTTCTGTAAAATCCACTCACTGATTTCATTTGTTGTTTGTTTATTCAGGAGCTCGTGCTGCAAAGTGTCGACGTAAACTCAAGTCTAACCTGGAGAAGAAGTTCCAGTGTGTGTTTGAGGGGATCGCTAAAGCAGGAAACCCAACCCTTCTGAATCAGATCTACACACCGCTCTACATCACAGAGGGAGGGACTGCAGAGGTCAATGATGAACATGAGGTCAGACAGATTGAAACAGCATCCAGGAAACCAGCCAGACTAGAAACAACCATCAGACAAGAAGACATCTTTAAAGCCTCACCTGGAAGAGATGAACCAATCAGAACAGTGATGACAAAGGGAGTGGCTGGCATTGGGAAAACAGTCTTAACACAGAAGTTCACTCTGGACTGGGCTGAAGACAAAGCCAACCAGGACATACACTTCACATTTCCATTCACTTTCAGAGAGCTGAATGTGGTGAAAGAGAAAAAGTACAGCTTGGTGGAACTTGTTCATCACTTCTTTACTGAAACCAAAGAAGCAGGAATCTGCAGGTTTGAAGAGTTCCAGGTTGTGTTCATCTTTGACGGTCTGGATGAGTGTCGACTTCCTCTGGACTTCCACAACACTGAGATCCTGACTGATGTTACAGAGTCCACCTCAGTGGATGTGCTGCTGACAAACCTCATCAGGGGGAAACTGCTTCCCTCTGCTCGCCTCTGGATAACCACACGACCTGCAGCAGCCAATCAGATCCCTCCTGAGTGTGTCGGCATGGTGACAGAGGTCAGAGGGTTCACTGACCCACAGAAGAAGGAGTACTTCAGGAAGAGATTCAGAGATAAGAAGCAGGCCAGCACCATCATCTCCCACATCAAGACATCACGAAGCCTCCACATCATGTGTCACATCCCAGTCTTCTGCTGGATCACTGCTACAGTTCTGGAGGATGTGGTGAAAAGCAGAGAGGGAGGAGAGCTGCCCAAGACCCTGACTGAGATGTACATCCACTTCCTGGTGGTTCAGTCCAAACTGAAGAACGTCAAGTATGATGGAGGAGCTGAGACAGATCCACACTGGAGTCCAGAGAACAGGAAGATGATTGAGTCTCTGGGAAAACTGGCTTTTGAGCAGCTACAGAAAGGCAACCTGATCTTCTATGAATCAGACCTGACAGAATGTGGCATCGATATCAAAGCAGCCTCAGTGTGCTCAGGAGTGTTCACACAGGTCTTTAAAGAGGAGAGAGGGCTGTACCAGG
Organism: Scomber colias; assembly: GCA_021039105.1. NCBI lineage: Eukaryota > Metazoa > Chordata > Actinopteri > Scombriformes > Scombridae > Scomber > Scomber colias. Next base: position 46,252 of record JAJDFG010000408.1, on the reverse strand, counting down.
ACAAGGTTTTCTGCTTCATCCATCTGAGCCTTCAGGAGTTTCTGGCTGCTCTTCATGTCCATCTGACATTCATCAACTCTGGAGTCAATCTGCTGGAAGAACAACAAACAACATCCAGGTGGTCTGAAGTGTCCAGAGACAAATCAACACGTTTCTACCAGAGAGCTGTGGACGAGGCCTTAAAGAGTCCAAATGGACACCTGGACTTGTTCCTCCGCTTCCTCCTGGGTCTTTCACTGCAGACCAATCAGACTCTCCTACGAGGCCTGCTGACACAGACAGGAAGTAGCTCACAAACCAATCAGGAAACAGTTGAGTACATCAAGGAGAAGATCAGTGGGAATGTGTCTGCAGAGAGAAGCATCAATCTGTTCCACTGTCTGAATGAACTGAATGATCGTTCTCTAGTGGAGCAGATCCAACAGTCCCTGAGATCAGGAAGTCTCTCCACAGATAAACTGTCTCCTGCTCAGTGGTCAGCTCTGGTCTTCATCTTACTGTCATCAGAAAAAGATCTGGACGTGTTTGACCTGAAGAAATACTCTGCTTCAGAGGAGGCTCTTCTGAGGCTGCTGCCAGTGGTCAAAGCCTCCAACAAAGCTCTGTAGGTGCACACAGAACTATCCAGATTAATGTAGTTTCATCTTTGCTCAATGAAGAAAAGAAATGTTTGCAATTGTTTTGTTCTGCTGATTCTTCTTCAGGCTGAATGGCTGTAACCTCTCAGAGAGAAGCTGTGCAGCTCTGTCCTCAGTTCTCAGCTCCCAGTCCTCTAGTCTGAGAGATCTGGACCTGAGTAACAACGACCTGCAGGATTCAGGATTGAAGCAGCTTTCTGCTGGACTGAAGAGTCCACACTGCGGACTGGAAACCTTCAGGTCAGAATTCAACTGTCTGTAAAAGTTTACCCACCAAGCTTTTATTGTCTTTGTATTTTGGATCTGTGAATGAACTTATTAAAATTCTTCTCCAGGTTGAGTATTTGTAACCTCTCAGAGAGAAGCTGTGCAGCTCTGTCCTCAGTTCTCAGCTCCCAGTCCTCTAGTCTGAGAGATCTGGACCTGAGTCACAATGACCTGCGGGAGTCAGGAGTGAAGCAGCTTTCTGCTGGACTGGAGAGTCCACACTGCGGACTGGAAACTCTCAGGTCAGTTTTATTACTGTGTATATAACATAATATTTATGGCTTCTCCCCAGTTTATAGTTCACATGAAGAGTTGATAATATCAAAAAGATTGAGTGTACTGTCTGAGCTGCATCAAGTATACAGTAAGTAAAACTCCTTCCACACCAACATGTGAGTCAGGATATATGTTTCTGTCATGAGAAGTCTAATATGGTGGATTGAATAGAAAATATATAACACAGAATCAAAGGCCGTCCACACTGAGAACGATAACATCCTGTAAACAGCGGTATCTGTCCTATGCCCCAGTGGTGCTTGCAGCTAATTACTGTTGAGCTGTTACTGCTGTATGTTGTACGGAAAAATAAAAAGCAAAGCAGCAGAGGTCAGAGGTGTGTGTTGATTCAGTGTGTTGATCAGACCAAGCTGAGCTGCAGCACATGTTAAAGCTTGGTGTGTAGTGCAAACTGCAGCAGTGACACACAGTATGAGCACAGATCTGCTTCCAAACATCCACTAACGTTGTTGTTTTTACATTATAATAGAAAACAAAGTTCCAGCTTCTTTGTAACTAGAGCAGCGCCTGTGCTTTTGCTTGTGTTTTTACTATATTGTTGGTTTGATGTGTTTGAATACTCATTGTTACAATTACACAACAAAAGTTTACGTTCTGTCTGCCACTTGGTGTGTGTAGCTGGTTGTGCTTTGCATGTGTGGGATTCTGAAACATCCTTAAAATCGGGACATATTTCACTGCCTTATAGCCTCTCTAACTCTGGTCCTTATAGTCTAACTCTGGTCCTTATAGTCTCTCTAACTGTGACCCTTATAGTCTCTCTAACTCTGGTCCTTATAGTCTAACTCTGGTCCTTATAGTCTAACTCTGGTCCTTATAGTCTTTCTAACTGTGACCCTTATAGTCTAACTCTGGTCCTTATAGCCTCTCTAACTCTGGTCCTTATAGTCTCTCTAACTCTGGTCCTTATAGTCTTTAACTCTGGTCCTTATAGTCTCTCTAACTCTGTCCCTTATAGTCTCTCTAACTCTGGTCCTTATAGTCTCTCTAACTCTGTCCCTTATATTCTCTCTAACTCTGGTCCTTATAGCCTCTCTAGCTGTGACCCTTATAGCCTACTATAGCATACTCGTGCCTGTAGCAAAACACCTGTCACATTTGAAATCAATCCGATGAACGGTTCGAGAGATATGCAAATAACAGACAGACAGACGTTCCTGTCATTTATAGATAGATAATAATAAAGAAATCACCTCTGTCATCCTGCTCCAGTTTACAGTGTCAGTCCGTGCTGAGAGAGGAGCAAAGCTGCATTATAATAAATAAATAAATAAGGGTTGTAATTGACAGTCAATGTTTTTATCGTTCATCAAATCGCTCTGAAAGTGATCCAACGATATCTTTCTCCTCTATCATTATAGTTGTGGTGTGGACTTCTCCATCCACTGTAGTTAGAACCACTTTTAAAATTATACATTTATAGTTATCGTTCTCAGTGTGGACGGCTCTTTACTGTCATGTTCTCTACATGCAGGTAAACATAAAAAGCAGATCTGCTGGAAATGTTGATCATGATTTTCTTTACATTTAACTTTTTGTGGAAAATACAAATTAAATGTTTCAACACAGATGAGATGAAATTATAAATATGATGGAAGACAAACATGTTTCCTAATTAAATGATTGTGATCACACAGTGAACATGGTTCGAATGAAAAATAAGAATTAAGTTAAAACATCAGTAAATTTCTCTGAAATCCTCTTTAGATATTCTGTGGAACAATATTTAACTTTAAAGACATTTCTTCTGCAAACATAAATCAGAATGCAGCCTCCAGCAGAAACATGTGCTTTCTCTCCTACTAACCTAAAATGTATCTGCATGACACCAACATACAGCAGGGGGCACTGAGTGTCAACATAAAGGCCTGAAGGATAAAATCCTGTTTATTGAGTTGAGAATGTTCTTAAGCTCATTCGATGAACTGTTGTGTGTGTTCAGTCTGTCAGGATGTCTGATCACAGAGGAAGGCTGTGCTTCTCTGGCCTCAGCTCTGAGTGCCAACCCCTCCCATCTGAGAGAGCTGGACCTGAGCTACAATCATCCAGGAGACTCAGGAGAGAAGCTTCTGTCTGCTGGACTGGAGGATCCACACTGGAGACTGGACACTCTCAGGTATGGACAGACAGATGGACACTCTCAGGTATGGACAGACAGATGGACACTCTCAGGTATGGACAGATGGACACTCTCAGGTATGGACAGACAGGTGGACACTCTCAGGAATGGACAGACAGGTGGACACTCTCAGGTATGGACACACAGGTGGACACTCTCAGGTATGGACACTATCAGGTATGGACAGACAGGTAGACACTCTAAGGTATGAACAGACAGGTGGACACTCTCAGGTATGGACAGACTGATGGACACTCTCAGGTATGGACAGATGGACAGACACTCTAACTGAGGGACTCTGGTTCATGTTTAATGGTGGATATGAGTGAAGGTGTATGAAGCTGATTGTGTCTTTGTCTCTTCCTCCAGGATGGACCATGGTGGACTGCAGAGACTGAAACCTGGTCTGAGGAAGTGTGAGTGTGTTTTCACTTTGATTCATGAGAACTTTGAGAAAAACTGGATGAAATATGTAAAAGAAGTGAAAAAAGTTCAAAATGATGGAAAATGTGTTTAGTCAGAAATGGGCGTGGCCTAAACTGATATTTATCTTGAACCAATGAATCCATGAAACAGAGATTTCCTTCTGTTGGTCACAGTTCAGGAGTAAAAAGAGAAATGTTTTATAAATGTCCACATGGTGGCGCTACCTGCTCCAAAATGTCTCTCCTGCAGATAAAGTTCATTCATTCATACTGACTTCAGCTGTTTGGAGCATTTGGACTAAAATGTGTTTGTAACAGACGACAGTTTGAGATGAAAATAACAGACTTGATGTGCAAAGACCTTCACTTTACACCAAACCTGATGAACAAACATGAATATTACTGAATATCACTGTCATGTTGACTGTTCATGTTCTAACTGAACTGTTAAAGGCTCACTTACTCTGTATGTCCAAAGCTTTCAGACACATCTCATGGTCTTCCTCAGTGATGGAGTGTCTCAGTTGTCATGGAGACGCTTTAAGTTTGAATGGTTTCAGTAAAGTAGTTAATAAATCAACAGATGATAAATTGCAGCTGTATTGTGTCTCGTTCTCTCCATCAGATGCCTGTGAACTGGAACTGGATCCAAACACAATGAACGGAAAACTCAAACTGTCTGACAACAACAGGAAGGTGACATGTGTGATGGAGGTTCAGTCATATCCTGATCATCCAGACAGATTTGACTCCTATCCTCAGCTGCTGTGTAGAAATGTTTTGACTGGTCGCTGTTACTGGGAGGTCGAGTGGAGAGGAAGAGTTCATATATCAGTGAGTTACAGAAGAATCAGCAGGAAAGGAGACAGTGCTGACTATGTGTTTGGGTATAATGATCAGTCCTGGAGTCTGGAGTGCTCTGCAGGTCGTTACTTTGTCTGGCACAATAACAAAGAAACACCCATCTCCTCCTCCTCCTCCTCCTCTGTCTCTAACAGAGTAGCAGTGTATGTGGACTGTCCTGCTGGCACTCTGTCCTTCTACAGAGTCTCCTCTGATACACTGATCCACCTCCACACCTTCAACACCTCATTCACTGAACCTCTGTGTGCTGGGTTTGTGGTCTGGTCTGGTTCAGTCTCTCTGTGTCCTCTGTAGGAGGGAGGGTCTCTCTGGTTCCTCTGTAGGAGGGAGAGTCTCTCTGTGTCCTCTGTAGGAGGGAGAGTCTCTCTGGTTCCTCTGTATGAGGGAGAGTCTCTCTGGTTCCTCTGTAGGAGGGAGAGTCTCTCTGGTTCTCTGTAGTAGGGAGAGTCTCTCTGGTTCCTCTGTAGGAGGGAGAGTCTCTCCTGTGGACAGAAACTCTGCTGACTGAAGATCAGCTGCTGGAATCAAACATCACACACACTCTGCACTGTGAAGCAGATCTGTCTCAGACTCAAACACTCAGTTATTTTTCCTTCTACATGATTCATTGATTAGTGTCAGTTGACTCTGCTGTTGTTACTGTCAGGATCCAATGAGCAGCATGCAGCTCTATTCATGTTTCAATCTAATAACATCTGTCCAGCTGTGGAAGCCCACAGTGTTTTTGTGCTTCTCACATGTATTTGATCTGATCATCATCAATAAAAACTATTCATGACATTATTGTTGAAAGCATCCTCATTTTACTGACACAATGAATAATATAACAAGCTTTTAAAATACAACACATTGTTAAAGATGAAACCAGTCAGCAGTGTGTAGTCGGCTCACATTTCAGATGTCTATGAGTTGTTAACAGCTCCACCAAATACTGATTCTCACATGCTTACATTTCAATAAATGTTCAAATGATCCAATATTTCAGCACCCAGGACAGATGGTTAGTGTCAGTCTGGACAGCAGGACCAGCTCAGCAGGGACTGGTCCAGTTCAGGCTCAGGAGGACCGTCAGACCGGAGCAGCAGGTCCAACACAGTGAGGACCAGATCCTGAGCTGCCTGAGAGCTGAGAGACTGATGGCAGCAGGTTTGAAGGCTCAGCTGAAAACCAGACGTCCTCCCAGAGTTAGACGAGTACCAGGAGAGGGTTTGTGTTTACTGGTCTACGACTGGTTGGATCCAACCAGGAGACCAGATCCACCAGAACTAAACTGAACAGGACACAAATACACACTGGACTAATGAGAGAATAAAAAACATGTGACTAACAAGAAGGAGCAGTGTCTGATGCTCACATTAAGACTGAAGGTTTTTACCCATCATGCAGTTATCAGACAGAGGGAAACTGTACTGCAGTGAAGTTGCTCTGCTGCTCTGTGAAGATCTATTGTGTAGGACTAGATGTTATTATCACTTAGTTGAACACGTGAGGCTGCCAGGACTCTGTGGGATGACCAAGTGAGTGATGGCATCCTCTGGGTTGTCAGGTGGGCACCCTCCTTCCTTGATGTTTCACTGATAGGTCCACAACACCAGCAGTGAATCCTGGCGTCCCGGTTTAACCATCTGCTCACTTGGAGGTCCAGGTGGAGTCTTTTCTCTTAACCCACAGCACAACTCACAGGTCCTTCCCTCCAACTCCCATCTCTGAGTAGCTTTATTATATTGAGGGTCAGACAACAATATAATGAAATATAGATAGCACTCCCTGAACCATAACAACATTTAAGACAACTAAAAACAACTTAAGACATAAATATAACATTAACAATCTAGAAGAGCAATAAAGTGCAATATGCAATATAAAAGGTGCAAACAGTAGCAATGCTAATGCTAATGTTGTAACAGGAAGCCACATTGAGATGATGTTGACACTAGTATGACTCGATTTCTAATAACCTCTCAAACTATTGATCAAATTATTATTCATGTGAGAAAATGAAAAATGAAAGAGGACAACAGTTGCCTTTTTAATAACCTAAAGGAAACATCCAGCTGTAATAAATATAATAACTACCTCATTACACCAAAATGACTGAATGTTATATCACACACAACATTTAGTTAATGACTATAAATCTTTTATTTTAATGGACTACAAAACAGTATTAATAACCACACACTGCGTGACGTGTTTGCTCCTCATTGACTTTACATCGGTACCGTTTCCATGGTAATTTGACATGTGACGTGTTGTTAACCACGGTATTAACGGTTCGTCCTGTCACGTGTTTCTGTGAGATCAGGTTCAGTCTGAGAACCCATCATGTGTGTGCTGGTCTCTGTGTGTGATGTGATTCATGTTATCACAGTTTAACAGTCAGACAAAATCTAATACATTCATTAAATCAAGTCCTTCAAGTACCTTAAATCATAAAACATATTCTGAGAGCAGAACAGTGTGCAGTGTTGCCATAGTTACCTTGAAAAACTAATCTGATTAATGACTACTGATTACTCCTTTGGAAAGTTACTTTACTGATTAATTGATTTTAAAAGTAAGTCGGTAGATTTATAAATATGTTGGAAGATGAAAGGTTATGATATGAATTATATGTGAAGTCAATGAAGTTGAAAATAAATCACACTTTCTTTTATACTGTCCCTGAGAACTCCTTTATTTACTGACATGTCTGTTAAAGACCCAGAACTGTTTTGGTGCTCTGATGATATTATAATAAACCTTGTAACCCGGGCAGGTGAATCCTGCCCCGTCTGACTCCCCGGGGGAACAACACTTCTCAACCCCAAGCCCCAGGATACACACAGGCTGTGTCCCAATTTGGACCCAACTGCGAGGCTGCATCCTCGAAGGACGCGGCCTTTGCGGCCTTCGAAGGATGCAGCCTTGAGGAACCTCCGAAGGACGCATCAACCGTTGTGAAATGAGACGGTCTAGCCTTCGAGGCATTTCCTGGTCGCGTCACCAGCTGTTCCCGCCCATAAGACGAGAAAGACGTCTCGACCGAAAAGACGGTGAAAAAGCTGACAAAATTATAAGAGAGAAGAAAGGAGAAGAATAAAGGAAAGGAGAAGAAAGAAGGAAAACACACAAGAAAGAAAGAAAGAAGAAGAAAGAAGGAAAACACACAAGAGAAAGAATAATAAAATAATAATAATCTGTAAATAGTTATTCCTGATGTAATTTTTGTAAATAGTGAAATGTTTCATCACTTGATAATAAAAGAAAATATTGAATCCCTTGTTCTTCCTGAACAGTAGCACTTTATGCAACCCTGTTATAAATTGTACTGAAGTTGTAAATACTAAATGGAATAGACGTGTAACAATGAACAATATTTTTTATTTAATAACAACATAAAACATCAAAATCTTCACAATCAAATAAAAAATAAAGAAAAATCATAAATAAACACAGTTCATAAATAAAATCAAATTAAACACATCTATATAGATGTATATTTATTTTTCTATTACTTTTTCCAGGAGAGAGAAGAGCCTCTCCATCCTGTCTTTCCCCTCCTGCTCCCTCCTCTCCTCTGCCTCATTTTGCCTTCTCATGTCCTCCTTTATGAGGTCAAGGAGGTCATCCTCCCTCCTCCTCTTCCTCCTGGGCCCTGGCTGGTCCTCCTCCTCCTCCTCCTCCTCCTCTTCACTCTCCTGCTCACCCACTGCGGCACTTGGCCCTGGTGTGTCCTCACAGATGGAGGCAATGAGGACAGGGGGGGCAATAGATGGCCTCTGCCCCAGTACCTCATCCATGAGGACAAACCACGGCCAAGTGCCAGCAGTGGGCTTGCCGCTGGCCCCCTCCCCTGTCCCTGGATATTTGCAATCCTAAGGCAGTGGAAATCAATCATGTCAGCAATTTTCAGCAAAAGTATTTAGTAACAGTAAAACTAATCCAAACCTGTAGGCTGCCTACTTTATTTATTTATTTTTTTTAATTGTCCCATTTTTTTTTTTGGCCTGGTAGGGCTGGACCTTCCCCTCCAGCCCAATCTTTTCAAGTATTGCTCTAAACACAGAGGGAAGCAAGAGAAAAGGTAAACACAAGATCACATCAACACAGGGATGCAAAGATGTACAAAAATGGACATCAGCCTTACCTCCATCCCGCCGTGGCGGAGTTTTTGGCCCCCGTGAATAGATGGTCATTTTCCCCTCTTTGTTTAATCAGGAGCTCGGTTTGCTCCTTGCTCCCTAAAACAAAAATAAAACAAAATGTAATGTAAAACATGTTTTTTTTTACTATGTCAACAGACAAAAGGGTTCTAATATAGCAAAAAATTATCATAATAATGATAATAATGAAGTATAACATATAATAGTGATAATCCCAAACGTAGCTCTTTATTAAAATCTAAATTTGTTCATCTTAGTCCATTTATATATATATATATATATATATATATATATATATATATATATATAAGATATAAGTCAAGTAATAAAATATAAGTGATTATTAAAAGTATAAAAGTATAAGTAGTAATAAGTACAAATGATTAAATAAAACAAACCAATACTTACACTTGAATGAAAAGTCTTCACCTGTTGGTGTCGCCATTGTTGTGTTTTCGCGGCACTGAACAGCGCCGCGCAAAGGATCTTGGGATATGGGAGGCCGCGAAGGATAGTAGCGATGCATCCTCGAAAAAGAGGGAAAAGGAGGCCGCATTTCAAGGCTGCATTTGAAGGACTCTTCGAATTGGGACAGCCTTCGCGCGGCGTTGTGACGTAATCGGCCTCGAAATGCGCACTTCGAGGATGCAGCCTCGCAATTTGGGCCAAATTGGGACACAGCCACAGTCACCGCAGCACCGCTGATGAAGTGATGGGGGAACAGCTGTGGAAAACGGCGGCTAGCAGCCCTGTGAAAGCCCCGGCCCTGGCTACCTAAAGAAGGCAACTAGCCTCCCCTTCTCACTCAGGTTCAGCTCCCCTACCTTCCTATCTTCACGCCGGCAGCCCTAACCAACTGCGAGCGCCCCTCCCCAGCCCAAAGGGTACCAGCCGCCAAACCATAGATTGTATATAAGAAATGGACGTAACATCCGTGACGTCACCCATTGGTTTTTGGACTGCTGCTCGGAAGCCAATAGTATCAAATCTGGGCAGCGCCATCTTGAAAATTCCAGGTGCATGCTGGGAAAAAAAGAACACGGATTCTACTTATATGGGCATGAGGCGGGGCCATGGCAAGAAGTGTGGGCGGGACAATAGGCGGGACGGGGAGGTTTACGAGCCTATGGCTGTGAGGGCTGGATCTCTATACAGTTCACTGATAGAGATCCATTCAACTCAGCACGCTTGTATCTATCTTGATGTCTATGCTGCCTACCCGACCCACCGCAACCCACACACCGAAAATGGAGGGAAAATCACAATTCGAGGTAAACTCGTAAACTTTACAGCCAAGTGTTAAAGTAGCTTAGTAATGTGACATACCTAATTGCATGCATGTATATAATCATCAAATATTAAGAGAGGAGTAACGTTAGTTACGTGTGTAATGCTAATGTTAACTGTTGCCTGTATTGACGTGCTGGCTGTCAGAGCTAACGTTAGCACCGGTTAGCACACGTAGAAAATAGCTTATTGAACTAACGTTATCATTCGGTGTTTTTAACTGTTATCATATACTGTTAAGGGCAGTTGGTACACACCAAGTAACATTACTTCAGTAAGGATATTTTTTGCAAGTGTTGTTCATTTCATTGTCAAAAACAACAGATCTATTGGAATTATTTCTTTATCTTTCAGGAAAAAAATATCACTGCTACCACTATGGCATGTGGACCTGCTAAAGGAAGGCGAAGTGAGTATTATTTACTTGTTAGTTAGTTACTTAGATAGTTACTTGTTATATAACTAACTAACTAACAATAACTTAACTACTTATATATAATTCAAGGGAATAATGTATTTATAGATAAATTAACTGTGTGGAGCTAATGTATTAAAAGTTATTTCCTCTTTGTCTTTATAGTTTATAATCTGATACATTTCTCTTTATAATGTTTTTTCTCCATCCAGTGAATGTTTGGATAATTGGTGACAGCTACGTCCGGCGTGGGGCTGAGAGAGCTGCAGAGACCATGGGGGACAACCTTCTCGTCCAGTGGTTCGGCTGGGGTGGCCTGAGGTGGAAAAGCCTTGTCCCTTTTTTCCGCAGGTCCCTACGAGGAAGAGCAGTGCCGGACGTCCTCCTCATCCACTGTGGCGGGAATGACCTGGGGAGTGTGAAGAGTGTCGGCCTCCACCTGCAGTACCCGGATATGACAATCCTCTTCTCCGAACTCACCCAGAGGTGCAGGTGGAGGGCTGGTGACAAACCTGCGAAGCTGGACAAGGCTCGCAGGTTTGTGAACAGTGTTATGGCTACATTTGCTCCTTGTTTAAATGGTGTTTTTGTTCATCACCCTCACATCAGGTTTGACACTCCTGGGTTATTTGTGCGTGATGGAGTTCATTTAACCCCTAGGGGAAATGATATTTTTTTAAACAGCTTTGCTGAGTCCATTAAAGCCCAACTTCAGCAACAGTGAAATGTTGTAGTTTCTTTGCTGTTGAAGTTGAGCCTCAATGGATTTTTTTTTTCAGCCCTGACCAATAGCCCACAGTGTCATGCCTCATGTGATGAGTGTTATTTTTGATAATATATTATTTTTCCTTATTTTAACAATTGTGGCCATAACACTGTTCAGATTTACCGGCTCTGCTCTTCCTTGTCCCCTACATACTCCAATTCCCATCCTTTTTTTCTCCCCTAACCACCCCAGTCTCTGACACTCTCTCTCCCCATGCCAGACGTAGCTGTCACAAAATGTAAATAGTTCAAAATGTTATAGTTCACAGTTCCCCATTTACTTGATGCAATATTGTGTAATAAATAATTTTTGACGATCATGCCCTTAGTTTGTGGAACTTTTTTTTTTTTTTAATGGCGTATATCTGGTATGAATTGTTACAATAGCTACATGTACAGTATTATAATTATGCAAATACATTGAGGTTTGTTGAATATGTAATTACAAGAGCTTTAGTCAACACATTATAGCAACATTTATTAAATGTTCCAATCCTATCATTGCCTGTCTAACAACTGCAGAAATTAATTCAGATTCAAGAAATTGAACCTCAGAATATTAAGGACAGAATTATACACTGCTACAATAGTTGGTCTATGGTTTCATCTGATTAAGTTGAACTGGAATTGGTTTTCTGGAATCATCATCACAACCCATTTGAGAACCAAGGATGTTGTCTATGCAGTCTCCGTTCTCCACAACCAGATGAATGGCACCAAATAACACTGCTCCACGGATGAGGTCTTCCTTCTCGGTCATTTCAATGTGGATACCTTTTGAATTACAGACAAAGACAAACACTTTAGTTGAGAAATGGTGGATTACAATGAATTATATACATATAACAGCTTGTCAGGATAGGTGTACATCAACAAATATGCTTAATGTCAAGGTAAGATTTCCTGTCTTGTGTTTTCCATGTATTTCAAGAAAGGACTGTAGTCATGTTAAGTGAAAGAATTTAAAAGCTGAGGTCATTTGTGCACGTTTCCAAACAGTTATTCAAGGCCTGTCATCTCTAGTCTCTGACATATTAAAATAACATTACATTAAAAAGTGGAGTCATACACTATCAGACTTCTTACAACCAAAATATATTAAGACTGAAATTAGCCTGTATTAAAACAGTCGATATGACAACACACAAATAGGCGAATTTAAGAGGACATGAAGATAAATAGCCAGTGCTGTTTAGGAAGTGGTGACCTGCTAACAAAATGTATTAACCATTAACACGTACTGTATTGCCATATTGTCCCACTGTATTGCCACAAAGCTGGCGTAATCATGTCTAAATTATGTTAATTTCAACCTTAAATATCACAACGACCTCACAAACAGCTATATTGACGTTGCACACACAGCTTTTGACTGCTCACATTTCTATGACTTTGTTACTAACGTTACGTTACCGGCGAAGTTAACGCTAGCTTTGTTAGCAGCGGGTTAGGGGAGCGTACCTATGTTTCTTATATACAGTCTATGCTATGTTCCCCGGGTCCTTTGTTCCCTGATCGCGCCCTTTCTTATATACAGTCTATGGTTGCTAGCTCAGCGGCTAACTCAGCTAACTGGCTAACTGTAGACGGGATCATCCCTATCATAGACTGTATATAAGACTGTATATAGACCTAAGGTTATATAAGGTTCCCCGGTCACATACAAAGTGGGTAACATAGGGATGTGATCCTGCAGGTTAGCACATGGTGACTCGTACCTTAAACTTTACTCTTCGTCAGTAATGCACGTTAATGTTAACTATGATATTAATACTAATTTTGGCTAAAATAAAATGCAAGTCATTTTGAATGGGAAATGCAATGTTACTTACCGAAACAGCTGAATATCAGAATCCTTTGTGTATCGGTTAGTACATCCAAAAGCCGAACAAACCATTTTTAGGCGACTGAAATGTAAAACAAAACTCTGAACTCAGAAAAACTGTCGATGTGAGACAAGTTCACGGCAGGTTCAAGGCCTATCTCTCTGCCCTCCTGAGCCTGTCAATCAACCTGTCAATCACGACGTAGCCACGCCCCCAATGCATACCCTGCTTTATCGTCAAATATAAAATCAGGGAGGCCAAAATTTCACAAATGAACATCATACTGCATTGAAGAAGGCTTTAAACTAGCGATTGAGACCATAAACACATTTTGAAAACGTTTACTGAGGTTAAAAATCAAGTGAGAAATTGGTGAATTCTCCATTGACTTGTATAGAGCCGGAAGTCTTTTTGGACACAAAACGATCGCCCCCTGGTGGCCTTTTGATAGAATGCAGCTCTAAGTTACTTCCGCATTGGCTTCATTTCAGACGACAGGAACTCCCCGCCTGGTTCTGCTCTGTGATGTAGACACGATGACATCACCGTGACATCACAGCCATCCCCGGCGTCCAATAGGAATGGTTGTGAACAGACTCAATGGACTGTGGAGCTTTTGACTGTCTCACATGGTCTTCATCAGCACAGTTTACTCAGCTGGTTCTTCTGTCTGTCCTTCACAATAAAGCGTCACAGACTGTCAGCTCTCTGCTCATAATTCATCATTTCACATCCTCACATTTTAAAGTATATATTTTTTGGGCTTTTTTGCCTTTAATGTTCAGGACAGTTGAGATAGACAGGAAACAGGAGGCAGAGAGAGGGGGAATGACACGCAGGAGAAGATCGCTTGGCACGGGATTCGAACCGGGATCGCCTGCAACGAGGACTATAGCCTCATACATCCTCACATTTTAATGTTATTTTACACTTCACACTTTATTCTTTATAACTCTCCACACTGAGAAGCTGCTGTTTTATTGTGAAAGGAAACAGGAAGAAACATCAGCAGTAATTATTTAACTTTTGAACATCAGACTGAGGATTGGTCCTGTGAGATGGAGGGTCAGCAACCTTCAGCCCCTCTGCAGCGTCTCTCTGTGACTTTATAAATAAATAAGATGAGAGAAACAATCAGATCAGTGTCTCCATGGCAGCATGGTTCAGTCTATGGGTTCACCACTGAGACTGTCAATTACTCACCTCACTTGTTCATAACTCTCCACCACTATCTGTGTCTGCTGCTCATGGAGGCAGCCAGTCTGCTGCATGATGTGTCACTCATTGGTCCGTTATTGTCAGATATTATTACTTATTGTCAGTTATCAGTTATTATCAGTCAGTTATTGTCAGTTATTATCAGTTTTTGTCAGTTACTTGTTACATTCTGTGGCTACAAATCCTTTTCAGTGATTTTCATTTTGAATTATAATATTAATATTATTAATATTGACTCATGATAACTGTGGATAACTGGAAACGTTTACTTACTTGCTCAAGTAACTAACTCAAAAATCCTCACATTTACTAGATAAACACCAAATTCCACATGCTTCTCAAACGTTGACATATTTCATTTCATTAAAGCAAATAAATCAAATAGTAATGAACACTTACCTACACGTTAGACAGTAGTAGCATCAGCCCAACAGCCTTGACTTCTTCTCTGGCGGGAAGGTACGTAACCAGGGAAACAGCGCCCCCTGTTGCTGGGCAGGATTCAGAATCTCATACCTCGCGACAACAAGTACTGGCCAATCAGAGACAGGTAGGGCAGAAAAAAGTGTGCTCGCGCGACCCCTGTTGCTGGGCTGTTGCTAGGCTGTTGCTGGGCTGTTAGTATCAATCAATCAAACTTTATTTATACAGCAGCTTTCATACAGACTAGTGTAGTAGGCTTTATGTCTTTACACTTATTTGATTGACAAGCTGATAATGAGACAGAACAAATGACACATTTAAAAAAAAAAGAGAAAAATACTAATAGGCTAGTAATCATTTTAAAAAGGAACAAAACAAAGAACAATTTAAAGAGAAAACTGGAGACCAATGCACAAAAGAAAATAAAAACGCTATAAAAATGTCAATAAAATATGTGGGGGAACAAATTAATTAGATAAAAATCATGAAATAAATAAGTAAAATAAGAGAGAATAAAAGAAAATGTTTATTAGATATAAAAAATGAGGTTGTATTAGATTATAAAGACAAAAGATAAGTAAAATAGAAGTTTAATAAAAGCTGGATTAAAACTAGATCAAGAAAGAGACTTAAAGACAAGAAATAGACCAATAAGGAGATAAAACTATAGAATGATAATAATAAAAAAGTATGTTTAGCTTTTGTAGATATTTTTACACAATTGGGTTGAAATCAAATATGTAACAACACATTTTTAGTGTCATTTTTTAACACTTCCTTTCTCAGAATGTAGTGTATTTAACCTGAAACATTTATTTTTTAAGCCTTTAATCATTATAATAATTATTATAATAATAATAAACACAAACAATATATACAAACAAACCTGTTTCTGCCAGGGAAACAATCACATGAGGTATATTTCAAAAATATAATTAGTTTTCATTGCCTTTTTGTTTTTAATGTCCTTAACTGTGTCCAAAGTTCAGCTTAGAGTCAGTCCATTTCTTCTAATGTAAATAGCAAAGTGTAAAAGAACATTTCTATCTCTGAGATTAAATGTCTTATTAGTTTTTCTCATTATAACATTTTATACATCTACCCAAAATATTTTACTGTTTACACAGTGAAAACATAAATGATATTGTTTCTTCTTCTACACCACAGAAGTCAGCAGAGTCAATATCTATAATAATATCTCTCTAATGTCTTTTTTACTGGATATATACGATGCCAGGTTTGACAGGAGACTTCTTTAACTTTATTATTAAGACACAACTTGTCTCCAATTATTAAAAAGTTTTAAACCAGTTAATTTCTCCATAAATAGATAAAACAATCTTCCTGGGTTTAGTGTTGTAACTTGAACATTATTCTAATATATTTGTTCTTGGTTATGTAACTTCTCCAAGAAACACACTGTTTATAGGATGAGCCAACTAATGTTCACTTTGTGTCTGTGTTAATATCATAGACTGTATAAAAGGTTCATATTGAACCATTAAGAAGTTGCAATACCTGAAACATTTCCACAACACAAGAGCTTCAACACTGACGTCATCAGGCTGACAGCGACGTGCACGCAGATCACGCGCATCCAGGTGAGTTCATGCAGAGACATTATAATAAGAGCCTTAGAAGGACTTTGGTTCATGTACCTGTCTGTAAACACGGAAGTGAAGCGGACGCAGCGCGAGGACGAGGTAGGCAGTGTATTAATAAAACTATGATGAATATGATGTAAAGTGAGAAATGTATTTAACCCTGTAGAAAGCAGAGACATCTCTCCGTATCACTGTAATGAAGGTTTACACACAACTGATCGCAGATATAATGACGTCATCACGACATTAAGCAGGCCGCTGGTTTGGCTGCTTGTTATATGAAGTAAAGCTTTCATCATTTTATCCAACTTACTGATTATAGCCTCATTTTATATTTATTATAGGACCATCTCCAAGTGGAATATAGTTTGTCACAGTTTGGTTAGAGTACGGGCCTTTGTTTCTAATCCTTTTTTCTAATCCAGCAGTACACTCTTCTGAGAGTGTGCTGCTGTTTTCTTTTCTCTATTTTTGGGTTCAAAGCTTTATTAGGAGCCTCCATTCCTGCCTGTGTATTTCAGCTGCATGTTTTTAAAGTGTTACTGAGCAGTTAGCTGTTCATGTGTGAACTCTGTCACACTATTACTAAAAATAATTTGAATATTACTCCATATAATATAAAGATTAGACTCTTTTGGGTCATTTTCAAACGGTACAGCACCCTGCCCAACAACTGAACCTGGCTGTTAAAGGGTTTGGGTACGATGACATTCATTGTGTGTTTAAGTCATTTCATTGATCGTATCAAAGGTCACCTCATTCAGTCATCTTGAACCTGACAAACATTATGACAGTTATTATAATAACTAATCCACAGTCCAACAGAAAGAGTTTGTTTAACAGGTGGGACGGTTAGTGATTAACAGGTAATAAAAGCCATATAATGATATACTATGAAATGTGTTAAAAGAAGGTGACAGAAATACTGTTGAAAATATCTTTTCATTCATGATATTCAGTTATTTAATCAGGCAAATGAAAAGTCAGTGGAACATTCACAAACTAAGTTAATAAACATTAAAGCTGAGTGAAAGTCTTTAAATAGTTTGTTACTTTGGCTCCATCTGGTGGTGGAATGAATAATGACAGGATGTTAGACAGCAGTGCAGACCTATGTGATGTGCAGCTGGTTGTAATGAATGAGCATGTTGTTGTGTTTGTGTGAAGGTGTTTCTCTGCTATGGATCAGAGTGAGGACAGAGAGGAGGGAGTCCCTCCCTCTAAACGCTCTCTGTGTGGGGAACATGACAGCCAGACTAAAGCTCAGAGGTGAGATGAGGAACTCTAACTGTCCATCACTGTTCTCCACTCACATCACTCCATCATCATTATTCACACTCACTGTCACATCGGACACTCAACTACTGAATAATAAGTCACAATAACTCAGAATGAACTACTAACTTTGTGAGTTAACAAAGAGCTCAACCACTGATTAGTCAACTAATCAACTAAGATGAGACAGCATCTTTCATCAGATGACATTTTGATGAACAGGAGAACGTTTCTCATCCACTGTCTTCTTACTGATTTTCATTCTGCTTCTAAAACTTCAGCTGCTGACAGCCTGCTCAAATTCATCTTTTTAAATTCTTTGATTTGTTGTTTGTATCAGGATGCAGCAGCAGAGAGCAGACTCTCCTCCACCCAGCTGTGTGTCCATGAAGAGTGACTTCTCTATGGATCGTCCTATTAAGTTTAAAGATGGACAACCTGCTGATGGAAGGTAAGAATTGAAATAATAAATCTCCTGTGTTATGTGGGGCGGAGCAGGTGGACCAGGCACAAACACCACAGACAGGTTAAATGGAAACAGCTTTAATGCTCAGAAACCAACAGACAGACTTACAGACCATGAAGGGAAAGCAGTTCAAATAAGGTTGAAACCAGCAGGAACAGGTAACAAGAGGAACAGGAACAGACAGGAACAGCATCACAATCTAGTGTCTAGAATGAAAGAAAATGAGTGAGAGCAGTAAATGTAGTGAGGAGCTGATGAGGGAATTACACAGTGGCAGCAGGTGAGCAGGTGAAACTGAAGGCAGGGACAGAAACAGACAGGACAACACAAACAGAGCTTAAACAGGAATCGTGACAGTCGCCCCTCAAGGGACAGCTCCCAAATGTCCCTCCAGGCTGGTCAGGAGGGAGAAAACAAAGAGGAGAAAGAAGGCAGGACAGATGGACAGGACCACTCTGGAGGCTGAAAGAGCTGCTCAGGACAGAAACTTTGGAGACCAAGGTGTCAACAAAGCCACGTAGAAAGGAGACCAAGACACAGGAGGACCTCAGCAGGGGGGGCTGATATTTTGGGAGCTGACTGGGCAGCAGAGACTCAGTAAAGCTGGACAGCAGAGACTCAGTGAAGCTGGGCAGCAGTTCTTTGGTGTTAAATACATATTTTTTTCACTTCTTTATTCATATCAGGATGCAGCAGCAGAGAGCAGACTCTCCTGAACCCAGCTGTGTGTCCATGAAGAGTGACTTCTCTATGGATCGTCCTATTAAGTTTAATGATGGACAACCTGCTGATGGAAGGTAAGAATTGAAATAATAAACCTCCTGTGTTATGTGGGGCGGAGCAGGTGAACCAGGCACAAACACCACAGAGGTTAAATGGAAACAGCTTTAATGCTCAGAAACAGGCTTACAGACCATAAAGGGAAAGCAGTTCAAATAAGGTTGAAACCAGCAGGAACAAGTAACAAGATTGACATCATCTGCTTGTCAGAGACTTGGCAGAAAAAGCAGGACTTTTTTGCTTTAAATCAAGCCACTCCACCGGGCTATGTTTATTTACAGAAGCCCCGCTCTGAAGGGGGTGGTGGGGGGCTGGCTGTGATCCATCGTGCCAACATCCCGATTAAGGAAGTCACTGTACCTGCTACCACCACATTTAAGGGTGATGTTTTCACTTTGGCTGGGAGTTCTCAGCTCCAGTGTGTCCTTGTATACTGCCCTCCCAAGGCTCCTGCTGTTTTTCTGTCTGAACTGTCTGAGCTCCTCACCCCTGTCTGCGCAACATTTCCATCCACACTTCTGCTTGGTGACTTTAACATCCATGTCGACACCAGCAGTTGCAAATTCGCTTCAGAGTTTCTGTCACTGCTGGATTGCTTCAACTTTGTGCAGCATGTGCAGGGCCCCACTCACAGTAAAGGCCACACGCTAGACCTGGTGTGTTCCACTGGCTTTCCCCTCACCAACCTAGAGTGCCTGGACCTAGCAGTTTCTGACCACCATGCCATAGTCTTCAATGTTCCTGCCTCCCTGCCCAGGCAACGCCCTAGGCGGACCACCATGTTCAGGAACATTAAGACTGTGAGCACAGAAGCTTTGTCTAGCCTGATTGCCAACTACTGGACTACTGACTCCTCCATATCCGCACCCAATGACATGGTTGCCAGCTACAATGCAGCATTATCCCTCAGCCTGGACTCTCTGGCCCCCCTTAAAATCCGGACTGTTTCATTCACCCGTCCCGCCCCCGGTTTACCACAGAGCTCTGCTCAATGAAAGCCACTGGTAGGAGACTGGAGAGGCTTTATAAAAGAACTGGCCTCACCGTCCACCAGCTAGCTTTCAAAGATCACATTACATCATACAAGGAAGCTCTCTCCCAGGCCAGGACCCAGTATTATTCCACCCTGATTGGGTCTCAACAAAATCATCCCAGAGCACTGTTCTCTACAATCAACAGACTACTCTCCCCCCGTACTGCCCCCCACCCTTCTGCTGGCTCTGACCTCTGCTCCAAGTTCCATGACTTTTTTTAGGCCAAGGTTAACTGCATCCATCAGCAGCTTCTAGTTTCATGGGTCCTGTATCTGGTGGGTCCTGTATCTGGCTGTCCTCGGAGGTTCGCAATCTGGGTGTTATTTTGGACTCCACACTCTCATATGACACACACATTAAATCTGTCACCAAATTCGCCTTCTTTCACATTTCCAGACTCCATCCTTCACTCTCTGACTCTGGACTATTGTAATGCCATCTTGTTTGGGGTCCCCAGTAAAATGCTGGACAGGCTCCAACGCATCCAAAATGCAGCTGCCAGGGTTCTCACTGGAACTAAACCCTGGCAGCACAGACCCCCCCTCACCGCCCACTCAAAAAGCTGCACTGGCTTCCAGTTAAGTTCCGCATCGCTTTTAAAATTCTTCTCCTCACCTATAAATCGCTTCATGCCGTTGCAGCCCAGTACTTAATGGACCTCCTCCATGTTTACCACCCTCTACGGGTCCTGCGCTATGCTGACATGGGTCTCCTGTCCATCCCCTGCGCCAGAAGGCAAACCATTGGGAGCAGGGCCTTCAGTGTGACAGCTCCTACACTGTGGAACTCACTCCCTCCTAACATTCGCCAAGCACCAACTCTGGGCTCTTTTAAATCATTGTTGAAAAGGCACTTGTTCCTGCAGGCTTTTGCGGACTAAATGTGTGTTTTGTCTATGTGTTATTTTGAAGGGACCTTGGGTTTCATGAAGGCGCTATACAAAATAAAGTTATTATCATTATTATTATTATTATTATTATTATTATTATTATTAAGAGGAACAGGAACAGACAGGAACAACATCACAAT
Source organism: Scomber colias (assembly GCA_021039105.1). Taxonomy (NCBI): domain Eukaryota; kingdom Metazoa; phylum Chordata; class Actinopteri; order Scombriformes; family Scombridae; genus Scomber; species Scomber colias. The sequence continues at coordinate 25,375 of JAJDFG010000408.1, read as the reverse complement.
CTAGTGTCTAGAATGAAAGAAAATGAGTGAGAGCAGCATATGTAGTGAGCTGATGAGGGAATTACACAGTGGCAGCAGGAGAGCAGGTGGGTTTGAAACTGAAGGCAGGGACAGAAACAGACAGGACAACACAAACAGAGCTTAAACAGGAACTTTGGGGAAAGCTGGGCAGCAGAGACTCAGTGATGCTGGGCAGCAGAGACTCAGTGATGCTGGGCAGCAGAGACTCAGTGAAGCTGGACAGCAGTTCTTTGGCGTTAACTACATACTTTTTTCACTTCTTTATTCATATCAGGATGCAGCAGCAGAGAGCAGACTCTCCTGAACCCAGCTGTGTGTCCATGAAGAGTGACTGGTCTATGGGGCCTCCTCTTGTGTTTAAAGATGGACAACCTGCTGATGAAAGGTAAGAATTTTAAAATCCAGTAATCAAAGCAGCATTTACAGGAGTTCATTGAGTCATCATGACAGAACATCTTTAATAAGCTGAGTGCAGATTTGAGTTATTAAATGTCCTTAAACGTGATGTTTTCTCCACAGAGTTCAGCAGCAGAGCTCAGAGGTTCCCAGTGATCAGTCTGCAGAGCAGCATCAAACACAGCTGGACTCCATATTTATGGTGTGTACATGTACAAACACACCTTTTACTATTAACTCCATCAACCACAGATGAAATAGTAAAGTAGCATTCATGTCCTAACAGTGTCCATGCTGCTCTGTTTAGACCAGCAGGCCTTAAGACTGACACATGAATCACATGTTGTGTTCTACCAGTTTAAATGAAATGTTCACTTTATCTTTCTGTTCCAGCTGCTGGAGGAGAACATCCTCACTTTTGTGAAGAATGAGCTTAAGAGAGTCCAGAGGGGTCTGAGCCCAGATTACCCAGAATGCTTAGAGAGTGAGGATGAGGAGGTGTTGGACGGTGAGGAGAAAGAGCAGAGGAGGAGCAGCAGAGAGGCATTTCTGAAGATCACACTGCACTTCCTGAGGAGAATGAAGCAGGAGGAGCTGGCTGACTGTCTGCACAGCAGTAAGAGGATTTTAACAGATTTAACATGATGGAGAGGAAATGGAGGTAACATGGGAGAGGTTTATATTTCAAACTCTGCTGTTAATATGCTGCACACATCTGCATCAGATCAGAGGCTGTTTGTCCTCCACTGATGAGCTGAATAAAACTGATGGAGGAAAAACTACACAGACACACTTACATGTTCAGATTTCTAGACTTTCTGTAGGATCCACTCACTGATTTCATTTGTTGTTTGTTCATTCAGGAACTTTTGCTCCAGAGTGTCAACGTAAACTCAAGTCTAACCTGGGGAAGAAGTTCCAGTGTCTGTTTGAGGGGATCGCTAAAGCAGGAAACCCAACCCTTCTGAATCAGATCTACACACCGCTCTACATCACAGAGGGAGGGACTGCAGAGGTTAATGATGAACATGAGGTCAGACAGATTGAAACAGCATCCAGGAAACCAGTCAGACCAGAAACAACAATCAGACATGAAGACATCTTTAAAGCCTCACCTGGAAGAGATGACCCAATCAGAACAGTGATGACAAAGGGAGTGGCTGGCATTGGGAAAACAGTCTTAACACAGAAGTTCACTCTGGACTGGGCTGAAGACAAAGCCAACCAGGACATACACTTCACATTTCCATTCACTTTCAGAGAGCTGAATGGGCTGAAAAAGAAAAAGTACAGCTTGGTGGAACTTGTTCATCACTTCTTTACTGAAACCAAAGAAGCAGGAATCTGCAGGTTTGAAGAGTTCCAGGTTGTGTTCATCTTTGACGGTCTGGATGAGTGTCGACTTCCTCTGGACTTCCATAACACTGAGATCCTGACTGATGTTACAGAGTCCACCTCAGTGGATGTGCTGCTGACAAACCTCATCAGGGGGAAACTGCTTCCCTCTGCTCGCCTCTGGATAACCACACGACCTGCAGCAGCCAATCAGATCCCTCCTGAGTGTGTCGGCATGGTGACAGAAGTCAGAGGGTTCACTGACCCACAGAAGGAGGAGTACTTCAGGAAGAGAATCAGAGATAAGAAGCAGGCCAGCACCATCATCTCCCACATCAAGACATCACGAAGCCTCCACATCATGTGCCACATCCCAGTCTTCTGCTGGATCACTGCTACAGTTCTGGATGATGTGGTGAAAAGCAGAGAGGGAGGAGAGCTGCCCAAGACCCTGACTGAGATGTACATCCACTTCCTGGTGCTTCAGTGCAAACTGAAGAACATCAAGTATGATGGAGGAGCTGAGGCAGATCCCCACTGGAGTCCAGAGAACAGGAGGATGATTGAGTCTCTGGGAAAACTGGCTTTTGAGCAACTGCAGAAAGGCAACCTGATCTTCTATGAATCAGACCTGACAGAGTGTGGCATCTATATCAGAGCAGCCTCAGTGTACTCAGGAGTGTTCACACAGATCTTTAAAGAGGAGAGAGGGCTGTACCAGGACAAGGTGTTCTGCTTCATCCATCTGAGTGTTCAGGAGTTTCTGGCTGCTCTTCATGTCCATCTGACATACATCAAGTCTGGAGTCAATCTGCTGGAAGAAGACAAATCATCACGTTTCTACCAGAGAGCTGTGGACGAGGCCTTAAAGAGTCCAAATGGTCACCTGGACTTGTTCCTCCGCTTCCTCCTGGGTCTTTCACTGCAGACCAATCAGACTCTCCTACGAGGCCTGCTGACACTAACAGGAAGTAGCTCACAGACCAATCAGAAAACAGTCGAGTACATCAAGAAGAAGATCAGTGAGAATGTGTCTGCAGAGAGAAGCATCAATCTGTTCCACTGTCTGAATGAACTGAATGATCGTTCTCTCGTGGAGCAGATCCAACAGTCCCTGAGATCAGGAAGTCTCTCCACAGATAAACTGTCTCCTGCTCAGTGGTCAGCTCTGGTCTTCATCTTACTGTCATCAGAAAAAGATCTGGACGTGTTTGACCTGAAGAAATACTCTGCTTCAGAGGAGGCTCTTCTGAGGCTGCTGCCAGTGGTCAAAGCCTCCAACAAAGCTCTGTAGTTGCACACAGAACTATCCAGATTAATGTAGTTTCATCTTTGCTCAATGAAGAAAAGTAATGTTTGCAATTGTTTTGTTCTGCTGATTCTTCTCCAGGTTGAGTGGCTGTAACCTCTCAAAGAGAAGCTGTGCAGCTCTGTTCTCAGTTCTCAGCTCACAGTCCTCTAGTCTGAGAGATCTGGACCTGAGTAACAACAACCTGCAGGATTCAGGAGTGAAGCAGCTTTCTGTTGGACTGGAGAGTCCACACTGTGGACTGGAAACCTTCAGGTCAGAATTCAACTGTCTGTCAAAGTTTACCCACCAAGCTTTTACTGTCTTTTATATTTTGGATCTGTGAATTTACCTATTAAAATTTTTCTCCAGGTTGAGTGACTAACCTCTCAAAGAGAAGCTGTTCAGCTCTGTCCTCAGTTCTCAGCTCCCAGTCCTCTAGTCTAAGAGATCTGGACCTGAGTCACAACGACCTGCAGGATTCAGGAGTGAAGCAGCTTTCTGCTGGACTGGAGAGTCCACACTGTGGACTGGAAACTCTCAGGTCCGTTTTATTACTGTGTATATAACATAATATTTATGGCTTCTCCCCATTTTTTAGTTTACATGAAGAGTTCATGATACCAAAAAGATTTAGTGTATTGTCTGAGCTGCAGTGATGTAACATCAAGTATACAGTAAGTAAAACTCCTTCCACACCAACATGTGAGTCAGGATATATGTTTCTGTCATGAGAAGTCTAATATGGTGGATTGAATAGAAAATATAAAAATATATAACACAGAATTAAAGGCCGTCCACACTGAGAATGATATAATCCTGTAAACAGCGGTATCTGTCCTGTGCCCCAGTGGTGCTTGCAGCTAATTACTGATGAGCTGTTACTGCTGTATGTTGTACGGAGAAATAAAAAGCAAAGCAGCAGAGTTCAGAGGTGTGTGTTGATTCAATGTGTTGATCAGAAGTATTTCAGACACTAGTTGCTGTGATGTTTCAGTATTTACAGACCAAACTGAGCTGCAGCACATGTTAAAGCACGGTGTGTAAAAGTGCAAACTGCAGCAGTGACACACAGTATGAGCACAGATCTGCTTCCAAACATCCACTAACTTTGTTGTTTTTACACTATAATAGAAAACAAAGTTCCAGCATCTTTGTAACTAGAGCAGCGCCTGTGTTTTTGCGTGTGTTTTTACTATATTGTTGGTTTGATGTGTTTGAATGCTCATTTTTACAATTACACAACAAAAGTTTACGTTCTGTCTGCCACTTGGTGTTTGTAGCTGGTTGTGCTTTGCATGTGTGGGATTCTGAAACATCCTTAAATTCGGGACTATTAGGCCGATCGCTTGTTTTTCAATTTGAGACCTTGCAGTCAGAATTGTTGTTTGTTTATTCCAAGTGTTTTCAGTTTCATCCGTTTTTTTTCTCTCTAACTCTGGTCCTTTTAGTCTCTAACTCTGGTCCTTATAGTCTAACTCTGGTCCTTAAAGCCTCTCTAACTCTGGTCCTTATAGCCTCTCTAACTGTGACCCTTATAGCCTACTATAGCATACTCGTGCCTGTAGCAACACACCTGTCACATTTGAAATCAATCGGATGAACGGTTCGAGAGATATGCAAATAACAGACAGACAGACGTTCCTGTCATTTATAGATAGATAATAATAAAGAAATCACCTCTGTCATCCTGCTCCAGTTTACAGAGTCAGTCCGTGCTCAGAGGAGCAAAGCTGCATTATAATAAATAAAATAAATATAAATAAATAAGGGTTGTGATTGACAGTCAGTGTTTTTATCGTTCATCAAATCGCTCTGAAAGTGATCCAACGATAGCTTTCTCCTCTATCATTATAGTTGTGGTGTGGACTCCTCCATCCACTGTAGTTAGAACCACTTTTAAAACTATACATTTATAGTTATCGTTCTCAGTGTGGACGGCTCTTAACTGTCATGTTCTCTACATGCAGGTAAACATAAAAAGCAGATCTCCTGGAAATGTTGATCATGATTTTCTTTACATTTAATTTTTTATGGAAAATACAAATTAAATGTTTCAACACAGATGAGATGCAATTAGAAATTTGATGGAAGACACTAAGTTTCTTAATTAAATGATTGTGATCACACAGTGAACATTGTTGAAATGAAAAATAAGAACTAAGTTAAAACATCAGTACATTTCTCTGAAATCTTCTTTAGATATTCTGTGGAACAATATTTCACGTTAAAGACATTTCTTCTGCCAGCATAAATCAGAATGCAGCCTCCAGCAGGAACATGTGCTTTCTCTCTTACTAACCTAAAATGTATCTGCATGACACCAACATACAGCAGGGGGCGCTGAGTGTCAACATAAAGGCCTGAAGGACAAAGTCCTGTTTACTGAGTTAAGAATGTTTTGAAGCTCATTAGGTGAACTGTTGTGTGTGTTCAGTCTGTCAGCATGTCTGATCACAGAGGAAGGCTGTGCTTCTCTGGCCTCAGCTCTGAGTGCCAACCCCTCCCATCTGAGAGAGCTGGACCTGAGCTACAATCATCCAGGAGACTCAGGAGAGAAGCTTCTGTCTGCTGGACTGGAGGATCCACAATGGAGACTGGACACTCTCAGGTATGGACAGGTGGACACTCTCAGGTATGGACAGACAGGTGGACACTCTCAGGTATGGACAGACAGGTGGACACTCTCAGGTATGGACAAGCAGGTGGACACTCAGGTATGGACAGACAGATGAACACTCAGGTATGGACAGATGGACACTCTCAGGTATGGACAGATGGACAGACACTCTGACTAACTGAGGGACTGTTGTTCATGTTTAATGGTGGATATGAGTGAAGGTGTATGAAGCTGATTGTGTCTTTGTCTCTTCCTCCAGGATGGACCATGGTGGACTGCAGAGACTGAAACCTGGTGTGAGGAAATGTGAGTGTGTTTTCAGTTTGATTCATGAGAACTTTGAGAAAAACTGGATGAAATATGTAAAAGAAGTGAAAAAAGTTCAAAATGATGGAAAATGTGTCTAGTCAGAAATGGGCGTGGCCTAAACTGACATTTATCTTGAACCAATGAATCCATGAAACAGAAATTTCCTTCTGTTGGTCACAGTTCAGGAGTTAAAAGAGAAATGTTTTATGAATGTCCACATGGTGGCGCTACCTGCTCCAAAATGTCCCTCATGTCTCTCCTGCAGATAAAGTTCATTCATTCATTCTGACTTCAGCTGTTTGGAGCATTTGGACTAAAATGTGTTTGTAACAGACGACAGTTTGAGATGAAAATAACAGACTTGATGTGCAAAGACCTTCACTTTACACCAAACCTGATGAACAAACATGAATATTACTGAATATCACTGTCATGTTGACTGTTCATGTTCTAACTGAACTGTTAAAGGTTCACTTACTCTGTATGTCCAAAGCTTTCAGACACATCTCATGGTCTTCCTCAGTGATGGAGTGTCTCAGTTGTCATGGAGACGGTTTAAGTTTGAATGGCTTCAGTAAAGTAGTTAATAAATCAACAGATGATAAACTGCAGCTGTATTGTGTCTCATTCTCTACATCAGATGCCTGTGAACTGGAACTGGATCCAAACTCAATGAACAGAAGACTCAAACTGTCTGACAACAACAGGAAGGTGACCTATGTGACGGAGGTTCAGTCATATCCTGATCATCCAGACAGATTTGACTCCTGTCCTCAGCTGCTGTGTAGTAATGGTCTGACTGGTCGCTGTTACTGGGAGGTGAAGTGGAGAGGAAGCGTTTATATATCAGTGAGTTACAGAAGAATCAGCAGGAAAGGACTCAGTGATGACTGTAGGTTTGGAGGGAACAATCAGTCCTGGAGTCTGGAGTGCTCTGATGGTCGTTACTTTGTCTGGCACAATAACAGAGAAACACCCATCTCCCCCTCCTCGTCCTCGTCCTCGTCCTCGTCATCGTCCTCCTCCTCCTCCTCCTCCTCTGTCTCTCACAGAGTAGCAGTGTATGTGGACTGTCCTGCTGGCACTCTGTCCTTCTACAGAGTCTCCTCTGATACATTGATCCACCTCCACACCTTCAACACCACATTCACTGAACCTCTGTATGCTGGGTTTGGGGTCTGGTCTGGTTCAGCATCTCTGGTTCCTCTGTAGGAGGGAGAGTCTCTCTGTGTCCTCTGTAGGAGGGAGAGTCTCTCTGTGTCCTCTGTAGGAGGGAGAGTCTCTCTGGTTCCTCTGTAGGAGGGAGAGTCTCTCTGGTTCCTATGTAGGAGGGAGAGTCTCTCCTGTGGACAGAAACTCTGCTGACTGAAGATCAGCTGCTGAAATCAAACATCACACACACTCTGCACTGTGAAGCAGATCTGTCTCAGACTCAAACACTCAGTTATTTTTCCTTCTACATGATTCATTGATTAGTGTCAGTTGACTCTGCTGTTGTTACTGTCAGGATCCAATGAGCAGCATGCAGCTCTATTCATGTTTCAATCTAATAACATCTGTCCAGCTGTGGAAGCCCACAGTGTTTTTGTGATTCTCACATGTATTTGATCTGATCATCATCAATAAAAACTATTCATAACATTATTGTTGAAAGCATCCTCACTTTACTGACACAATGGAGAATATAACAAGCTTTTAAAATACAACACATTGTTAAAGATGAAACCAAAAAGCAGTGTTAGAAAGGCTCCAAATATACTTCACGTTTGTTATTTTCATATTGGTTTCTATGCTCTGTGACCACCTGGGGGCGCTGTTGTACTACTGTGAATGGTGACTGACACATCATTCTTCTTCATGTTATCATCAAAGTGGACACTGCTCACGTTGTTGGAGAAGTTGTAGTTTTTTATGATGCAGTGTTTGTTCATGTGAGTCTTTGACAAGGGTGAGTGTATTATTCATGCTGTTTATTCATTTGCAATGTTGTTGATATGCTGGTTGGTATTGTGTTAGCTTAGCTGCTAATTTGGTGTTTACTTTGTGCTTATCATCAGTTTTGGCATTATATTGGAGACACATATATAGCAAGTAATCATGTGCATCCCCCAAACTAAGTGTGGATGGATTGGTGTGTTTTTTTTGGCTGCTCTGATCATTGCAGCACCTCCACTGTGGTGGGAGTTTCGGCACAGAATGGAGAGAGATCCAGCTGCTCCACCTGAACCACTCACCGACCCAGGCATCCGAGGATCAGGTCCAGAATCCCACACACACACACACACACACACATGTAACTTGCAAGGACAAAGCTCTGGTCACGGGGCCATCAGGGGCTGTATTGTTAGTAATGAAAGTACAACATTGTTCTCCAAACATGTGACATACACCTCCTTTTTCTGCTAACAACATGTCAAGAGCCATCCTGTTCTGCAATGTCATAAGGGATGTTGCAGCTAACTGCTCTGATAACCCTGCTACAGCATCTCTAGTGGCATTGGACAAACGCTGCTCATTGTAGTGGATGTAATTGATACGATCAACGTTCTTTATGGGAGTGACAGGAGATGTAAGCAGACAGACACACACACAGAGCACAAGGCCGTAGCAACATGCACTACACTACAGCACTTTACACACATACCCTGTGTTAGCACACAACACAGTACACACACACACACACACACCTCTGCCTGCATTTGAGCAGTAAGAGTGTCAATATATTGAAGTTATATTATTTTCATGTAACCTTGAACTGTTACATTGTTTAATCTGCTGAGTATACGGGAAATTACTGTGATGATTAAAGGGAACTATGTTGCACTGCATAAGGGTTTTTATAAGTGATAAGAAGTGAATGCTTGCATTGTCTTAGCTATAGTCACACCACTGTACCAAAAAAACACAATGTAACTTGAAGTGGAAAAATACGGAGCGTGAAAAGATGACCTTTAATGTGTTCTCTCTGCTTGCCCATTAACTTCCTTATATCATCTAACTGTCTCCCTGCATCGTCAGTCTGCTCAATATCAAGTACTCCTCCTACAACCTCGACTAATGGGGCCTGTATGACACTCTGAGGTTTTTCTGTATATTGGGGCGGAGCAGTGGCAGAAGGGGTCGAGATTGTCACTACTGTGGTGAGTGGGGTCAAGTCTGGGTACAGTGGTTTTGCTCCTGCGTCCTCTGGTGGGCCGCTTTTAGTCACAGTGTCAGAGTGTTTATTTTTTCTCTGTTCAAAGAATTATTCACTGCCATACAGGCAAGAGTCATACTATGAACTACTGCTCGCTTATCTTCTTTCTCCTGTAACTCTCTCTCCCACTTCTTTTTAACCCCAAACTTGCCTGGCTGCTTCGTCCTGTGCTCATTCACTTCCACTAGCAGAGTCCTCTCTGTCCTAGCCAAATATGACAACAATGTCGTCTTCTCTAACTCCCTAGGCACGTGACCTTACTCCTTGAGCCAAGACCAAATACCACCCACTTCCTTCAGTCTCTTATCTCTCTTTTTGCTAGAAAATCCACTTGCTAGCTGCTGTCTTATCAACTTCCACTGTCCTTCAAGTGAGTCCGGAGCACAGCCTCCGTACTCTTCACACTCTCTCACAAACTCTCTGTCCATGTTTACACACTTTTTCTGTTTTCGTACTACTGCACAAAGTTAGAGATAATAATTACAACACATACAGGTTCAGTGTGAATGACTCCTCTTGGTCAGTTAGTCAATAACGGCAGATCTCTGGTCAGTTTGGTCATGTGTAGTGTTCATGGGTGCAGCTGTATTTTGCGGTCTGCCTTTGATGTTTAATGAAGCTCGTTGAGCGTTGTATATGACTGCATAGATTATTATTAGTGGTATTAATTATAGATATATTGTGCAGTTTAGAGGAAAATTGTATATTGTAGTAATGTGTAGGGGAAAGTTAATGTACTGGTGGGAATGTTTGTATACTGTATTTATTCTACTCGTAATAGTGCAGTGTAATATTAAGACCAATCTGTTTGTATTTATTGCAGAAACCACACATACAAACTAACTCCTATAACAATACTGTATACTCTGTACTGTGAGCGTCCTGCACCATCAGTAGAGTTTCCCTCTAAACTCTCATCATTGTGTCCTGACTGACGCCCAGGGGCAAATGAAGTACAACCCTAGTGAACCATCCCATGAATTACAGTCCAGGTCATAAACCTCCACAAACAGCAGTGTGTAGTTGGCTCACATTTCAGATGTCTATGAGTTGTTAACAGTTCCACCAAATACTGATTTTTCCCTCTAAACTTCTCACATGCTTTCATTTCAATAAATGTTCAAATGATCCAATATTTCAGCAACAAGGACAGATGGTTAGTGTCAGTCTGGACAGCAGGACCAGCTCAGCAGGGACTGGTCCAGTTCAGGCTCAGGAGGACCGTCAGACTGGAGCAGCAGGTCCAACACAGTGAGGACCAGATCCTGAGCTGCCTGAGAGCTGAGAGACTGATGGCTGGCAGCAGGTTTGAAGGCTCAGCTGAAAATCAGACGTCCTCCCAGAGTTAGACGAGTACCAGGAGAGGGTTTGTGTTTACTGGTCTACGACTGGTTGGATCCAACCAGGTAGAGGCGGTCCTGGCTAGTTTTGCACCCTGGGCGGACCGGCCATCAAACCCCCTGCCCCCCCCCCAACACATGCACACAGAGGCGGTCCTGGCTAGTTTTGCGCCCTGGGCGGACCGACTATTGGCGCCCCTCCCCACAAATCCTTCATCACACAAAAAATAAGATAAATAAATGAAATATAGTATGTAAACACCAAAGTAAATTACACACATCCGTCATCATACAAATGAATAAAATAAAATAAATAAATGAAAAATACTAATAATTAACGTAATCTGACAGACTTTCACCCTTTTTACAACTGGCATTAAAATGTTTTGTGGGTGATTAGATTGCTATCAGGGAGTTCTTGACCACATGGAAGTGCAGGTGTAAAGTTATTTATTCATTTATTGCATTTTCACATAACCCAATAACTTACATGTAGCTATAACGGGTCTGTATTAATTTTATAAATGTATCACTATTTATTTGGAAGCAGCAGTTTGTGTTGTGTGGCCTGGGATCATAATCATCACAGGTCAGTCTACCCCCCCCCCCCCCTCCCCCCTTGCTTTTCCGCTGAGAGTGAAAAAAAAAATCGCCAGTTTTCTAGACTAATACCGCTCATTTCCACATCAAGTTCGTGCAGTGGGCGATGAGGCGCCTCTACTATCACGTCAACTGGCTGCTGAGAGTCACGTATACAGGTTGTGTGTGTCAGAAGAAAAGGAAAAGGGGAGGAGGGGGGGGTTGTCAACTTGCGAGTGCAGAGGCTATGAGCAGGTTGTGGTTGTGAGTCTTCTCAGCAGAAAAGCAAAGGGGGGGAGGGGGCAGGGGATCAACTTGCGACTGCAGAGGCTGTGAGCAGTATAGACATATATACGTACGTATATATCTATGCTGAGCAGGTTGTCAGTGATTCTCACTCTCAGCGGAAAAGCAAAGGGGGGAGGGGGGCGGGGGATAGACTGACCTGTGATGATTATGATCCCAGGCCACACAACACAAACTGCTGCTTCCAAATAAATAGTGATACATTTATAAAATTAATACAGACCCGTTATAGCTACATGTAAGTTATTGGGTTATGTGAAAATGCAATAAATGAATAAATAACTTTACACCTGCACTTCCATGTGGTCAAGAACTCCCTGATAGCAATCTAATCACCCACAAAACATTTTAATGCCAGTTGTAAAAAGGGTGAAAGTCTGTCAGATTACGTTAATTATTAGTATTTTTCATTTATTTATTTTATTTTATTCATTTGTATGATGACGGATGTGTGTAATTTACTTTGGTGTTTACATACTATATTTCATTTATTTATCTTATTTTTTGTGTGATGAAGGATTTGTGGGGAGGGGCGCCGATAGTCGGTCCGCCCAGGGCGCAAAACTAGCCAGGACCGCCTCTGCACCAGGACCTCAGCACTGTGTTTAGTTTTCCCCCCATATTCCTTGGTGAAAAAAACTTTTTGTTGTTGGAATATAAAAGACACAAATAATAAAACTATAATCAGACTTCATGATTCAGCTGAAAAAGATTTATACAGTCTGTTAATGTTTGACTTCAGTTATTCCAAAGTTCAGAGCTGCTGTTCTGTGATCAGATTTCCTTAAAGAAGACTTCAGATTAAAGATGACCACAGAGTGATGAGACTGTTTGAGAACCGTTAGACCTTAAAAACCTCCTGCTGTGAGTTACAGGTTTCTTCTTCTTCTGCTTGTTTAAATGTTGATGGCACTATCGCTGGCTGGTTGATATATTTCACCTTCACTCATCAGCTTCATTCAGATGATTTTCAGCATCTAAAGGAAACGTAGCCGACAGATTCATCATGTTTGTGTCAGCAGCTGTTAAAATGATCTGATAACAGTAGAGATGGTAGTTATAGTGATGTGTTATGTTACTTTGTTTACTGCGCTGTTGAAAGAAATATGAAAAACCTGTTGATGAGACATATTCATTGTACTAATCTTAAGCTAAGTAGGCTCATTTGTTAAAGTCAGTAATTGTGAGTTTGATTCATTTAATTGGTCGTATCAAAGGTCACCTCATTCAGTCATCTTGAACCTGACAAACATTATGACAGTTATTATAATAACTAATCCACAGTTACAACAGAAAGAGTTTGTTTCACAGGTGGAACAGTTAGTGATGAACAGGTAATAAAAGCCATATAATGATATACTATGAAATGTGTTAAGAGAAGGTGACAGAAATACTGTTGAAAACATCTTTTCATTCATGATATTCAGTTATTTAATCAGGCAAATGAAAAGTCAGTGGAACATTCAGAAACTAAGTTATTAAACATTAAAGCTGTGTGAAAGTCTTTAAATAGTTTGTTACTGTGGCTCCATCTGGTGGTGGGATGAATAATGACAGGATGTTAGACAGCAGTGCAGACCTGTGTGATGTGCAGCTGGTTGTAATGAATGAGCATGTTGTTGTGTTTGTGTGAAGGTGTTTCTCTGCTATGGATCAGTGTGAGGACAGAGAGGAGGGAGCCCCTCCCTCTAAAAGCTCTCTGTGTGGGGAAAATGACAGCCAGACCAAAGCTCAGAGGTGAGATGAGGATCTCTAACTGTCCATCACTGTTCTCCACTCACATCACTCCACCATCATTATTCACACTCACTGTCACATCTGACACTCAACTACTGAATAATAAGTCACAATAACTCAGAATGAACTACTAACTTTGTGAGTTAACAAAGAGCTCAACCACTGATTAGTCAACTAATCAACTAAGATGAGACAGCATCTTTCATCAGATGACATTTTGATGAACAGGAGAATGTTTCTCATCCACTGTCTTCTTACTGATTTTCATTCTGCTTCTAAAACTTCAGCTGCTGACAGTCTGCTCAAAATTCATCTTTTTAAACTCTTTGATTTGTTGTTTGTTTGTATCAGGATGCAGCAGCAGAGAGCAGACTCTCCTGAACCCAGCTGTGTGTCCATGAAGAGTGACGCGTCTATGAGGCCTCCTCTTTTCTTTAATGATGGACAACCTGCTGATGGAAGGTAAGAATTGAAATAATAAACCTCCTGTGTTATGTGGGGCGGAGCAGGTGAACCAGGCACAAACACCACAGACAGGTTAAATAGAAACAGCTTTAATGCTCAGAAACCAACAGACAGGCTTACAGACCATAAAGGGAAAGCAGTTCAAATAAGGTTGAAACCAGCAGGAACAGGTAACAAGAGGAACAGGAACAGACAGGGACAGCATCACAATCTAGTGTCTAGAATGAAAGAAAATGAGTGAGAGCAGTAAATGTAGTGAGGAGCTGATGAGGGAATTACACAGTGGCAGCAGGTGAGCAGGTGGGTTTGAAACTGAAGGCAGGGACAGAAACAGACAGGACAACACAAACAGAGCTTAAAGAGGAATCATGACAGTCGCCCCTCAAGGGACAGCTCCCAAATGTCCCTCCAGGCTGGTCAGGAGGGAGAAAACAAAGAGGAGAGAGAAGGCAGGACAGATGGGCAGGACAACTCTGGAGGCTGAAAGAGCTGCTCAGGACAGAAACTTTGGAGACCAAGGTGTCAACAAAGCCACGTAGAAAGGAGACCAAGAGACAGGAAGACCTCAGCAGGGGGGCTGATGTTTTGGGAGCTGACTGGGCAGCAGAGACTCAGTGAAGCTGGACAGCAGAGACTCAGTGAAGCTGGGCAGCAGAGACTCAGTGAAGCTGGAAAGCAGAGACTCGGTGAAGCTGGACAGCAGAGACTCAGTGAAGCTGGGCAGCAGAGACTCAGTGAAGCTGGACAGCAGTTCTTTGGTGTTAACTACATACTTTTTCCACTTCTTTATTCATATCAGGATGCAGCAGCAGAGAGCAGAATCTCCTGAACCCAGCTGTGTGTCCATGAAGAGTGAATGGTCTATGGGGCTTCCTCTTGAGTTTAAAGATGGACAACCTGCTGATGGAGGGTAAGAATTTAACATCCAGTAATCAGAGCAGCATTTACAGGAGTTCATTTAGTCATCTTGACAGAACATCTTTAATAAGCTGAGTGCAGATTTGAGTCATTAAATGTCCTTAAACGTGATGTTTTCTCCACAGAGTTCAGCAGCAGAGCTCAGAGGTTCCCAGTGATCAGTCTGCACAGCAGCATCAAACACAGTTGGACTCCATATTTATGGTGTGTACATGTACAAACACACCTTTTACTATTAACTCCATCAACCACAGATGAAATAGTAAAGTAGCATTCAGGTCCTAACAGTGTCCATGCTGCTCTGTTTAGACCAGCAGGCCTTCAGACTGACACATGAATCACATGTTGTGTTCTACCAGTTTAAATGAAATGTTCACTTTATCTTTCTGTTCCAGCTGCTGGAGGAGAACATCCTCACTTTTGTGAAGAACGAGCTGAAGAGAGTCCAGAGGGGTCTGAGTCCAGATGACCCAGAATGCTTGGAGAGTCAGAGTGAGGATGAGGAGGTGTTGGACGGTGAGGAGGAAGAGCAGAGGAGGAGCAGCAGAGAGGCATTTCTGAAGATCACACTGCACTTCCTGAGGAGAATGAAGCAGGAGGAGCTGGCTGACTGTCTGCACAGCAGTAAGAGGATTTTAACAGATTTAACATGATGGAGAGGAAATGGAGGCAACATGGGAGAGGTTTATATTTCAAACTGTTAATATGCTGCACACATCTGCATCAGATCAGAGGCTGTTTGTCCTCCACTGATGAGCTGAATAAAACTGATGGAGGAGGAAAAACTACACAGACACACTTACATGTTCAGATTTCTAGACTTTCTGTAGGATCCACTCACTGATTTCATTTGTTGTTTGTTCTTTCAGGAGCTCGTGCTGCAAAGTGTCGACGTGAAGTCAAGTCTAACCTGCAGAAGAAGCTCCAGTGTCTGTTTGAGGGGGTCGCTAAAGCAGGAAACCCAACCCTTCTGAATCAGATCTACACACCGCTCTACATCACAGAGGGAGGGACTGCAGAGGTCAATGATGAACATGAGGTCAGACAGATTGAAACAGCATCCAGGAAACCAGACAGACCAGAAACAACAATCAGACACGAAGACTTCTTTAAAGCCTCACCTGAAAGAGATGAACCAATCAGAACAGTGATGACAAAGGGAGTGGCTGGCATTGGGAAAACAGTCTTAACACTGAAGTTCACTCTGGACTGGGCTGAAGACAAAGCCAACCAGGACATAGACTTCACATTTCCATTCACTTTCAGAGAGCTGAATGTGGTGAAAGAGAAAAAGTACAGCTTGGTGGAACTTGTTCATCACTTCTTAACTGAAACCAAAGAAGCAGGAATCTGCAGGTTTGAAGAGTTCCAGGTTGTGTTCATCTTTGACGGTCTGGATGAGTGTCGACTTCCTCTGGACTTCCACAACACTGAGATCCTGACTGATGTTACAGAGTCCACCTCAGTGGATATGCTGCTGACAAACCTCATCAGGGGCAAACTGCTTCCCTCTGCTCGCCTGTGGATAACCACACGACCTGCAGCAGCCAATCAGATCCCTCCTGAGTGTGTCAGCATGGTGACAGAGATCAGAGGGTTCACTGATCCACAGAAGGAGGAGTACTTCAGGAAGAGATTCAGAGATGAGGAGAAGGCCAGCACCATCATTTCCCACATCAAGACATCACGAAGCCTTCACATCATGTGCCACATCCCAGTCTTCTGCTGGATCACTGCTACAGTTCTGGAGGATGTGTTGAAAAGCAGAAAGAGAGGAGAGCTGCCCAAGACCCTGACTGATATGTACATCCACTTCCTGGTGATTCAGTCCAAACTGAAGAACATCAAGTATGATGGAGGAGCTGAGACAGATCCACACTGGAGTCCAGAGAGCAGGAAGATGATTGAGTCTCTGGGAAAACTGGCTTTTGAGCAGCTGCAGAAAGGCAACCTGATCTTCTATGAATCAGACCTGACAGAGTGTGACATTAACATCAGAGCAGCCTCAGTGTGCTCAGGAGTGTTCTCACAGGTCTTTAAAGAGGAGAGAGGGCTGTACCAGGACAAGGTGTTCTGCTTCGTCCATCTGAGTATTCAGGAGTTTCTGGCTGCTCTTCATGTCCATCTGACATTCATCAAGTCTGGAGTCAATCTGCTGGAAGAAGAGCAAACAACATCCTGGTCTGAAATGTTCAGAGACGAATCAACATGTTTCTACCAGAGTGCTGTGGATGAAGCTTTAAAGAGTCCAAATGGACACCTGGACTTGTTCCTCCGCTTCCTCCTGGGTCTTTCGCTGCAGACCAATCAGACTCTCCTACGAGGCCTGCTGACACAGACAGGAAGTAGCTCACAGACCAATCAGAAAACAGTCGACTACATCAAGAAGAAGATCAGTGAGAATCTGTCTGCAGAGAGAAGCATCAATCTGTTCCACTGTCTGAATGAACTGAATGATAGGTCTCTAGTGGAGGAGATCCAACAGTCCCTGAGATCAGGAAGTCTCTCCACAGATAAACTGTCTCCTGCTCACTGGTCAGCTCTGGGCTTCATCTTACTGTCATCAGAAAAAGATCTGGATGTGTTTGACCTGAAGAAATACTCTGCTTCAGAGGAGGTTCTTCTGAGGCTGCTGCCAGTGGTTAAAGCTTCACATAAAGCTCTGTAAGTACACACAGAACTATCCAGATTAATGTAGTTTCATCTTTGCTCAATGAAGAAAAGTAATGTTTGCAATTGTTTTGTTCTGCTGATTCTTCTCCAGGTTGAGTGGCTGTAACCTCTCAAAGAGAAGCTGTGCAGCTCTGTTCTCAGTTCTCAGCTCCCAGTCCTCTAGTCTGAGAAATCTGGACCTTAGTAACAACGACCTGCAGGATTCAGGAGTGAAGCAGCTTTCTGTCGGACTGGAGAGTCCACACTGCGGACTGGAAACCTTCAGGTCAGAATTCAACTGTCTGTCAAAGTTTACCCACCAAGCTTTTATTGTCTTTATATTTTGGATCTGTGAATTAACTTATTAAAATTCTTCTCCAGGTTGAATGACTGTAACCTTTCAAAGAGAAGCTGTGCAGCTCTGTCCTCAGTTCTCAGCTCCCAGTCCTCTAGTCTGAGAGATCTGGACCTGAGTCACAATGACCTGCAGGATTCAGGAGTGAAGCAGCTTTCTGTTGGACTGGAGAGTCCACACTGTGGACTGGAAACCTTCAGGTCAGAATTAATCTGTCCGTAAACGTTTATTACTGTGTATATGAAGCAACACTTTGTTTTTTACCCAGTTTCCAGTTTACATGAAGAGTTTATGATACCAAAAAGATTTAGTGTACTGTCTGAGCTGAAGTGATGTAACATCAAGTATACAGTAAGTATAACTCCTTCTAGGATATACGTTTCTGTAATTTAACATCAATGAAGACTCAATGCGCATTAATTCATGAATTACTGTCATGTTTTCTACATGCAAGTGAATATAAAAAGCAGATCTACTGCTCAGGAAATGTTGAACATGATTTTCTCTACATTCAATTTTAATGTTTAAACACTGAATGAAATGAAATTAGAAATATGAATCAAGGCGCTAAGTTTCCTAATTAAATGATTGTGATCACACAGTGAACATTGTTGAAATGAAAAATAAGTTTCACTATATTTCTCTGAAATATTCTTCAGATATCCTGTGGAACAATATTTAACGTTAAATACATTTCTTCTGCGAACATAAATCAGAATGTAGCCTCTAGCAGGAACATGTGCTTTCTCTCCTTCTACTAACCTAAAATGTATCTGCATGACACCAACATACAGCAGGGGGCGCTGAGTGTCAACATAAAGGCCTGAAGGACAAAATCTTGTTTACTTAGTTTAGAATGTTTTTTAGCTCATTAGATGAACTGTTGTGTGTGTTCAGTCTGTCAGGATGTCTGATCACAGAGGAAGGCTGTGCTTCTCTGGCCTCAGCTCTGAGTGCCAACCCCTCCCATCTGAGAGAGCTGGACCTGAGCTACAATCATCCAGGAGACTCAGGAGAGAAGCTTCTGTCTGCTGGACTGAAGGATCCACACTGGAGACTGGACACTCTCAGGTATGGACAGACAGGTGGACACTCTCAGGTATGGACAGACAGATGGACACTCTCAGATATGGACAGACAGATGGACACTCAGGTATGGACAGACAGGTGGACACTCTCAGATATGGACAGATGGACACTCTCAGGTATGGACAGACAGGTGGACACTCTCAGGTATGGACAGATGGACACTCTCAGGTATGGACAGACAGGTGGACACTATCAGGTATGGACAGATGGACACTCTCAGGTATGGCCTGACAGGTGGACACTCTCAGATATGGACACACAGTTGGACACTCTCAGGTATGAACAGACAGGTAGACACTATCAGGTATGGACAGACAGGTGGACACTATCAGGTATGGACAGATGGACAGACACTCTAACTAAATGAGGGACTCTGGTTCATGTTTAATGGTGGATATGAGTGAAGCTGATTGTGTCTTTGTCTCTTCCTCCAGGATGGACCATGGTGGACTACAGAGACTGAAACCTGGTCTGAGGAAGTGTGAGTGTGTTTTCAGTTTGAGTCATGAGAACTTTGAGGAAAAACTGGATGAAATATCTAAAATAAGTGAAAAAAGTGATCGGTGCTGGTCTGGGTGGGGTGGGGTGCAATCGGTCTAATAAGCAGCAACACAGAGCTATAAGGACGCTTCACTCTCACACACGCTACATTTATAGTCACACAAACACACACACGCGTGTGCGGTCACTCTCTAGTTCGTGCTCCTGCTCACTCCAGATTCCGGGAGATTTGATCTCATTTGCGGGTGTCAGGTAGCTGCTATCAATATGCGGGAGACTCCCGGAACTTCCTGTTTTATTTTAAACATGTGCAAGGTACGGCCTCGTGATTGGCACAGCAGCGATAGGGGGCGGGAGTGAACCGGTGCCCAGCTGAAAGAGCTCCTGTGTGTCGCTGACTGAAAGACGCCTTCTGCCTCCATTTATCTGTTCACTACAGTGTGTTGGATTCATGTTAATGTGTATTTAAAGACATTTCAATTTGTGGAAAAAAATGCAAGGGGGAATATAAATAAATGTCTAATCAACCAAAACATTTGCAACCCCCCCTGCAGTACGTCCGCGGACCCCCTAGGGTGGCGGACCCTCTGTTGAAGACCTCTGTTCTAACTGAACTGTTAAAGGTCCACTTACTCTTACTATGTCCAAAGCTTTCAGACACTTCTCATGGTTTTCCTCAGTGATGGAGTGTCTCAGTTGTCATGGAGATGGTTTAAGTTTGAATGGATTCAGTAAAGTAGTTAATAAATCAACAGATGATAAACTGCAGCTGTATTGTGTCTCGTTCTCTCCATCAGATGCCTGTGAACTGGAACTGGATCCAAACACAATGAACAGAAAACTCAAACTGTCTGATAACAACAGGAAGGTGACACATGTGGAGGAGGATCAGTCATATCCTGATCATCCAGACAGATTTGACTCCTGGTCTCAGCTGCAGTGTAGAAATGATCTGACCGGTCGCTGTTACTGGGAGGTCGAGTGGAGAGGAAGAGTCTCTATATCAGTGAGTTACAGAAGAATCAGCAGGAAAGGAGGCAATTCTGACTGTTGGTTTGGAGGGAATGATCAGTCCTGGAGTCTGTGGTGCTCTGATTATTATGGTTACTCTGTCCGTCACAATAACAGAGAAACATCCATCTCCTCCTCCTCCTCCTCCTCCTCCTCCTCCTCCTCCTCTGTCTCTAACAGAGTAGCAGTGTATGTGGACTGTCCTGCTGGCACTCTGTCCTTCTACAGAGTCTCCTCTGATACACCTCTGTAGGAGGGAGAGTCTCTCTGGGTCCTCTGTAGGAGGGAGAGTCTCTCTGGTTCCTCTGTAGGAGGGAGAGTCTCTCTGGTTCCTCTGTAGGAGGGAGAGTCTCTCTGGGTCCTCTGTAGGAGGGAGAGTCTCTCTGGTTCCTCTGTAGGAGGGAGAGTCTCTCTGGTTCCTCTGTAGGAGGGAGAGTCTCTCTGGTTCCTCTGTAGGAGAGAGAGTCTCTCTGGTTCCTCTGTAGGAGGGAGAGTCTCTCTGGTTCCTCTGTAGGAGAGAGAGTCTCTCTGGTTCCTCTGTAGGAGGGAGAGTCTCTCTGGTTCCTCTGTAGGAGGGAGAGTCTCTCTGGTTCCTCTGTAGGAGGGAGAGTCTCTCTGGTTCCTCTGTAGGAGGGAAAGTCTCTCTGGTTCCTCTGTAGGAGGGAGAGTCTCTCTGGTTCCTCTGTAGGAGGGAGAGTCTCTCTGGTTCCTCTGTAGGAGGGAGAGTCTCTCCTGTGGACAGAAACTCTGCTGACTGAAGATCAGCTGCTGAAATCAAACATCACACACACTCTGCACTGTGAAGCAGATCTGTCTCAGACTCAAACACTCAGTTATTTTTCCTTCTAC
Organism: Scomber colias; assembly: GCA_021039105.1. Lineage (NCBI taxonomy): Eukaryota > Metazoa > Chordata > Actinopteri > Scombriformes > Scombridae > Scomber > Scomber colias. The sequence continues at coordinate 4,408 of JAJDFG010000408.1, read as the reverse complement.
ATGATTCATTGATTAGTGTCAGTTGACTCTACTGTTGTTACTGTCAGGATCCAATGAGCAGCATGCAGCTCTATTCATGTTTCAATCTAATAACATCTGTCCAGCTGTGGAAGCCCACACTCTTTGGACCACATTTGATTTCTCTGTTTTATTATTTACTTATTTTTAATGCATATATTTTTCCTTTGAGGTTGGCATCTTGTACATTTTCTCCTTGTTATATTTGTTATAGCTCTTACTTATGATTTAGTTTGACTTTATTTTGTCTATGTATACATTTATTCATGTTTGGTACATTTTCTTTCTTTTCTCCTTTTGAGGATTGTAGGGGGGGGGGCAATATAAAACTAGTGGAACATATATGTGTACATTATACTGGTCATCTGTACTTTACTGGTTTCCAATAAAGAAAACCAATAAAAAAACATGAATGAGGAAGTGAAGCCTCAGTGAAATGAAAATGAATCCTGTGTCTGTGTTTCCTGTTTATTTATCTCTAATGGAGCAAAATATGTCATAAAATCAGTATTTTGACATCATCACATCTTTTCTCTTCCTGTTAAATAGTTTCACATGTTTGATCATAATGTGTTTGCTTCCAACTTCTACCTTTGCTTCCGACTTCCTGCCTTTGCTTCCTACTTCCTGCCTTTGCTTCCTATTTCCTACATCCTGCCTTTGCTTCCAACTTCTACCTTTGCTTCCGACTTCCTGCTTTGCTTCCAACATCTTGCCTTTGCTTCCGACTTCCTGCCTTTGCTTCCTACTTCCTGCCTTTGCTTCCTACTTCCTTCCTTTGCTTCCGACTTCCTGCCTTTGCTTCCAACATCCTGCCTTTGCTTCCAACATCCTGCCTTTGCTTCCAACTTCCTACCTTTGCTTCCGACTTCCTGCCTTTGCTTCCAACATCCTGCCTTTGCTTCCAACTTCCTACCTTTGCTTCCGATTTCCTGCCTTTGCTTCCAACATCTTGCCTTTGCTTCCGACTTCCTGCCTTTGCTTCCTACTTCCTGCCTTTGCTTCCTACTTCTTCCTTTGCTTCCCTCCTTCCAGATTTCCTAGGTGGTCTGGTCCCTCCCTCCTCATCAAGGGATTGAGGTCACCTGTTGGGAGCCTTCATAAACTTGGTGATTTCAGGATGAGTTCCTCTTGAAAGGGACTTTTAAACATTTAAAACATCTTTATCTTAAATCTATATTATCACATCAGTGTTAATAATGTTTCTGTTGCACTGATTTATTATATCAGTCATAAACCCAATACTGTAAAACTACTAGTTACTATAATACTGCAGTACTTTTACTGTAATACTGCATCACTATAATACTTTATCTAAAGGAAACAGTTATTCACATCGTCTTTGTGTGTAAAAAAAAAGTTAATGTGAAAATCTGTTGTAAATCTGTAAATGTTTTTATCTTCCACTGCAGCGTTTAGAAATAAAACAATTTATTAATTTTATAGATTTTATTCACTTTTATTTTCTTTACCTTCAAACATTTCAACAACTCTGAACATGTTTCATATGTTTTTACAATCTTCATAAAACACAATTTTTCTTTTAACTTAAAAAACTTAAAAATCTCAGACATGATTCTAAAATAACTAAAAACAAACCGTTAAAAAGTTAAAAAAACTATTCTGTCAAACTTTCTGTTAGTAAACTTAAAAGTTTCCGTCTGAAGATTTAAATCAAACACAAAGTCATTTAAATCCTTTTAATGAATTTAGATACTTTTACTTCATTATTTCAGTTTTTATGTTGAAACTCTTTGAAAGCAGCAGCAGTGAAGGAGGGGAGGGAGGGAGGGAGGGAGGGAGGGAGGGAGGAAAGGAAAGGAGGGAGGAAGGAGGGAAGGAAAGGAAAGGAGGAAGGAAGGAAGGAAGGAAAGGAGGAAGGAAGGAAAGAAGGGAGGGAGGAAGGAAGGAAGGAAGGAAGGAAAGAAGGGAGGAAGGAAGGAAGGAAAGGAGGGAGGAAAGAGGAAGGAAAGGAGGAAGGAAGGAAAGGAAGGTAGGAGCGAGCGAGAAAAGAAAGGAGGAAGGGAGGAATGAAGGAAGAAAGGAAGGTAGGAGCGAGCGAGGGAGAAAGGAAAATAGTAAGGGGGGAGGAAAGAAAGAAGGGAGGAAAGGAAGTTTTTATATTGAAACTCTTTGAAAACAGCAGCCTTCCTCTTTCTGCCTTTCCTTCTTTCCTCCCTCCTTTCCTCCCTCCTTCTCTCTTTCTTTCCTCCCTCCCTCCTTTCCTTCCTCGCTCCTTTCCTTCTTTCCTTCCTCCTTCCCTGCTTTCCTTCATTCCCACCTTCTCTCTTTCTTTCCTCCCTGCTTTCCTTCCTCTCTACTTCCTTCCTTTCCTTCTTTCCTTCCTCCTTCCCTCCTTTCCTTATTTCCCTGTTCTCTCTTTCTTTCCTCTCTTCTTTCCTTTCTCCCTCTTTTCCTTCCCTCCTTTTCTTCCTTCTTTTTTTCTTTCCTTCCTCCCTCCTTTCTTCTTTCCTCCCTCCTTTTCTTCCCTCCTTTCCTTCCTCCATCCTTTCCTTCCTCCTCCCTCCTTTCCTTCCTTCCTTCTTCCTCCCTCCCTTCCTTCCTTGAGTGGTGGCCAACAGGAGGATTAACTCCATGTTTGGAACAGAGCAGAACATTGAATGTGTTGGTTATCTTACGCCTGTAGAGGGCAGCATTACGCTCTTTTACATACAGCCTGACACAACTTTATTAGAAGAAGAAAATGGCTTCCTCCCTCTCACCCTCCTTTAATACTAGTTTATTTAATTGATCTTTAATAATGATTCCTTTAATTTGATCTATTACTGTGAGCTCCTCCCTTCTTTATGCTCTTAAAGGAGCCGTAGTTAAGAACCTGGGACATGTTGAAGTTTTGGGTGAGTTTGAGCAGTGTATTTGGTTTGGGAAGCTCACAGTGATAGTTTCCTTTGTTTAAGGAGTTGGGAAGGAAGGAAAGGAGAGGGAAGGGAGGAAAGGAGTGAGGAAGGATTAAAAGGAGGGAGGAAGGAGGAAGGAGGGAAAGAAGGAAAGGAGGGAGAAAGAAGGAAGGAACTAAAGGAGTCTCAAACCCTACCTGCTCAACTTTCCTTCCTCCCTCCTTTCCTTCCTGCCTTCCTTCTTCCGCCCTCCTTTCCTTCCTTTCTTCCCTCCTCCTTTCCTTCTTTCCTTCCTTCCTTCCTTCTTTCCTCCTTTTCTTCCTTCCTCCTTCCTTCCCAACTCCTTTCCTTCCTCCTTTTCTCCTTCTTCCTCCCTCCTTTCCTTCCTGCCTTCCTTCTTCCTCCCTCCTTTTAATCCTTCCTCACTCCTTTCCTCCCTTCCCTCCTCCTTTCCTTCCTTCCCAACTCCTTTCCTTCCTCCTTTTTCTCCTTCTTCCTCCCTCCTTTCCTTCCTGCCTTCTTCTTCCTCCCTCCTTTCCTTCCTTTCTTCCCTCCTCCTTTCCTTCTTTCCTTTCCTTCCTTCCTCACTCCTTTCCTCCCTCCCTCCTTTCCGTCCTTCCTCCCTGCTTTCCTTCCTTTCTTCCCTCCTCCTTTCCTTCCTTCCCTCCATCTGTCCTACCTTCCTTCCTTCCTTCCTTCCTTCCCCCTTTTCTTCCTTCCTCACTCCTTCCCTCCTCCTTTCATTCCTTCCTCCCTCCTTTCCTTCCTTCCTTCCTCCCTCCTTTCCTTCCTCCTTCCTTCCCTCCTTCCTTCCTACAAGTAGGGGCTCATGTAGTTAAGAACCTGGGACATGTTGAAGTGTTGGGTGAGTTTGAGCAGTGTATTTGGTTTGAGAAGCTCACAGTGATAGTTTCCTTTGTTTAAGTTGAGCAGGTAGGGTTTGAGACTCCTTTAGTTCTTTCCTTCCTTCCTTCCCTCCCTCCTTTCCTTCCTTCCTAGGTAGGGTTTGAGACTCCTTTAGTTCTCTATGATGTTGAACTGCATATAATGTGTGTAGCCAAGGTGAATGGTGAGTGTGGGTTATGCAGTATACAGCTGTGTGATGGTTGTAGATGAGCAGCTGGGCCATTTGTTGTCTGGCTTGAGCATTTTATTGTGTCCCCAGGTCGGCTGTAGCAGCAGTCATCTCACAAAGAGGCTGTTGGTTTGTTTCAGAGCTGTTTGTTATTTTTGTGTGTTGTCTGAGCGGCTGGCAGCATTTGGCTCAGGAGTACCCCGAAGCATTGGCTGGGGCAATATGTCTTCCTCAATACAGACGGTTTGTAGGTGCATAAGTACCCACCACCGGTACACACATGAAGACTTCCCTCCTTCCTTCCTTCCTTCCACCACCGGTACACACATGAAGACTAGGGTGCAGTTCCTCAGTTTGGGCTCAGCAGTCAGGAGGGGGCGCTCCATAATCACTCAGCATCCCTGTGGTTGTGTGCTGTGTGACTCAGGCTGCCTTGGTTTGCTTTTTGGATGGGTTA
>JAJDFG010000407.1:0-203912 GCA_021039105.1 Scomber colias | reverse complement strand
GAGAAAAGAGGAGAAACTCGACTGACTGAGATACACACGGAGAAAAGAGGAGAGACTCAACTGTCTGAGATACACACGGAGAAAAGAGGAGAGACTCGACTGTCTGAGATACACACGGAGAAAAGAGGAGAGACTCGACTGAATATTATATTATCATTTCTATTTTATTATTCATTAGACTCCCACAAGTTGAGTGTAAATACTAATAAATGTATTCTACAGTATCTATAATATAGCCACTACAATGCTACTTCAAGGTCCTGAAAAATAACTCGGGGGAGGAGGACATTTACACATATTGGAGGGACAGAAGGAATGAAGGACAGAAGGAAGGAAGGAAGGAAGGAAGGAAGGAAGGAAGGAGGGAGGGAGGAATGAAGGAAGGAAGGGAGGAAGGAAGGGGGGAGGGAGGAAGGACAGAAGGAAGGAAGGAAGGAAGGAAGGAAGGAAGGAAGGAATGAAGGAAGGACAGAAGGAAGGAATGAAGGACAGAAGGAAGGAAGGAAGGAAGGACAGAAGGAAGGAAGGAAGGAAGAAAGGGGGATGGAGGAAGGGAGGAAGGAAGGACAGAAGGAAGGAAGAAAGGGGGATGGAGGAAGGAAAGATGGAAGGACAGAAGGACAGAAGGACAGAAGGAAGGAAGGAAGGGGGAGGGAGGAAGGACAGAAGGAAGGACAGAAGGAAGGAAGGAAGGAAGGAAGGGAAGAAAGAAGGAACAGTCAAAACAGACGGGGTCGGGAGGACAAAAGGAAGGTTCATGCTACTTCAAGGTCCTGAAAAATAACTCGGACATTATGACGCTCTGGACTTTCACTTGAGGACATTTACACATATTAGACCTCAGTGAAGTTTAATTGAAAAAAAAAAAAGCATCAGAGTGACATTTTCCCAGGTGGGTCGCAGGTGTCCTAAAAGGTTAAAAACAGACAAGCATTGGGGGGGGGGGGGGGGGTTAGGGTTTGGGGGGGGGGGGGTTAAAAAGAAGACAAGGAAGCTACTGGAGCTCCAGCAGAAGACTGTTGTGACAGTGGCAGTCTGCAGTGCTCAGTGTTAAAATGGCTGCTTTGCTCATTCTCCATACAGACACAGCTTAGCCTGGGAGGAGGAGGAGGGGGGGGGGGGGGGGGGAGGAGGAGGAGGAGGAAGAAGAGGGCTCCCACTCCCCAACCATTTCCCTCAAATGGTTCCCTCATCCTTAGGTGGGATTAACAGCTCGCCTGTAGAGCTAATAATGTAAACGCCGCTGCTTGCAACAGATTTAAATGGACAGGATTATAAACTAAGGACTGAATGATTATCCTTCTTAGAGAACGAGCGCTCATCATCATCATCATCATCATCATCATCTTCATCTTCATCTTCGGCGTGTGATAAGATCTAGTTAATGCTCTTCATCTCTTCTCCACATGTGACTCACTCATTATTGATATGAGAGCTTCAAGCGGCAATAAAACAACATCTATGACTACTACACTTCCACTTCCTCATGTTGAGTCCTTGAGTCAAGGAAGGAAGGGAGGAAGGAAAGGAGGGAGGAAAGGAGGGAGGGAGGGAGGAAAGGAGAGAGGGAGGGAGAAGGGAGAAAGGACAGAAAGAAGGAAGGAAGGAAGGAAAGAAGGAAGGAAGGAAGGAGGAAGCACAGAAAGAAGGAATAAAGGGGGATGGAGGAAGAAAGAGAGAAGGAAGGAAGGAAGGAAGGAAGGAAGGAAGGAAGGAAGGAAGGAAGGAAGGAAGGAAGGAAGAAAGGGGATGGAGGAAGGAAAAAAGGAAGGGAGGGAGGGAGGGAGGAAGAAAGAGAGAAGGAAGGAAGGAAGGAAGGAAGGAGGATGGAGGAAGGAAGAAGGAAGGGAGGGAGGAAGAAAGAGAAAAGGAAGGAAGGACAGAAGGACAGAAGGAAGGAAGGAATGAAGGAAAGACAGATGAAAGAAGGCAGGTAATGGGGAGGAAAGAAAGAGAGAAGGAGGGAAGAAGGAAGGAAGGAAGGAAAGAAGGAAGAGTCAAACAGACGGGGTCGGGAGGAAACAGGAAGTGTAATGTCTTGTTTTGCTGAGTCTGCAGTGGAGTCGACCTGAATCTCAAACTTTGCACCAGATAAGAGCGACGATGCGTTCACTGAACCTCGTTCATCTCAGATCTGGGACACGTTTCAGAGAAGATGCTTTCACACGGCCGACCCGACCACGAGCGCTCTCCTGCTACACAAAGCTGCAGAGTCAGCGGCAACATGATGAGACTTAACTTCAGAAGGAAGGAAGGAAGGAAGGAAGGAAGGAAGGAAGGAAGGAAGGAGGGAGGAAGGAGGGAGGAAGGACAGAAGGAAGGAAGGGGGATAGAGGATGGCTTGACTTCAGATTCCTCGAGCAGCAATAAAACAACATCTATGACTACGACACTTCCACTTCCTGTTGTCCTTGAGTTAAGGAAGGAAGGGAGGAAGGAAAGGAGGGAGGGAGAAGGGAGGAAGGAAGGGAGGGAGGGAGAAGGGAGGAGGAACAGGAGGGAGGAGGGGAGGGAGGGAGGAAGGAAGAAAGAAGGAAGGAAGGAAAGGAAAGAAGGAAGGAGGGAAGGTAGGAGGGAGAGAAAGGAATAGAAGGGAGGAAGGAAGGAAGGGAGGGAGGATGGAAGGGAGGAAGGAAGGAAGGGAGGAAGTATGGAAGGAAGGAAGGAAGAAAAGGAGGAAGGAGGGAAGGAAAGAAACACAGATGAAAGAAGGGAGGTAATGGGGAGGAAAGAAAGAGAGGAGGGAGGGAGGAAGGCAACATGATGAGACTTGATTTCTGTCACTGAGAAAAAACCTCAAATCTGTGACTTGACTTCAGAAGGAAGGAAGGAAGGAAGGAAGGAAGGAGGGAGGGAGGAAGGACAGAAGGAAGGAAGGGGGATAGCGGATGGCTTGACTTCAGATTCCTCGAGCAGCAATAAAACAACATCTATGACAACGACACTTCCACTTCCTGTTGTTGTCCCTGAGTCAAGGAAGGAAGGGAGGAAGGAAAGGAGGGAGGGAGGGAGGGAGGAAGGGAGGAAGAAGGGAGGAAGGAAGGAAAGGAAAGAAGGAAGGAGGGAATGTAAGAGGGAGAGAAAGCAAAGGAAGGGAGGAAGGAAGGAAAGGAAAGAAAGACAGATGAAAGAAGGGAGGTAATAGGGAGGAAAGAAAGAGAGAAGGAGAGAGGAAGGAAGGAAGGAAGGAAGGAAGGAAGGAAGAAAGGGGGATGGATGTCCTTCTTTCCTTCCTCCCTCCCTCCCTCCCTCCCTCCTTTCCTTCCTCCTTCCCTCCTGTTCCTTCCTTCCGTCCATCCTTCCTTCCTCCCTCCCTCCTGTTCCTTCTTTCCTTCCCTCTTTCCTCCCTGTCTCCTTCTCTCTTTCTTTCCTCCCCCCAACCTTCCTCCCTTCGTTCTTTCCTGTGTTCTTCTTTCCTCCCTTCCTTCTTTCCTTTCCTCATTATTATAATAAATCAACTCATTTAAACAACACAAATCTAAAGTTTATAACATAAATATATAAATATATAATTTTTAACCTGCATCTTAAAACTGTAAAGTGTGTTTTTGCTGAAAGGGTTAAAAGCATCACATGACATCATCGCTATAAATAGAACAATGAGGTCACTTCAGGTCAAATCTGCCCCAATTTATTAATATTATAATAATAATATTTCAATAGGAATACATTGAATTATTATTATTATTGTTATTATTTTAGATGATTATTTTTATTTATGTATTTATTTAATTTATTATTTATTGCTCAGTAATTTGTTGGTTTAATTTATTTATTTTTAATTATTTATTTAATTTAATTTATTTATTTTTAATTATTTATTTAATTTAATTTATTTATTTTTAATTATTTATTTTATTTAAATTCTTTTTATTAGGACATTTAATTTATTTACCTTTTCTGTATTATTTATTTATTTTTATTTTATTTTTATTTTTTTTTGAATATTTTTTTTCTTTATTTTGTCATAATACAAAAAACAATAAAGATATGTTTAAAAAAAAAAGGAAAAAACATTCCCTTTAAGGTTTTTTTCACCTCCTATAATAAATATATTAGTTATTTTTGTAAAGGTTATTAAATACAATGAGTTTCAGGTTGTTTCTTATATAATATAAAAGCTCTATTATTAGTTTGTATCATTATTTAGTGCTGATATTATAATTATAATATAATCCTGATATATTTATACAGATTATTTTAATAAAAACACATTTATTTAGGTCATTTAAGTTGAATTTTGCTCCAATTTATTAATATTAAAGTAACATTCCCTTTAAATGCATTACTTTTTATCTATATTAGAGTATATTTTCATCTTTTTAACCTCATATTAAACATATATTAGTTGTGTTTTATGTATGTAAACACTTATTTTAGGCCAATTAGAGTTCATTTTGCCTCAGTTTATTAATAATACATAAAATCTAACATTCCCTTTATATACATTATACAATACATAATATTTATTACTTCAATTATAAAGAAAAAAAGGAGGTCAGACTTTTATTTTGGTGATTTTTGGGGCCATGTGTTGATGTCAAGAAGTAAAATAAACCTTTTTTTTTTTGGTCTTTTAGGTTTAATTTTGCCCTGATTTATTAATACGCTGATAATAAATAAAATCTAACATTCCCTTTAAATGCATTACTTTTTTTTACCTTAACCCAACCTCCTATTAAACATATAATAGTTGTGTTTTATGTATGTAAGCACTTTTATTAGGTCAATTAGAGTTCATTCAGCCTCAGTTTATTAATAATACATAAAATCTAACATTCCCTTTAAGTGCATTGCGTTTTTAAATCTAGATTACAGCATATTCCCCACCTCCTATAAAACATATATTACTTTAGCTGCATAAGTTATATAATAAAATGACTTTTCTTCCAGTATAAGGAGTTAAACACTTTTTAAAGGTCAATTAAAGGGGAATTTTGCCCCAATTAATCAATATTCTCATAATAATTCATAACATCCCCTTTAAATGCATTGCTTTAATCTAGATTAGAGCATATGTTTAACCTCCTACAATAAATATATTAGTTCTAGTTGCATATATTATATATAATAAATGACTTTTCTTTGAGTATACGGGGAAAAAAGAGGTAAAATGCACCTTTTTTGACACAAGTTTCATGTTGGTTCTTATATAATATATAGATATATATATATATATATATATATATAATATTTATGATTGTTTAGTTTGGTGATTTTTGGATTAAAAAAGATAACATTCCCTTTAAATGCTTTTTTATTTAGATTAAAGCATCTTTTCCACCTCTAATTAAACATATATTACTTATAGTTGCATATATTATATAAAAGGTATAACATGCTTCTTTCAGGGTTTCATGTTGATTCTTATATAATATAAAAACTTTATCTTTATATACTATTTTACTGTATGTTGTGTTATATGGACGTGTGTCTGAAATAAAGTTTATTATTATTATATTAATAGTTTATATCATTATTTAGTTTTATGAGTTTTGGAGCCAGTGCTGATATCAAGAAGTCCATATATTTACACATATATACATTAAATACTTGTTTTAGGTCAATTAAGGTGAATTTTGTCCCAATTTATTAATATTATGACCAAGACTAACATCCCCTTTAAATGCATTGCTTTTTATTTAGACATATTATAAACACAAAAACACTTTATTTAGGTCAATTAAGGTGAATTAAGCCCCAATTAATCTCAATATTCTCATAATAATTTAAAACCTGCCCTTTAAGTGCTTTGTTTTTTAACCTCCTACAATAAATATATTACTTCTAGTTGCATATATTATATAATAAATGACTTTTATTCCAGTATAAGGAGGTAAACACTTTTTAAAGGTCAATTAAAGGGGAATTTTGTCCCAATTAATCAATATTCTCATAATAATTCATAACATCCCCTTTAAATGCATTGCTTTAATCTAGATTAGAGCATATTTTTAACCTCCTACAATAAATATATTACTTATAGTTGCATATATTATATATAATAAATGACTTTTCTTTGAGTATAAGGGGAAAAAAGAGGTAAAATGCACCTTTATTGTTTCATGTTGGTTCTTATATAATATAAAAACTCTATCAATAGTTTTATGATTGTTTAGTTTGGTGATTTTTGGAGCCAGTGTTGAAATCAAGAAGTAAAATAATCCTGATTATAAACATAAAAACACTTTTTTAGGTCATATAAAGTGAATTTTGCCCCAATTTAAAAAGCTAACATCCCCTTTAAATGCTTTTTTATGTAGATTAAAGCATCTTTTCCACCTCTTATAAAACATATATTACTTATAGTTGCATAGGTTATATAATAAATGACTTTTCTTCCAGTATAAAGAGGTCAACATGCTTCTTTCAGCTTGTTCTAACCCTAATAAACACTTTTTTTAGGTTAATTAAGGTGAATTTTGCCCTGATTTATTAATATTATCATCATTTTAAAAAGCTAACATTCCCTTTAAATGCTTTTTAATTTAGATCAGAGCATATTTTCCACCTCTTATAAAACATATATTACATATAGCTATATAGGTTATATAAAAGGTATAACATGCTTCTTTCAGGGTTTCATGTTGATTCTTACATAATATAAGAGTTATAATATTAATAGTTTATATCATTATTTAGTTTGGTGATATCAAGAAGTAAATATATTTACACAGATTACAAACATAAAAACACTTTATTTAGGTCAATTAAGGTGAATTAAGCCCCAATTAATCTCAATATTCTCATAATAGTTTAAAACCTCCCCTTTAAGTGCTTTGTTTTTTAACCTCCTACAATAAATATATTACTTCTAGCTGCATATATTATATAATAAATTACTTTTCTTCCAGTATAAGGAGTTAAACACTTTTTAAAGGTCAATTAAAGGGGAATTTTGCCCCAATTAATCTTAATATTCTCATACTAATTTAAAACATCCCCTTTAAATGCTTTGCTTTTTTATCTAGAGTAGAGCATATTTTCCACCTCCTACAATAAATATATTACATATAGTTGCATATATTATATAATAAATGACTTTACTTTAAGTATAAGGAGGTCAACATGCTTCTTTCTGCTCTATCAATAGTTTATATGATCAATTAAAGTGAATATTATTACAATATTAATACAATGAATCCATATTCTCATAATAATGCATAACATTCCCTTTAAGTCCCTTTTTTTAAATCTAGATTAAAGCATATTTTCCACCTCTTATAAAACATATATTAGTTATGTTCACATATATTATATATAAAAATGACTTTACTTGAAGTCTAAAGAGGTCAACATGCTTCTTTCAGCTTGGTTTCATGTTGGTTCTTACATAATATAAGAGTTAGAGTTTATAAGAGTTATAATATTAATAGTTTTTATGATTATTTAGTTTTATGATTTTTGGAGCCAGTGTTGAAATCAAGAAATACATAAAACACTTTATTTAGGTCATATAAAGTGAATTATGCCCCAATTAATCTTAAAACCTCCCCTTTAAATGCTTTGTTTTTTAACCTCCTACAATAAATATATTACTTCTAGTTGCATATATGATTTAAAAAATGACTTTACTTCCAGTATAAATATATAAATTTACCTTTTTTTTAGGTTAATTAAGGTGAATTTTGCCCCAATTTATTAATATTATAATAATAATATAAAAAGACTAACATTCCCTTTAAATGCTTTGCTTTTTATCCACCTCTTATCAAACATATATTACATATAGCTATATAGGTTATATAAAAGGTATAACATGCTTCTTTCTGCTTGTTGGTTCTTACATAATATAAGAGTTAGAGTTTATAAGAGTTATAATATCAATAGTTTATATCATTATTTAGTTTTAGTGATTTTTGGAGTCAGTGCTGATATCAAGAAATACATAAAACACTTTATTTAGGTCATATAAAGTGAATTTTGCCCCAATTAATCTGAATATTCTCACAATAATTTAAAACCTCCCCTTTAAATGCTTTATTTTTTAACCTCCTACAATAAATATATTACTTCTAGTTGCATATATGATTTAAAAAATGACTTTACTGGAAGTGTAAAGAGGTCAACATGCTTCTGTCAGCTGGTTTCTGGACACAAGTTTCAGGTTTTGAAGCTTTTTACATAAAATATAAGAAGATGTGTTTCAGAGAGGGTATGGAAAAACCAACAGAGGAAGAGGAAGGAGAGGAGGAAGAGGAGGAGGAGGAAGAGGAGGAGGAGGGAGTCGGGCAGGCATGTTTTGGTGAAGGCCTGAGAGAGAGAGAGAGAGAGAGAGAGAGAGAGAGAGAGAGAGAGAGAGAGAGAGAGAGAGGTAGAGAGAGGTTGACATGTTAAACGTTAGCTTCTTTGGCCCACTTACCTGTGTGCTCTCTCTCTCCCCCCCTCCCTCCCTCCCACCTCCTCCTCTTCCTCCTCCTCCTCCTCTTCCTCCTTGTTTCAGCTCTTGGGTAACTTGCAGGGCTAAAACCTCTCACGCAGCAGTAGCAGCTTTTTACAGGAGGAGGTGAAGGTGGAGGAGGTGCAGCAGCAGGAGGTGCAGCAGCAGCAGGATGGGTTCAGATATCTCTTCCTCTTCCTCTTCCTCTTCCTCCTGCAGCCTTCTTCTTCTTCTTCTCCTCCTCCTTCTTCTTGTTGTTGTTGTTGTGGTGGTGTGTGTGATCAGCAGCAGCAGCAGAGGTTGTCATGATATAAACACAACACCTCTCTCGCGCACCCCCCCACCCCCACCCTCCTCCCCTTCCTCCTCCACCTCCTCCTCCACCTCCTCCACCCCTCTGCACCCCTGCACCCCTCCCCGGGTATGTGAGCTCGGAAGCCGGCCAGCAGTAGCTCAGAAAGCCCGCTGGTTGATTTCCCTTCTTCTTCTTCTTCTTCTCTCTCTTTTTTTTTTTTCTCCTGCTTGTTGTTGTTGTTGTTGTTGTTGTTGTTGTAAGATCCCAACAAGCCTGCTGCAAGCTTCAGTTAGCTCTGCAAGGCTAACCCAGCTGGCTCAATGCACGCACGCACGCACACAAGCGCGCGCACGCACACACACATACATTGAAAGAGAGCGAAAAAAAAAAAAAAAAAAAAAAAAAAAAACCATGTCCCGTTAACAAGCTCTCCTCTTTCCTTCCCCTGGTGTCCCCCACACTTTTAATCCCGACACCACCCGCAGGAGGAATGGTGCAGTAAGTCCATTAAAGGTATCCGCTGGGTGGAGGAGAGACAAATGAACAGCAGCGTCTTTATTGAGTCTGTGCGTTTCAATGACGGCGGATTCCTCCTCGCGCTCTGCTCACCAGAGTTATCGCTTTTGGTCTCTGCTCTCCGCCATTTTCCAACATCTCAACACAAACAAACAGGGCTGCTCGTGCACGAGGGGGAGTCCAGGCGCGTTCACGAGGACGACGAAGAGGGAGGGAGGTGGGAGGTGGAGGGAGGAAGAGGAGGAGGAAGAGGAAGGGGAGGGAAGAGGGGTGATGATGAAGAAGAAGAAGAAGAGCAGGAGATAGTTTATTTATTTTAATATCAAACTTAATGTGATTTATTTTTATATAAAAACTAAAATGTTTAATAGCTAGAATTAAAAATAAATAAAAATGAAAATTCAATAATAGTAAAAAAAAATAGGAAACATTAAAACAGACAATTAAAAACCCAATAATACTACTACTATTAATAATAATTATAATAAAGATAAAAAACAAAGTACAGAAAAAGAGAAAATAGAATTATAAGATAGTTATATATATATGTATTTTAGTTTAAAACATAATAAGTGTAATAAATGTTATTCAGTATTATAGTCTGTATATTATACTCAGTGTTGGAGAGTAACTAGTTACATATAGCTGTGTTATGTAATGTAATTATAATATAAATGTAACTGTAATCTATTACATTACACAGTAGCTCAGAGAAAAGAGATAGAGTATTATATTTATATATTTATTTTAATTTAAAACACATAATAAGTGTAATAAATGTTATTCAGTATTATAGTTTATTATATATTATATTATAGTCAGTGTTATGTCATTTAATTATAATATAAATGTAACTGTAATCTATTACTGAGAAGAAATGTGAGAATGAGTCGGTTATATTAGGACTGGGTAATATATCGATATCATGAGACGAGATATAATAAATAATAAATAATAAATAATAAATAATAAATAATATGTGGTGGGTCAGGGTCTCAGTGTGAAGTTTTAAGTCTCTGATTTATTTTAATAGAGAAAATAAAACATGTCGAGAATCTTAATGAATTTAAAATGTTTAGTTTGATAGAAATAAATAAATAAATCATCCTGACTAACAAAGCTGCTGCATCAGAGAACATGAATCACTCCTTTTTCTTTTTTTTATAATAAGGAAAAGTTTTTAAAAAAGAGCATGTATCTATAAGAATATATACCAGCAACTTCCATTAAAATAGAAAATAAAAATAAACAAATAAATATATATATACACATACACACACATATACAACATGAATCATTCCTATAAGAGCTTTTATTAATATTATATAATTATAATTATAATAATAATAGTTATATATGTTTAACTCTCTGAGCTTCATGTGGAGGAGTCTGACCCTCGATTCCTTATTTAAACTCTAAAGAGAAAGAAATGACTCCTTATATCACAAAGAAGGAAGGAAGGAAGGAAGGAAGGAAATAAGAAGGGAAGGAAGGAAAGACAGATGGAAGGAATGAAGAAGGAAGAAGAAAGAAAGAAGCAAGGAAGGGAGGAAGGACAGATGGAAGGAAGAAAGGTAGGAAGGACAGATGGAAGGAAAGAAGGAAGGAAGGGAGGAAGGACAGATGGAAGGAAGAAAGGGAGGAAGGACAGACGGAAGGAAGAAAGGGAGGAAGGACAGATGGAAGGAAGGACAGAAGGAATAAAGGGAGGAAGGAACAAAGAAAGGATAAAAGAAAGGTAGGAAGGACAGATGGAAGGAAGGAAGGGAGGAAGGACAGATGGAAGGAACGACAGAAGGAATAAAGGGAGGAAGGACAGATGGAAGGAAGGAAGGAAGGAAGGAAGGAACAAAGAAAGGATAAAAGGAAGGTAGGAAGGACAGATGGAAGGAAGGAAGGAAGGAAGCAATGAAGAAAGGATAAAAGAAAGGTAGGAAGGACAGATGGAAGGAAGGAATGAAGAAAGGATAAAAGAAAGGTAGGAAGGACAGATGGAAGGAAGGAAGGGAGAAAGGACAGAAGGAACAAAGAGAGGATAAAAGGAAGGTAATAAGGACAGATGGAAGGAAGGGAGGAAGGAAGGAAGGAAGGAAGGAAAGAAGGAAGAAAGGATAAAAGGAAGGTAGGAAGGACAGATGGAAGGAAGGAAGGACAGATGGAAGGAAGGAAGGAAGGAAGGAAGGAATGAAGAAAGGATAAAAGGAAGGTAGGAAGGACAGATGGAAGGAAGGAAGGACAGATGGAAGGAAGGAAGGACAGATGGAAGGAAGGAAGGAAGGAAGGAATGAAGAAAGGATAAAAGAAAGGTAGGAAGGACAGATGGAAGGAAGGAAGGGAGGAAGGACAGATGGAAGGAACGACAGAAGGAATAAAGGGAGGAAGGACAGAAGGAACAAAGAGAGGATAAAAGGAAGGTAATAAGGACAGATGGAAGGAAGGAAAAGAAGACAGGAAGGAAAGTAGGCTGGATCGCATCCCTCGGCGGGCCGGTTCTGGCCCACGGGCCTCATGTTTGACACCCCTGCTCTAATATGTTTATACCAGGGGTGTCAAACATGAGGCCCGTGGGCCTGATTGTGTAAAAGAAGAGAAACTAAACTTCCTCTCATCTTTTCCTTCCTCCCTCCATCCTTCTCTCCTCCCTTCCTTCTTTGCTTCCTCCATCCTTCCTTCCTTCTTTTCCTTACTTCCTTCTTTCCTTCCTCCCTCCCTCCTTCTCTCCTCCCTTCCTTCTTTCCTTCCTCCCTCCCTCCTTCTCTCCTCCCTTCTTTCTTTCCTTCCTCCCTCCCTCCTCCTCTCTTTCTTTCTTCCCCCCTACCTTCCTTCCTTCCTTCTTTCCTCCTTCCTTCCTTCCTTCCTTCCTTCCTCCCTATAACATCTCTCCTACATTATGAATGATCTCTAACCTTAATATATAACTCTTATAAACTCTTAAACAACATCTCTCCTACACTATGGCTGACCTCTGACCCTACAGGGTTACCTAAGGGTGATAACTCTTAGGTAACATTTCTCCTACATTATGAAACTTTCAGCAGCAACACATTTTAACCACAGCGCCCTCTAGTGGCCGATATGTAATACATGTAACAACCAGCCCTGCTCTCCCCTACAAAGACTAAAAGACTATATATATATATAAACACATTTATGTCCCCAATGATCAGCTGTGGTTATTAACCCTTTATAGGACACTCATTGAAAGGAAGGGAGAAAGGAAGGGAGAAAGGAAGGGAGGAAGGAAGGAAGGAAGGAAGGAAGGAGGAAGGAAAGGAAGGAAGGAAGGAAGGTAGGGGGGGAGGAAAAAAAGAGAGAAGGAGGGAGGGAGGAAGGGAAGAAAGAAGGAAGGAAGGAAGAAGAAAGGGGGATGGAGGAAGGAAAGAAGGAAGGGAGGAGAGAAGGAGGGAGGGAGGAAGAACAGATGGAAGTAAGGAAAGGAAGGAAGGAAGGACGGAGGAAGGAAAGAAGGAAGGGAGGAGAGAAGGAGGGAGGGAGGAAGGACAGATGGAAGCAAGGAAAGGAAGGAAGAACGGAGGAAATAAGGAACGAGGGAGGGAGAAAGAAAAAGAGGAAGGGAAGAAAGAAGGCAGGGAGGAAGGAAAGGAAGGAAGGAAAGAAGGAAGGAAGGAAGGAAGGAAGGAAGGAAGGAAGGAAGGATGGATATTTTAGGATATTTACAGAAGTTACCAAATATAATCATTTGCCCAATAAAGGGTTAAACACCTGTGATAATACTAATAATAATGATATTTTACATTTTAACAGTAAACTAAATGTATGAAATGGCATCAATGTGCTGAAACTGGAAATTCAATCATTATAAATATTAAAAAAACATAAAAAAAACATGATATATATAATTGAATTAAATTGCCTATATGTAACTTTAATTGATTTTTTTTTAAATATTCAATATGCAGCAGAATTTCTTTTACTTTTTACACATCAGCAAATATAAGAGGAAGTATATATCTTCCTCAATATCGACCAATATATCAGTATAAATAATTAATAAATCATAAAATTGACTATTGAATAAAAATTGTGTTATTTTTGCTTCATTTAAGGCTCAAACCCTTTAAAGTTTAACCACATTAAAACTGCCAATTTAACCCCTGGGACTAAGTGCTATATATATATATATATTAAAGCTTCACCTTTTCACTCAGAGTAAAATAATAAACTATATAGTGTCAGAAGCTGCTCGGTTCTTGGTTCTGATGGAAGATTATAATAAAGATAATAAACTGCACATATTTTACAGACCGTCAAGAAAAGCTGCAACAGTTTCAATCCTCACATTTATAAAGATGCAACTTTAGTCCAGACACACAAAGCTCCACATGCTAACATTCAGACTCCCTTTTTCTTCCCCCTCCTCCTCTTCCTCCTCCTCCTCTTCCTCCTCTTCTTCCTCCTCCTCCTCCCATGATTGTGTTCAGAGTGAAAACCTCTGTTATAAAGCAGCAGCAGGAGAATCTGCAGCCTCGAGGTCGAGTACTTCTGACTTTATAATACACAATACATACGACTGTGAGCTGAGACCTAAAGAGGAGGAAGTGAGCTAAATAAGGAAGGAAGGAAGGAAGGAAGGAAGGAAGGAACATTATAATACACAATACATACGACTGTGAGCTGAGACCTAAAGAGGAGGAACTGATCTAAATAAAGGACATAAATCTTTACTTCACAAACTTCTTCTGGAGGGAGGAAAGGAGAGATAAAGGAAGGAAGAGAGTAAGAAGGAAGGAAAGAAAAGAAGGAAGGAAGGTAGGAGGGAGGGAGGAATGGAAGGAAGGAAGGGAAAAAGGAAGAAGTAAGGAAAGGAGGGAAGGAAGGAAGGAAGGGAGAAGGAAGGAAAGGAGGGAGGGAGGAAGGGAGTGAGAAGGAGGAAAGGAGGAAAGAAAAGGAGAAGGGGGAAGACAGAGGAAAGAAGGAAGGAAGGAATGAAAGGAGGGAGAAATGAAGGAAGGAGGAAGGAACAGAGGGAGTAAGAAGGGTAAGAAGGAAGGAAAGGAGGAAGGGAAGAAGGCAAGGAGGGAGTAAGAAGGAAGGAAAGTAGGAGGGAGGGAGGAAAGAAGCACAGAGGAAAGAAGGAAGGAGGGAAAGAGGGAATGAGGAAAGGAAAGAAAGGAAAGAAGGAACAGTCAAAACAGACGGGGTCAATTTGACACGAAGGTTAATATTAGATGTAATTTCAGTATATTTACTATAATTATATATCTCATATATTAGGTTCTGCAGAAATAAGGTAATAATCTCCCGTTAATCTAATAATTTATGACATCATCAGTTTACAGAGATTATTATTATTATTATTTTTTTTACAAAAGCTTTTACAGAGATTATTACATTATTGGGAAATGCACTTTATTACATCGTCAGGTTCCATTACATCAGGTTCTATGACCGTCAGGTTCCATTACATCAGGTTCTATGACATCATCAGGTTCCATTACATCAGGTTCTATGACATCATCAGGTTCCATTACATCAGGTTCTATGACATCATCAGGTTCCATTACATCAGGTTCTATGACATCGTCAGGTTCCATTACATTGTTTATTGAGTTATGAGGAAATTAAATTGGGAAATTATAACATTAATTAAATTATAACATCAATTCTATCATCATCATTATCTACACATACCTTAATACACCAAAATCACCAACTATGACCTCAGTAATAAACTTAAGGTGGTAATAATTCTACCTTTAACAATGTAAACCAACACTGAACATGTATAAATGTCATAAAAGTAGAATTTATATGAGAGCTGTTGTTACTGGATTGAATTAAACAGGTGTAATAAAAATAATAATGATGGTAAAGAGGCCAGTGAGTGTTTTTGCATCATAAATAAACTAAAATGATCAAATTAATCCAGAATAAACTTCATATTTTCTGCCTTTAATGTTAACAGCTGATATTTGGAGGCTTTGGCACCATGTCTATGTTCCTTCCGGCCGGATCACACCTCTCACATCTCTTCCTCCTGCAGATGAAAGCAGATATCCAGCACGTTGAGTGGGTGATTTTATCTTTCCAGGCTGTTTCAGGTTATTTGAAGAGTTTGAATTTGCGCAGCAGCGGGTGGACGGTCTCTTTAGGGTACGGCCTCAGAGCCAAGCAGGTGGGAACGTTCTCCGGCTGCTCGATCCAAAGCTTGTGAGAAACGCCGGCTTGGGTTAGAGTCTCTGATAGACCGGATAGAGCCGCCTCGTCTGGAGCCTGCAGGGAAATAATATACAGTTTAAATGAATGTATGCACGCTACATCATCATCATCATCGACTGTATGCATGCTGTTCACCTGCTGTTCCATCTTCGGCCCTCTGGGAGGCGCTACAGATCACTAAAAGCTGCTTTCCAACAGTAATACAATATGAGTCACTACAACACTGTCATTTAAAAAAAATCTTATGAGGGGGTTTAACTTGTATGTGGAATCATAGCAGCCTTAAACTGACTTGAGTTTGGCTTAACGAGCAATCTTTTTATTTTTCCCTAGGATGGCAAAGTCATTGTTTATTTTATGGTCTAGGATTGTACATTTTATAGAATATGATGACTACAATAAATTTGAAGTGTTTTTTTAACATTTGCATATACAAAAATATGTATCAGCTGGACAAACTTTTTTTTTTTTTTTTAATGCATTTTATGATATTTTGGGGGGAATTTTTAGATAAAGTCCAGCTAAAAGAAATGTGTATGGGTTTTTTTTTTTAAAAACCGAAATGCAAAACATTTGACCCTGAGTTGTATATAACTGGTGTTAAAATGACTCTATTGATATAATATGCTGTCAAGTCAAGATTTATTAGTAAAGCACATTTAAAAACCATCCTCAGTTGACCAATATAATCATGCACAAATATAATACATTTAAAAATAAAAAGGAATAGTAAGAACTCAATTTGAATTATATGAGCCACTACAACACTGTAATTTTAAAATAATAATCCTAAAAAAAAAAAAAAAAAAAAAAAAAAAAAATCTTATTAGGTGGTTTAATCTGTGCACGTGGATTCATAGCAGCCTTAAATTGACTGAAATTTGACTTGAGTTTGGTTTGACGAGCGTTCTTCCCTTTTCCTAGGATAGCGAAGTCAAGTCAAACAGCTGCAGAGTAGGGCGGGGCGTGCCTTCACCATCCTAGGAATAAAAAAAAACACACAACAAACATGCATGTGTCTTACCGCCAGCACTACTTTGTGCATGGAGTCCAGCTCGGCCAGATACTGCTGGGTGTCCGGCTCCCCGTAGTGCAGGTGGATGGCAGCAGTAGCAGCATGGCAGGCCTGAGTTATCACGGCACCCAGGGGCCACGACAGCTTGTGAACCAGGTCCGACCGGACGACAACGTACTGGACCAACCTGCTGGGAGAACCGGCGGCTCCTGAAGCTGCCATGTTCAGCCTGGGACAGGAGTTTGTTTTTATTTCCGGGTCAGCTTCTTCTTCTTCTTTTTTGGAGGTTTACTGTAATGTTAATGTGCAATGTCGCCATCTAGTGGATTTACACTGGAATGACACCTGTCCGCCATTTCTCACTCTGCTATAAACAAGGTTGGGGAGGTTAGAGATTACTAGTTCTAGTTCTTTTACCTAATTATTCCAATTCATTTAATTTATATAGTACGATTTTAACAAAACAAGGTTTCCAAAGTGCTGTAAAACAAGATAAAACACAATAGAAGCACAATAGAAAGATGAAGTACAAAATAGAAAGATAAAAGCAGTAACATGAAAAAATAAATAAAATAGATTAAAAATAAATAAATACAATAAAATAAAAAAAAATAAACAAATAAAAACAAAAAATAATAAAATATAAATAAAATAGATACAAATAATAAAAAATAAAATAAATAAATAAAATAGATAAAAATAGACAAAATAAAATTGAATTAAAAATAAAAATAAAAAATAAAATGCACTGCCTGCACAAGATAAAAATATGCAATTCTCCTATCTACTACTTTTTTTTCTCCATTTCAACCAAGGACAAAACATGCTTAATACAAATAAAAAATAATGAATTTAGTCATTGAGAAAGTTGCAGAAAAAAAACACTGACAAAAACAAACCACAAAACAATCAACAAGTAGAAAAAGAAAAAGAAAAAAATAGAAAAAAAGGCAGCTCCACATTTACCCCACCCCCAGTATCTATTCATGTTTTCAAAAGCACCAGTCTCATAAATGCATCATGAATTTATACCATTCTGTAAACTCTGGCCTGTGTGGACTCTTCCAGTTACATCCAATACGCCTCACAGCTACAACAAAACCTTACTTACAGTATGTTTGACAAAGTGGTAGATTTTATTGGCAAATGTCAAAATGTTGAGAGAAATAATCTAAGGCTGAATATAGACTTTATAGATAAATAAATTAAAAGAAATTATTAATCTCTAGTGGTGGAAAGTAACTAAGTACATTTGCTCAAGTATTGTATTTAAGTATAGTTTTGAGATACATTATTTTCCATTTGCTCTTACTTTATACTTCCATTCCACTACATTTCAGAGGGAAATATTGTACTTAACAGCTTTAGTTACTTCTCAAATTAATATTTTATATATAAAACTGATCAGTTTGTTATAAGGCATTATTTTAGATTAGACTATTCAACCGTGCATGGTGTTACAATTAGCTCTGCCTGGCAAACAGTCAGTTATCAGTTATTCAGTGTTAATATATTTAAGTATGAGATTAATATGACATTTTACATGAGCGCTTTTACTTTTGATACTTTAACTGCATTAGGCTGATAATACTCATAATTTAAGTATTGTTTGTATGCAGGATTATTTTTACATTGCTGTATTGGTACTTCTTATATGACTGCCTTTAACTTCTCTATGGTTGACAGGATCTAAGAGCTTCTCTAAAAAGCTGTTGCACATCTTCTCCAGAAACTCCCAAAACACCCAGAAATCTCCTAACTGTATCTGCAATTACATTGATTTTGTTTCTCCTGCAGCAGTAATAATGAGAGAAATCTGGTACAATGAATTAAATAAAAAAAAGGTGTCTAAACTCACTCTAACACTAACAAGAAGAGGATCAACATGTTTAAACTGCTTAATTTATATGAATTATACATTTGTACTTCACAACTTTAATTGACTTTTTCCATATCTGACAGTCGAATTGCTGTGTGTCATTGTTGTCGACTCAATGTAAATCTCCTTTTCGGTGAATTAAATTCCTCTGTCCTTGTTGGGAAGAGCTGAGACATGAGTGAGTTCACTCTGGGCTCATATTTCTTCGTTCCCTTCCGTTCAGATCTATAGTTGGGTGGCTGTGTAACCAACGTGTCATGCAGTACAGTGCTATATTTACTACAGAAAGTGAAACTCAGACAGTTGTTGCCACCGAGTTGAAATGGCGCAGAAAGGAGTTCAGCTGGACAGACAAACCTTCTGTTGTTCAATCTGTTTGGATCTACTGAATGATCCGGTGGGTCTTTCCTGTGGGCACAGTTACTGTATGAGCTGTATTGAAAAACACTGGGATGGAGAGGATCAGAGGAGGATGTACAGCTGTCCTGACTGCAGACAGACCTTCACACAGAGGCCTGTCCTAATGAAAAACGCCATGTTAGCAGCTTTAGTGGAGCAGCTGAAGAAGACTGGACTCCACGCTGCTGCTGCTGCTCCTGCTGCTCCTGCTGATCACGGCTATGCTGGATTTGAGAGGCAGAGAGAGCTCAAGGTGAGTCGACTAAACATCCAGCAGAGAATCCAGGACAGAGAGAAAGATGTGAAGCTGCTTCAACAGGAGGTGGAGGCCATCAGTCGCTCTGCTGATAAAGCAGTGGAGGACAGTGAGAAGATCTTCACTCAGCTGATCCGTCTCCTCCAGAAAAGAAGCTCTGATGTGAAGCAGCAGATCAGATCCCAGCAGCAAACTGAAGTGAGTCGAGTCACAAAGCTTCAGGAGAAGCTGCAGCAGGAGATCACTGAGCTGAAGAGGAAAGATGCTGAACTGAAGAAGCTCTCACACACAGAGGATCACAACCAGTTTCTACACAACTACCCCTCAGTGTCACAACTCAGTGAACCTACAGACTCATCCAGCATCAATATCCGTCCTCTGAGACACTTTGAGGATGTGACAGCAGCTGTGTCAGAGCTCAGAGATCTACTACAGGACATCCTGAGGGACGAATGGAGAAACATCTCACTGACAAGGACAGAAATGGACGTTTTACTATCAGAGCCACAACCAGAACCAGAGCCCAACACCAGAGCTGAGTCTTTACAATATTCATGTGAGATCACTCTGGATCCAAACACAGCACACTCATATCTGTTATTATCAGAAGGGAACAGAAAAGCAGAAGCAATGAGACAACAACAGTCTTACTCTTGTCACCCAGACAGATTCACTAATTGGTATCAGGTCCTGAGCAGAGAGAGCCTGACTGGACGTTGTTACTGGGAGGTGGAGTGGATAGGGAGAGCAGTTTGTGTAGCAGTCGCATACAAGAACATCAGCAGAAGGGGAGACTCAAGAGAATGTAGATTTGGATTTAATGCCAAATCTTGGATGTTAAATTGTCACACTAACATTTATAATTTTTGGTTCAACAATATTCATACTCCTGTCTCCAATCCTTGTTCATCCAGAGTTGGAGTGTACCTGGATCACAGAGCAGGTATTCTGTCCTTCTACAGAGTCTCTGAAACCATGACTCTCCTCCACAGAGTCCAGACCACATTCACTCAGCCTCTCTATGCTGGACTTTGTCTTTATTATGGAGCCACAGCTGAGTTTTGTCAACTAAAATAGACAGCAGTCATTCCAGACTTGATGTGTCAGATTTTTTGTTGTAATTCTTCATGTTTTTGTCTCCAAGTTTCTGACCTAAACCGAGATCAGCTGTCAAGCTAATAGCAATAGTTACCATGTCTTTTACTTTTTGCATGTTTCGTTGATATTTTCAGTTTCTTTAAATGTCACTTTTTTCCTGTGTGTTTTTATCCATGTAGGCTACTGTTGGAAATGTTGGGGATCTTCAATGTGTGAGTTGATCAGTTTGGTATGATTTTAGTTGATTTGATGTATAAGCATGATGACACTGAGTGATTCTTTGTGTAAGCAACATTGTACACTGCATAATCAAATACTGCATAGATCAGCAAAACCACAAATACCAAGGAAATGCAATATGAAGAGGGTGATGCTTGTACCAGGAACACTTCAGCATGCTGTAGGAATAATATGAACTTAGTGTGAATTAGTAGGTGATTAAAGTTAAAGAAAAGCCATGTGTCATGTTATTTTTATTTTATCGGCTAAGCTGAATCAGAAATAATGGTGCCTAGCAAACAATTTCACCATTGTCAGTCTAGAGCAGGGGTCACCAACCCTGCTCCTGGAGGGCGCCTGTCCTGCATGTTTTAGGTTTCTCCCCACTCTAACACACCTGATTCTCATTATTGGCTCGTCATCAAGCAGCTGAAGCTTGTCACGAGCTTTAAATCGAGTTAATTATTAGAATCAGGTGTGTTAGAGTGGGGAGAAACCTAAAACATGCAGGACAGGCGCCCTCCAGGAGCAGGGTTGGTGACCCCTGGTCTAGAGGGTCATCATAGGCTGATAACCTATGACTAGGAAAACTGACAAGCAATGGTGGAAAAGAGTTTCATGTTTGTATTGATGCATTTGTGTCCGTTTCGTAAACACAGCAAACAACAGAACTTCCTTCATCATAGATATTTTGTTCTCACCACTTTGTAAATTGATTAAGAAATGTACAAACTAATTATAATAAATCAGGAAGGAAGATCTCCTCTGAGGTCAAGGAAAGAAGAGGAACAAACAGTCCAATGTATGTTGTGAAACCTCTGGATGGAGAAGGTAGGGAGAGAACCTTACGCAGAAATCCTCCATTACCTTGTCCATACCTTGTTACACCTGAAAGAACAAAATAAAGACCATAAAAAAGGAAAGAACACACAAAAACTGAGAACAAAGACTCAAATTCCTCATGGAGGCTCTGAGAGTTCAAATGCTGTGTGGATTCCTTAATCCACAAGCCCCAGCTGTCAAGCCCACAACAAAATTTGTTATTAAAATTGCAAAAAAGTAGATTATGTCTTTCTTTCAGTTCATTTTGAAGGTGCAATACAGGCAGTATCCCTTTAAGACTGCTCCTACTACTGGAATGAATCAGTGCTTGATAACTCCTCCCTCTTCTTCCTGCTCTCAAGCACAACAATCTCCACTCTGAGCTCATATTTCCTTTTTCTCCTCCCTTTCAGATCTACAGTTGGATGATGTGTTTAACCAACATGTCACACAGTACAGAGCTATCAGGCTACTTTTACTACTGAGCCATATGTTGTTCAGATCGGAGCTCACACGTTTCACTTCTTAGAAAGTGAAACTCAGACAGACATTTCCACTGAGCTGAAATGGCACAGAAAGGAGTTCAGCTCGACCAAGAAACATTTTCTTGTTCAATCTGTTTGGATTTACTGAAGGATCCAGTGACTATTCCCTGTGGACACAGCTACTGTATGAGCTGTATTAAAGGATTCTGGAATGAGGCGCATCAGAGGAATATCTACAGCTGCCCTCAGTGCAGACAGACCTTCACACCGAGGCCTGTCCTGAAGAAAAACACCATGTTAGCAGCTTTAGTGGAGCAGCTGAAGAAGACTGGACTCCAAGCTGCTCCTGCTGATCACTGCTATGCTGGACCTGAAGATGTGGCCTGTGATGTCTGCACTGGGAGGAAGCTGAAGGCCTTCAAGTCCTGTCTGACCTGTCTGATCTCTTACTGTGAGAATCACCTCCAGCCTCATTATACTGTTGGTCAACTTAAAAAGCATAAGCTGGCCGAGCCCTCAAAGAAGCTCCAGGAGAACATCTGCTCTCGTCATGATGAGGTGATGAAGATGTTCTGTCGTACTGATCAGCAGAGTATCTGTTATCTCTGCTCTGTGGATGAACATAAAGGCCACAGCACAGTCTCAGCTGCAGCAGAAAGGACTGAGAGGCAGAGAGAGCTCGAGGTGAGTCGACTAAACATCCAGCAGAGAATCCAGGACAGAGAGAAAGATGTGAAGCTTCTTCAACAGGAGGTGGTGGCCATCAATCGCTCTGCTAATAATGTAGTAAGGGACAGTGAGAAGATCTTCAGTGAGCTGATCTGTCACATCCGTAAAAGAAGCTCTGATGTGAAGCAGCAGATCAGATCCCAGCAGCAAACTGACGTGAGTGGAGTCATAAAGCTTCAGGAGAAGCTGCAGCAGGAGATCACTGAGCTGAAGAGGAAAGACGCTGAACTGAAGAAGCTCTCACACACAGAGGATCACAACCAGTTTCTACACAACTACCCCTCAGTGTCACAACTCAGTGAACCTACAGACTCATCCAGCATCAATATCCGTCCTCTCAGATACTTTGAAGATGTGACAGCAGCTGTGTCAGAGCTCAGAGATCTACTACAGGACATCTTGAGGGACAAATTGACAAACATCTCACTGGCAAGGACTGAAATAGACGTTTTACTGTCAGAACCAGAGCCCAAGACCAGAACTGAGTTCTTAAAATATTCACGTAAAATAACTCTGGATCCAATCACAGCATACTCATATCTGTTATTATCTGAGGGGAACAGAAAAGCAGAAGCAATGAGACAACAACAGTCTTACTCTAGTCACCCAGACAGATTCACTGTATGGCGTCAGGTCCTGAGTAGAGAGATGCTCATTGGGCGTTGTTACTGGGAGGTGGACTGGAGAGGGACAGGAGCAGTCAGTGTAGCAGTTGCATACAAAAATATCAGCAGAGTAGGAGACTCAAATGAATGTGGATTTGGATATAATGCCAAATCCTGGATGTTATATTGTCCCTCTAATGGTTATGAATTTTGGTTCAACAACATCAGAACTCCTATCTCAGGTCCTCATTCCTCCAGAGTCGGAGTGTACCTGGACCACAGAGCAGGTATTCTGTCCTTCTACAGCGTCTCTGAAACCATGACTCTCCTCCACAGAGTCCAGACCACATTCACTCAGCCTCTCTATGCTGGACTTTGTCTATATTATGGAGCTCCAGCTGAGTTTTGCCAACTGAAATAGACAGAAGTCATTTCAGACTTGATGTGTCAGATTCTGTGTTGTTGATTTTTCATGTTTTTGTCTCCATGTTCCTGAACTGCACAGATATCAGCTGTCACACTAGTAGTGGTAGTCACTTTTTTTTAACTTTATGTATGTATTGTTGATATATTCAGTTTCTTTAAATGATACTTTTCCTGTGTTTTTATCCTTGGAGACTATCATTGCTGATGATGCATTTCACCTTCATTGACATTTATTCAGATGAAAATATGAACTTCTTTGGTCTAAATATTAGTTTCATGTTTCTGTTGATGTGTTATTGGGCTGTTGCTTCTTAAAACTCAGAAAATAGCATAACCTCTTTCATCACAGACATTTTCTCATCAGTTTGTGAAGTCATAAAGAAATGTACAAATTATAAATATGATAATAATCAGCAAGGATAACATTTTCTTATACATAGCTGACATTCTCAGATAAACTGACTGGAAAAAATTAATCTGAACATGAAATCATGCAACAGACTTTACTGACTGGATTTGTCAACAATCTGAAGCTTTATATAAAATCAATAAAGTTTATTTTCAATGGCTAATAAAGTATTTTCTTTTGTCTTCATCTCAGGATCTCATTCTAAGCTTGTGGAGAAAATGTGAAACTACAAAGAGTTTATTTGAGGCAGTTTTCAGAGCAGACAATTTTTTAGTCTGAACTTTCACTAAAGCATTTTAACCCTGTTTAAGTGTAGCTAATTTTAACACCATATATTGTTTAATCTATAATACATTTATATAACAACTGATTAAATGTTTTGTGTAACATTTATCTGCCAGGTAACTAAAGCTTTCATATACATGTAGTGGAGCAGAAAGTACAATATTTCCCTCTGAGATGTAGTGGAGTGGAAGTATAAAGTAGCATCAAATGAAAAACTCAAGTAAAGTACCTCAAAATTATACTTCAGTAAATATATTTACTGTCCATCGCTGCCTGTCTCACATGTCATATCCATCTCTTTGACCATTTGTCCTTTTCCCAAAGTAGTTTCCAGGTTGTGGGACATGAGCTCCTGCAGGGAAACACAAGGACATAAAGTAATCCTTTTTTAAGTTTTGTTGCAGTTTGAACAGCACACCACATTCGCTGTAATGATTAGTACAACTGTAAATTGCTTCTTTGTCCTTTTGTCTACTGTATGTTTCTCCTGTTATTTTTATTTCTACATTTGTTGGTGTGTTTGAATGACTGACAATCTTTGTTTTCCAACACCAACACAAAATTTCAGTTGTCTAACATATTTTACACACTTTCAGAGCTTGCATAAAAACATCCATTAACTCAACATGGAATAAACGTCATCATGCAACACATCTACATCATACAACACATGGAAACATTTGATTGATATGTAGAAGTTATTAAATACCACTAAAGAGATAAGTAACTGCACATTAATTATTATAACGGGTGGAGGTGGTAGGACCCAACTGCAGCACAACACCAGGGAGCAGTTTAAGTGATCTTTGATACAGTCAGCAAGGTAACTTAACACGTATTTGGCAGAATGCATAGGGGGGCAGGCTGGGTTCAGAGTAGGAAGCAGGTAAGTTAAAGCCAGTAGCACTCACAGAGATGAGGAGGTTGACCAGGCAGGAGTTTCTGGGCTCTCCTGAGAAGACTGAAGCTGGAGAACACCACACAGCCACAAACCAGGAAGTAAACAGGCGATACTAATGATCAGGGACAGAAGGCTGTTGTGTTTACCGGGACAGAGACAAAGAGAGGTGGTCAAAGGCAAACTGAGCCAAAACCAGTCTGTGAATAGATACTGAAAGTCTGGCATGAAATCAAAGAACAATTTCACAAAGAGTGAATGAACAACAGGAGTATATATACTGGCTTGATTACAGATAGGTTGCAGCTGAGTGCTCAGGTGAACAGAGTTAACTGATGAGGTGGGTGAGGCTGATTAGCAGGAGTGGAAATATACCAGAGTTGCAGGAAAATAAGAGCAGAACTGTGACAAATCCTGGACTGAATCAGTGCTTGATAACTCCTCCCTATTTTTCCTGCTTTAAAAAACTATAAGCTCTGAACTCACATTTCCTTGTTCCCTCCCATTCAGATGTACAGATTGAAGATGCGTGTAAGGTAATGTAGTACAGAGCAGTCAGGCTGCTTTTACTACTGAATCACATGTTGTTGAGATCAGAGGTCAAACTTATTTCACTTGTCAGTGAAACTCAGACAATCGTTGCCACTGAGAGCTAAAATGGCACAGAAAGGAGTTCAGCTGGACAGAGAAACTTTCTGTTGTTCGATCTGTTTGGATCTACTGAAGGATCCAGTGGCTATTTCCTGTGGACACAGCTACTGTATGAGCTGTATTAAAGGATTCTGGGATGGAGAGGATCAGAGGAAGCGCTACAGCTGCCCTCAGTGCAGAGAGGTCTTCAGACGGAGGCCTGTCCTGAAGAAAAACACCATGTTAGCAGCTTTAGTGGAGCAGCTGAAGAAGACTGGACTCCAAGCTGCTCCTGCTGATCACTGCTATGCTGGACCTGAAGATGTGGCCTGTGATGTCTGCACTGGGAGGAAGCTGAACGCCTTCAAGTCCTGTCTGCAGTGCCTGGTCTCTTACTGTGAGAATCACCTCCAGCCTCATTATGATGCAGCTCCATTAAAGAAACACAAGCTGGTGGAGCCCTCGAAGACGCTTCAGGAGAACATCTGCTCTCGTCATGACGAGGTGATGAAGATGTTCTGTCGTACTGATCAGCAGAGTATCTGTTATCTCTGCTCTGTAGAGGAACATAAAGGCCACGACACAGTCTCTGCTGCAGCAGAAAGGACTGAGAGGCAGAGAGAGCTAGAGGTGAGTCGACTAAACATCCAGCAGAGAATCCAGGACAGAGAGAAAGATGTGAAGCTGCTTCAACAGGAGGTGGAGGCCGTCAGTCGCTCTGCTGATAAAGCAGTGGAGGACAGTGAGAAGATCTTCACTCAGCTGATCCGTCTCTTCCAGAGAAGAAGCTCTGATGTGAAGCAGCAGATCAGGTCCCAGCAGGAAACTGAAGTGAGTGGAGTCAAAGAGCTTCAGGAGGAGCTACAGCAGGAGATCACTGAGCTGAAGAGGAAAAACGCTGAACTGAAGCAGCTCTCACACACAGAGGATCACAACCAGTTTCTACACAACTACCCCTCAGTGTCACAACTCAGTGAACCTACAGACTCATCCACCATCAATATCCGTCCTCTCAGATACTTTGAGGATGTGACAGCAGCTGTGTCAGAGCTCAGAGATGAACTCAGGACATCCTGAGGGACAAATTCACAAACATCTCACTGACCGAGACTGAAATGGACGTTTTCCTGCCACAACCAGAACCAGAGCCCAAGACCAGAACTGAGTTCTTAAGATATTCTCGTAAAATCACTCTGAATCCAAAAACAGCATATTCATATCTGTTATTATCTGAGGGGAACAGAAAAGTAGAAGCAGTGAGACAACAACAGTCTTACTCTAGTCACCCAGACAGATTCACTGTATGGCGTCAGGTCCTCAGTAGAAAGCATCTGACTGGACGTTGTTACTGGGAGGTGGACTGGAGAGGGACAGGAGCAGTCAGTATAGCAGTTGCATACAAAAATATCAGCAGAGCAGGAAGCTCAGATGAATGTGGATTTGGATATAATGACAAATCTTGGATGTTATATTGTCACACTACCAGTTATGAATTTTGGTTCAACAACATCAGAACCCCTATCTCAGGTCCTCGTTCCTCCAGAGTCGGAGTGTACCTGGATCACAGAGCAGGTATTCTGTCCTTCTACAGCGTCTCTGAAACCATGACTCTCCTCCACAGAGTCCAGACCACATTCACTCAGCCTCTCTATGCTGGACTTTGTCTTTATTATGGAGCTCCAGCTGAGTTTTGTAATCTGAAAGTCATTTCAGACTTCATTAGTCAGATTCTGTGTCGTTGATTTTTCATGTTTTTGTCTCCATGTTTCTGACCTACACAGAGATCAGCTGTCATGCTAATAGGGATTGTCAACACTTTTTAAAAACTTTATCTATGTATTGTTGATATATTCATTTTCTCTGAATGTCACTTCTTCCTGTGTGGTGGTGGTGTTGTTTTTTTAATCCATGGAGGCCATCACTGTTCGTGAGGGTGATTTTAATCTTCACTGACATTTCTGTAGATGAAAATGTAAACTTCTAAATATTAGTTTCATGTCTGTATTGATGTATTTGTGTGTTGTTGTTGTTGTTGTTGTTGTTGTTTCTTAAACAGAGAAATGACTTTGATCATATTCATAAATAAATGTTCAATCAAATTATTATTATTATTATTATTATTATTATTGTACGTGAGAAGAATATTAATGATGTTCTTGTACATAGCTGACATTCTGGGTTAAACTGTGTGGATGAAGTGACTCTAAACATAAAATTATTGAACAGGTTTTACTGATTGGTTGTGTGAACAATCTGAAGCTTTACATAATAAATAAAGTTGTTTTTTCTTTACAACTGTTAGCAAAGTATTTTCATTTTCTGGAGCTACTTTTAACATCTTATACCGTAGAATAATCTAAAAAAATACATATATACAAACAAACTTATCAAATGGTATAATCTGTAAAATATTGATCTGATAAATATCTAAAGCTGTCAAATAAATGTAATCAAGTATAAATTACAAAATTATGGAAGCATAGTGTCAACAAATGGAAATACTCAAGTAAAGTACACATACCTCAAAATAGTACTTAAGTACAGTGCTTGAGTCAATGTATTCAGTTAATTAATTTTCTGTTAATTCAGTTAAATTAATATTTTCTTTTTTCAATGTGTTCATTATCCTACAGTCTATATTCAGCCTAAGGTCATTTCTTTCATCACCATTTTGACAGTTGCAAAGAAAGTCTCCCACTTTGTAGAGAATAGTTATATGGGTAAAAGAATAAAGAAATGCTGTGTGTTTGTTAACAATCCTTTACCTTTTCTTTTTCCATTTGCTGCCAATCAATCAATAACAGAAGTACATTTTCTTTGAACTGATGTGTGGACTCAGTGGACTCTTCTGCCAATAAAAAAAAAAATTATATCACAATTGTTGTATTTCTGTATTATGAATTTGGGGGTTTTGGGGGTAAAAAGAAAAGTTTGAGGAGTCAACCATTTGTATCTTTGTCAAACAATTACAGTTAGTCCTCATCATGGATGTGGATACTGCATTACTGCGGGTGGCCACTGGAGGGCAGCAGTACCCTATCCACAAAGACACAAAACATCTCTGAAATAGAAAACTTTGTGCAGTGGTGTGATTCTAACCATCTTGTTTTAAATGTGGTTAAAACTAAAGAGATGGTTCTGGATCCAACATCAGTGGGGGACATGATACACTTATTAATCAAGTCTGCTCATATAAGTATCTTGCCGTTCACTTGGATGACACCTTCAGCTGGAAGGTCCATGATGACAATGTTTGCTCTCGTCTACAGCAGAGGTTGTATTTCTTACATAGACTCAGAGTGTATGGCGTGGACCACAGGATCATGTTTTTATTTTAGCAGGCTGTATTAGAAAGCTTAGTTAGGCACGGGACGGCAACCTTACTGTGCAACTAAAAAATAAACTAGCTCGCCTGGTCCACACCGCTATGAAGGTAATGGGAACGAGTGAATACTAACCCCTTCAGTCCATATATGAGCAGTCTGTTCTTAGGCAAGCTCAGAGGACCCTGGTTGACCCATCACACGTCCTCCATTGAGCTCTTGCCCTCAGCAGATGACACGAGTCCCCTACTGTGAAGTCAATCGTGTTAAAAACTCATTGCAAAGCTCTCTATTGTATTTTTTACTTTATGTATTTATCAAGAGATGTGTGCAATATTTGTGGATGTGTGCAATATTTGTGGTGTGTCTTGAGTCCAAGACAAATTTCCCTAAGGGGACAATAAAGTATATCGTATCTTATCGTATGCTCTCCTAATACATCCCCAGTCCTCATTCTAAAAGTCTTTTCTCTTGAAAAACCTAAAAAGTACTATTTGGACACTAGTGATACAGTATAGTTTAAATCCCACCTTTGTCTTGCTTGTCCCAGTATGCTTTTGAGTGCAGCATCATTACTGCTGGAGGTCAGAGGTCAGAAAACAGCTTGAACATGCAGCACAAAGTTTGAATTTATACTTCATCAAACGCATTTTCAAACAGTAACTTAAAAAGAATTTAAGGATGCTGACTAGATTAACTGTTAAGTGGTTGGTCTGGGAAAAGTATATCTGTCTCATCTCCATTAAAGAGCAGCACACAGCTGTTTCCCAAAGCTTTTTTATGGGATAGAAAGACAAAGAAGAAGTTTAATAGTGGACAAGAACAAAAAAAATTAAAATGGAGTGAAATTGTAATCTAGCTAATAGTAGAAATTGGCGTGATGAGACACCAGTATATAAATCATTTTACAACACAAGACTTCAATACGTCTATCTTGGAAATGTTTTTAATTCTGCAGTTTTCAACTTTAAAGATTTACATATACAATATCATTTCAGTTTGTCGGTTACAGTAGAGTAACATTTATAAAAAATATATGAAACAATACTGCTTTGGAAAATCTGAGCTGTAGCTGGTGCCAGGGAGCCACCCAGCAGTGTGAAAGCTGTTTGTGTTTTTATGGTTGAGTTTAAACAGTGCTTCTCATTAATGGATAACTTTCACTTTTCAGTTAACAACTAGATAGGTTTCTTGTTTTTGTTTCTTGGTGAAGCTCGCTTTCTGTTAATTGTAATTGAGTTGAGCCAATCCCTTTCTTTAGATTTAGATTTACATTTACATTTGATTTATTGCACATAAAAAAAAATTCTACAATACAAGCAGAATTTTGTGAGATTAGGAAAAGAAAAGAATAACTAACAAAAGAGAAATGTGCAGGAGGAGCCAATAAAACTCAACCCAAGTTATTGTTGGGTGGCCCTCCTATTGTGAGACATAGAACATAAAAACTTAAAGAAATATGGACAAATACATACAAAAACTTCTTTAAGTAGTTAATAAATTATTGGTTTTGTATTTATATTTATATTTCAGTCATCTAATTGTTTTTCTCCCAGATTATCTCATTTGTTACTCCCGCCATCCTTTAAACACTCTTGAGATCGTAACATTTTTGGGGGCTCGTCCGGGGTAACCATAGAAAACAAAGAAATCATTTAATTTATAGTGTAAACTTAGTATTTTGTGTTGTGGTTTCAATCCTTTATAAGTTGGGTTTGTCAAGATGCTGCAGTAAATTCTACAGTCAAGTGCCACAAAACCATCAGAGAAGATGACGTATTAATTTAAGACATACTGTACTTATAAAGCGCTCCAGTCAGAAAATATAATATCCGTAAACACATTAGCACTTTATTTTAAAGGCTTCTCTTTTTATGATTTTCTGTTTTTATTTTAAATGTCCCTGAAATTTAATTTTGCTTTTATCTTTACACTAACTTTTCCTCCTCAGCCAAATATTTTTAAAATAAAGGAGTTTTTCATGTGCAAAATTTTAAATTGTGCATAAAAATAGGTGGATGAAAACCCACCACATGAGAGGTCACTAATCCACAAGGGATTTCAGGGAAGGGCTGCACCAGAAAAATAATAATAAAGTCAGCGTTTGCAGTTCTGTCAACTCAAGTAGACGAGCTTCTGACTTCCCTTTTAATATCTCTTCATTGTTCTCAGCACATATTTTTGAGTTTATTCAGTGTGGCATTATCAAGTATTTTACAACAAAGTGGCATCAGCATCAGACACGTGATCAGACACAGATAACGGCCAGACCAGGGTCAATAATAAAATAAAATTTAAAAAAAAACACTTGACATGTAGTCTTTAAAGTTGTGTCTGATGTATGATGTTGTTCTCATCTGTCTTTTCTCTGTGTGTTGTGTAAGCCCCCTCCTCAATGGGCGGCGTAGGATTCTTGTATTCATAGTACTCCGCTATGGGGTAGGTGACCATGGTCAGCACCAGAACTGCCAGCAGGATGTAGAGTTTATACTCCAGACACAAGAAGGTGCTGTAGGCGAAGGCGATGACAAAACCAAGAGACTCCCACATACGGTAGTTAGCAAACGCTGCCTCTTTCTCCCTGGGGAACAGGATGCCATAAATAGCTGTAGGACAGAAAGCAGACAAAACATCACCAAGACAAATTATGTTCAGCCATAATAATTAGTTTTATGTCCAGTTATTATCCTCTCTACGTTTAAGAGTAGGCTTAAAACTTTCCTTTTTGATAAAGCTTATCGTTAGGGCTCTTAGAGCGCTTAGCTTATGCTGCTATAGGCTTAGACTGCCGGGGACTCCCATGATGCACTGAGCTCCTCTCTCCTCCTCCCTCTCTCTCTCTGTCCATCCATCTATATCCATTAACATTCATGTATTGCTAATGCATTCAATAAGCTAAACTTCTTCCCCGGAGTTGTCTGTGCTTTCTGGTCTCACAGAACCTGGGCCTGTAGACGTCCGGATGACAGATTCCAGTCCCGGACCTTCTAGCTTCATTGTGCTTCTCTCCTCTATCCTTCCTTTCTCACCTCTCAACTCCAACCGGTTGAGGCAGATGTTCTCCCACTCTGAGTCTGGTTCTGAGGGTTCTTCCTGTTAAAAGGGAGTTTTTTCTTGCCACTGTTGCTCATGTGGGAATGTTGGGTCTCTTTAAAGTTAAAACCTGAGGAGTTCGGTTTAGAACCTTGAGATAACTTTGTTGTAATTTGGCTCTATACAAATAAAGATTGATTGATTGATTGATTGATATATTATTTCATAATCATTGTTAGCCACCAAAAGTCTGCAGTTTTTCTTGCATTCTACAATACTAAATATCAGTGATTATGGTATGTCCAAAATAAATCATCTTCTGGGGTGTATAAATGTGCCAAATACATTTCAAGGCAATCTGCAAATTTTGCTTGGATATTTCTGTCTGACATTGGAAATCTTGGTAAATCTAATAGTTGAGTTTATACCTTGAAATAAGTTTCATGTTCATTTTGACATAGTTGTGGAAATAGACTCCAGAGTCCTTGACCAAAATGATCTTAACTGAATGTCCACTGACAAGCAGAGCAAATATTATCTATGCTGTTATTATTATTATTAGTCATATTCCCATTACTATCATTGTTGTTACTGTGCCTCCCTCTCTCGCTTTCTCTCTCTCCCTCTCTCTCTCTCTCTCTCTCTCTCTCTCTCTGTCTCTCTCTCAACCCTAACCAGTCAAGGAAGATGGTCGCCCACCTACATTTCAGTCCTGCTTGAGGTTTCTTCCTGTTAAAGGGGAGTTTATTCAAGTACTGCTCATGGGGAAATGTTGGGTCTCTTTGAATCGAATTAAAGAGTACAGTCTTAAAGGTATCAGTTCTCGATACCTTTAAGGTGTCGACCAAAATAAATTGATACCAAGTAGTATGGAAACATCTCCCATCGAACGATACCTGCAATCGATCCTTTTTGAACCCAGAGCTAGAAAATATGTGTCAGAGTCTGTTACTGTCTGTTAGGGTTTTAGTTGATTTTCTGTTCTTGTTGTGTCACTTCCTGTTTTATTTTGAGGTCCTCGTCTTACCCCTGTCTTCCTGTCAAGTTTCCCGCCTGTGTGATTGCTTTCCACGCCCTAATGTGTTTCACCTGTGTCTAATTGTCTTCCCCTTCCAGTGTTTCCCTTCCCTTCTGTGCCAGATCGTCTTGTCCTTTGATTCCAGCGTATTATTTCCTTGAGTATCTTCAAGTGAGTGACCAGTTTTGATTCCCCGACCATAGAGTTTAGTCTGCCGATTAATTGTACCTTTGCCTGTTGAATTGCTTACCTGGTTTTGACCCCTGCCTGCAATCAACAACTCTGAGTAAGCCTGAGCCCATCGGTTCCTTCATTGTGTCCTGATCCGTACCTGATAATATGACTATTTGTATGAACTTACTCACAGCCAATCAACACAAGTGTTCTTCGATTTAATGTTGCATGTGATGTGTTGTTACACTACACGTCTGTTATGGGCATCGAATGAGGTACTCAATCGGTATCGATATCACTTTAAGGGTACTTAGATTGGTACTAGTATCGTAGCCTGCTCTATGTGAAAAGTGTCTTGAGATAACTTTTGTTGTAATTTTGACAATAAAGTATCTTATCTTGATCTTATCTTTTCTTAGGCATTTCCAGAACATTCAGCCAAATTTGTTTTCATGATAAAATTGGTGTTGGCTCAGTTGTTACGGAGATAGTTCTGTTGGCTCCTAACAACTCCATTCACTCATGAAGACTGATGCTAATTAAAGCTCTGGAATAAGATAGTAAGTGAACCTTGTATGATTGAAGGTTAATTTTAAGCCATGCTAACGGTGAGGCTCTAGGGATGGGTTAGGGTTAGGGTTAGGGTTGACGAGCTGAGCCAACACTCTAGTCCAGACTGAAATGGACCAAACTACCACGAAACTTTCTAAGAACATTCATAGTTCCCAGCAGCTCAGACATTTTGTGAATTATTCAGTGAAATATCTCAATCTTGGAGTTGTGGCACCTTGCAGCTACTGAAATAAAGCCTCTAAGAATGGCTTAATCTTGCACATTGAGGCGTTCACAAAAATCATCCTCAGAAGACCATGAATATGCTGACAACATGCCTACTTTTGTCAATAAACTCAAACAAGTAACATGAATTTATGGGAACAAACAAACTCAACGTCCTGCATGAGACATCCACACTGCACATCAGTTTCTTACCATTGGTTTGAGTTTGCCAGATAGCGTCTGCCATGCCCCACAGAGCAGGAAATACAAAGAAGACTGGCAGCTGGTCAGGATCAGGTCGCCAGAACAGCAGAGCAATGATACAGCTGAAGTTGGCCAATGCAGCTGAAAATGGACAAATCCAACAATGATGGAAGTGAATGGTTTATTAAAAAGGTGAAAAAAACAAACTTATTTTAAGAGAGATTTTACCTAGGCAGATGAGTGGAGCTCTCCCAGTGTACCTTGCAAGTCTCCCAAAGAGAAAGGAGCAAACTGAGTTGGAGGCTCCAAAACACATCATCACAAAGCCGACATAGTGGATCCCCAATGCACACGTCACGTAGTTCTGCAAGAAAATACAGCAAGAAGGTTTTTAACCCTTACGTACTAGTCAGGGTCTAATTTGACCAAGTTTATATCTGAGAGGAGAAGAAAAACTTTAAAACTTTTTTCTTTCTGCCAGAAATTTGAAGGCCTTTCCTGCCATGACTTAAAATATACAAAAATGGAAATATTAAAAAAAAAATGTGTGCTTCTGATAGACATTTGTGTTGAGTGTTTGACCACCATTCATTCTCTTATATATTCAGTACAATAAATCAGTTAAATAAACTATGAAACATTAAGAATGAGCCAATTTTATATTGAAGCGTTGTCAGATCAGTCTCTGTATGTCCATAAAATGTATCAGTATTTCACTCAGATGAGTATCAGTAGGTATCACTGTGATTGTGCAATACCAATACTCCTCTTGTTTATACTGTTGCTATCCTATTGTCCCCTATTACATGTCCACGTCCCCGTCGTGGGACTTATAAAAGATTATCTTATCTTATCTTATGCCTATTAAAAGTCGTGACAACCCATCACATTAACAAACACCAGTGTCTGATCAGTGTCTTAGATAGATGATGGCAGCACATCCCCTCACCTTTGTGTACTCCCCGGAGAGGAAGCTCTGCTCGAAGCCGCTGTACATGGTGAGGGGGATGAGGGTCAGCAGCCTCCTGTCCTTCAGCAGTCTGAACGTGGCCAGGAATGTGTGGCAGAACGGCTCCCGGTTCCCACGAAACTCACGAGTATGCTCCTGGTCAATGTTGTCCAGAAACACTGCCACAATGATCATGGCTAGCACACCCACACCTACAACACACAGAGGATGGAAAGTGTTCAAGATAGCTGAAAAACCCATACCCATACCCATGCACACAATCATTTGAGAAGAAGCAGCTGTAAAATTGGTGATACACTCATAATGACTTGTTTCACTATAAGAATTCGATCCATTTTCTCTGATAACAAGTGTTTTATCCCCCATTCAAGTTAGCAGACAGCTAAATTGGAAGTTATCCAGCTCAGCCAGCGGAAATCTCTGGTGAGCATGCTCCATGGGCCCAGTGATCAGGAAGCGCCAGCAACATTGGGCAATTTTTTTTTTTACAGCATTAAGCTTGGTACACCCATGAAGAAGTGGATACAGCACTAGACAAAGACGAAGAGACTTTATTGTCATTGCACAAGAAGTACAATGAAATTTGCTGTGCTGCGCCTGCATATAAAGATGTGAAAAATAGATAGTAATAAATACACAAACACACGCAGGGCCCAGTTCGTTCCTATGGAAGCTGCTCAGTGGTGCATGAAGCCAAATTATGTCCTTCTTCTTCCATTTTACCTCTGTATTATTGGGCCCATAAGGCAGCAGACCAGGCCGACTCCAGCTAACTTTAATGAGGATAAAGCTATTAATCATGGGGCTCTTCTGCACTTTTAAAATGTGATCGGATCGAACAGATCAAATACTGATGGTAAAATTAGCCATTTTGTGGTTTGTCATACTTCCCAATGTAAGTCTATGGGGGAAAAGTATTTTTGTACCCACTTGCATCTTGTTGTAATTACACAGTTTGGCTGATTTGTCAAATTGGTGTCAAAGCCTGGCGCTCTTCCTGGGGGTTTGTATGCACTCCTGAACAACTTTCACAGGAATGAACAGAGCTCTGCCTCTCTTTATACATCCATGGTTTACCCCTGCTGTGAAATCAACAGGGAAAGTCACAGGAAACCAATGATTTACCGATGTAGCATCCAACGAGCGTCCACACTAGTTCCTGTGCCGGTCTGGTGGGGGCGGTGCCGGTGGCGTTGACGACGAGGCCGCAGTCAGCCGCTCCACAGAGCTTCAGCTGCTCCTCTGGGATGTCAGCTGTCAAAAAAATTATTAACTTGGATTAATACAAACTCACTTAGGAGTGTTTTAATCATGATGGAAATGCGTTTTGTTTCTACTGTATGTGGCTTCAAACATATACAGGCTCTAAAGGATGATGATACCACTTTCATGTCATATCAAATTTAGAGGAGAACAATGTTGGTTGTCACATTCATTAGATCTCCATCCCTAGAGGGTGCTGTTAAAAAGTGTTGGTACAGAAAATGTCCTAATTTGGGTGAGATTTATGTTTACTTATAGGCAAGTCATTTCTGGAGTAAACCACTTGACACTGAATGTGAATGTCCAGCTCTTCACACAATGAGTTTATGATAAAAACAATTATTACCATTAAATATAGTATCGTTTAACTACACTACAACATGTGATTTTTAGCTTTGCCTGTATAAAAAGAAAACCCAGATTGAGGATGTTTATCACAGTCTCTTCGGAGTCGGTTCTCACATGTTGGTAGATACATGTATGGTGTGACATATCGAGTGCTTTCTTTCTTTTTACGGTGGCCGGGAGGTGCAAACCAAGATTACAACATGTGAAACACTTTTACAAATCCCGAAACAAATTTACAAATATCCATAAATAATAACCATATAATAACCATCAACTGGAAAGGGAATGTACCAACTCTGGGGTTGAACCGGAAGTGATAACGAAGAGCAGCCAATACGAGCTGTTGTTGTTGTCGGTAGAGTTCATAGTGAGCCAAGATGGACAACGTATGAGCCGCTTAACACGGTTTTGTTTTTCGTGTGGCCAGTCTTCAGAGTTTTTAAATGACATGGACCAGACGGACGGACCAGATGTCCACAAAACGGGCAAACCATCACTCGATCGCTGTCCATCTTGGCTCACCATGAACTCTACCGACGACAACAACAGCTTGTATTGGCTGCTCTTCGTTATCACGTCCGGTTCAACCCTGGAGTTGGTACATTCCCTTTCTGGTTGATAGTTGATATTTATAAGTTTGTTTCGGGACATGTAAAAGTGTTTCGTGTCTTGTTAATTTGTTTTCTGAAATGTAAATTTGTCTCAAGCTTTGTAAAAGTGTTTCACATGTTGTAATCTTGGTTTGCACCTCCTGGCCACAGTATTTTAGAAAGCAAAATGAGCAGGAATCTCCCCTCCTGTAACTCAGTTATCACACAACCTTCCCAAGTTGTCAGGTTGTTAGAAATGTTTTCACACTGTAAAAAAAAAAACCTTCCATCTTCCATCTAAACAGGTTATCTTAATCCAGGATCAATATAAAAATGTATTTAAGAGCTGTGTCATGTTGCCCTTCCCAGAAATGCACCTCAGTGGGTGTGTGTGTCGTCACCACCTGAGCTGATAAGCCGAAGAGCATTTACACCATAAAATAATATACTGTGTACTTGTCATCATTCACCTTTTATCACACATTCTCTTGTAAACTGAACTGGCCCATAAAAAGCCAGTTAAACCTTGCCCGCTGATGAGTTCCTGTAGTGTGTGTGTGTGTGTGTGTGTGTGAGAGGTGAAGGTTGACGCAGAAACACGTGAAATGGCACAGGAAGTCAAAAACAAACTGAAAAATCAAACAATTAATAATAAAATTCAGTGTCATTACTTCATCAGTGTGATTGATTTCCAGTCAAAACTTGAATAAAATCAATAGGCTATCAGTTAAGCAGCTTAGGGCAGTTTGGTTTCTATATAACAGGCAGAGACCATCCAAAGGCAGAGACCAAAGATTGGGATGGTTGGGGGGGAGGGATTAAACCAATGTGGAGGATTTACTTTGATTTCATTTTGTCACTTTCTGTAATCTGTGGTGTTTTACTCTTTTGTGCTACTATCTTTTCTAAACCACTGAGTTATTAATGACTGATGAGGAACCTTTGAGACCTTTCTGTTTCCTGTAGGCCTCTAGAATAGAATAGATAGAATAAAATCAATAGGCTATCAGTTAAGAAGCTATGGGCAGTTTGGTTTCTATATAACAGGCAGAAAATAAAGATTGGGATGTTTTGGGGGAGGGAATTTACTTTATTTTAACTTTGTCTCATAACCTTGTCACTTTCTGTAATCTGTGGTGTTTTACTCTTTTGTGCTGCTATCTTTTATAAACCACTGATTTATGAGGAACCTTTGAGACCTTTCTGTTTCCTGTAGGCCTCTAGAATAGAATAGCTCTTTATTGTCATTGTCACAAGTACAACTACATTTTAAAGTGCTCATCAGTCAGTGCATCATTCATAAAAAAAAAAAAAAAATAGAAGTAAATAAATCAACCATCTACTTAAAGGCAAAAATGCCCCAAAACACAACATATATATTTTTTAAACTGTGTGAAATAAGGCCAGAGTAAGATCCTCTCTGCACAATCAATCAATCAATCAATCTTTATTTGTATAGCGTGAATCATTTTGTGTTTAACCTCACCTAACAGATTAATTCAAACATCTGCTTTCTTCAGCTGACTTGAGGAAAGGCCTGACTGCCGACCCCTGACCCTTACCATCCCACTCCTCGTGTATAAAACTAACTAGCATGGTAGCTTGGTAGTTAGCACAGTCAATGTCATTGGTATCTGTGTGGAGTGTGCTTTTTCTCCCCATGCATTGTAGGTTAATTCTCCTGTCAGTGCTTGTGACTAAGGAAGAACTAGAGTTGGTCTGTGGCTTCCCCCTGGCCTTAGTACTTAGGATGGGTTAAATGTAGAGACTGAATCTCATTGTAGAGCTGTATGTGTGACAAATACAAGTACATTACCTAACCAAAAACGATGTGTGTTGTGTAGATACTACAAGCCTGCAGATTGACTGACTGGAAAAGAGGGTTTTTTTTAATCATTTTGTGTTCAACCTCACCTAACAGATTAATTCAAACATCTGCTTTCTTCAGCTGACTTGAGGAAAGGCCTGACTGTAGGCATCTGTACTGGCATGATACCCGACACATCCCGACCCCTGACCTTTACCATCCCACTCCTCATGTATAAAACTAACTAGCATGGTAGCTTGGTAGTTAGCACTGTTGCCTCCAAGCTAGAAGGTCTTGGGTTGTGTGGAGTTTGCTTTTTTTTAGCATCTTGGGTTCAATACCCGATTAGGTATCTGTGTGGAGTTTGCTTTTTCTCCCCATGCATTGTAGGTTAATTCTCCTGTCCGTGCCTGTGACTAAGGAAGAACTAGAGTTGGTCTGTGGCTTCTCCCTGGCCTTAGTACTTAGGATGGGTTAAATGTAGAGACTGAATCTTATTGTACAGAGGTATGTGTGATAAATACATACAGTAAAGTACCCTTACCTAACCAAATGGGTGTGTTGTGTAGATACTACAAACCTGCAGATTGACTGACTTTGGAGATCTTGTGATTCAAAGTTCCC
Source organism: Scomber colias (assembly GCA_021039105.1). Classification (NCBI taxonomy): domain Eukaryota; kingdom Metazoa; phylum Chordata; class Actinopteri; order Scombriformes; family Scombridae; genus Scomber; species Scomber colias. The sequence goes on along the minus strand of JAJDFG010000407.1, from coordinate 164,255 downwards.
CTTTGGTTCAACTTTGACCCCTTTTTTTTCTTCTATAGAGATTCCTTCTCCCTTGGGGAGATACGAGGCCCCCTGCTGTTCACCTGTATTATGAATTTAGTTGCACTTGTTTTTTTTGTTTGTTTTTTTCTGTCTGTCCGTTGTCTGTTACAAGTCTGTCAGGTTGATTTTGGGTTTGGTCTATCTTTGCTGTTGCTGCCACTGACATGTCCTCAACACAACACAGTTTCGGTCATGTTCCTACCTATATTGGTGTCCTGTCCGAAGATGAGCGACGACATGAGGTTCCCCCACACAGCAGACGACTGAAAGATGAAAAAGAAGATGCCGAAATATTGGTTGATGACATCCGAGCCCTTTTTGCCGTCCTTGGCACCCTGCGCGTTACCGGAGATGGTCAAGTAGGTGCATTTAGCCGACCACAGTGGAGAACCACCCAAACCCAGGATAACTGAGGTGGGGATGAGGGTGTACCTGTACAAGAGAGAGAGAGAGTAAAGAGAAAATCATTTTTTGGCTATGATCAGGTAGTGCCTCATGGTCTTATTTCTGTTTTAAAGGCGTTTGGATTCTCAATGCTCCTAATCTAATATCTCTCTGAGGTTTTACAGTTGCAGGTTGTAGCTTGGTCTATGAACACTGAACATCACTGCAATGTGTCAGGGCCGGCAGTTTTGTAATGTATTTTGGTTAAGTTAGTATTTTGTCTTGTCTACTTCCTGTTTTATTTTGGTATGTCTTGTCTAACTTCCTCCCCTCCTGTTTGCCTCCCTTCCCCTAATGTGTTTCACCTGTGCCTCGTTATCATCCAGTGTATATATGTGGTGTGCTCTTTTCCTTCTGTGCCAGATCGTCTTGTCAGTTTCCTGTCAGAGTTCCAGCGTTATCGCAGTTTAAGATTATTAGTGTTTATTAGTTTTTGCCTTTTGGATTCTGAATTTCTGCCCTGTGATTTCGCACTTCCTGGTTTCTGACTTTTGGACTGAATTAAACGACTTGAGACCTGTTCATCCCTGTGTCCGCTCTGCATTTGAGTCCACTTGGTCTGTGCCTGATACAATGTAATTAAGTTTATTTTAATTCTTTAATCTTATTTTAATTGGTTGGCCTGCATGTCAGAAGTCCTCAAACATCAATAATTCTCCCTCAGAAACCTTCCACATTAATTCATATTTTTTTTAGCCATGCTAGTGTTCAGATTCGACTAGAAATTGCTTGTCATTTGGTCGATGTACCACTTTGGTCCAGACTGAAATATCTCATCATCTGTTGGACAGAAGTTAAAGTTATGTACGGACATTCATGTTCCTCAGAGGATGGTCCTTCTGAGTTTGGTACTTTTCTTTAGTTTGACGCTACCAGAGAAAGAGATGGATTGGCAGAAGGTTTTTTTTTTTACAGGCATTGATGGATCGGAACTGATTGATTGATCGACTGACTGATCGATTAATTACCATCCTGGATAAAGGTTTCCAAAGGAGTAGGAGACGTAGCAGGCCATGCCGGCAACGATGGTCCATTTACAGCCCAGATTCTTGATCATGATGGGAGGCAGGAACATGGAGGAGATGATGATGGAGGCATAGATGACGCTCAGAGACGCCACGCCCATCCCCTCCTCCGCATTCAGACTGCTCTGTGGGGACGGAAAGGAGGATGATGATGAGGGCTCAAGGAAGGTCAGTTAATTAAGTAATGATCTCTGTAAAAATGTATATACAGTAAATGGGCTTCCCAGCTTCTAAAAGAGTTTTCTGATCATTTTGATTGTTGATGAAGGAAGCAAGGACAGAATGGAGGGAGGAAAGAAGGAAGGGAGGGAGGGAGGAAGGTAGAAAGGGAGGAAGGAAGGAAGGAAGGAAGGAGGGAGAATATATTAGAGGATTATGGTCAAAATGTCTAAGTCGTGTAACCATAAAAACTTTGGAAGGAAGGAAGGTAGGAAAGAAGGAAGGGAGGGAGGAAGAAAGGAGAATATATTAGAGGATTATGGCAAAAATGTCTAAGTGGTGTAACCATAAAAACTACCAAATAATTGAACGTTGCTTAAAAACAGTAAATAGTCGATAAAACACCATATCAACTAGTTTAGCATGATCTTACATTATAACTTTTATATTAAATAAAGCTAATGGAATACTATTGTTCTAAATATTAACATTATTTAATATTTATCATTCTTTTGTGGTTACACCATTTGACATTTTCAGGAGCATTCAGTCTTACTTTTGGTTAAAAAATGGTGCAAATGTCATTTAAATGATATAAAACCAACAAAAATACTAAATGTACATTTTAACAAACCTGATGTTGCTTTTATATCTAGTTTTGAATTGATCATCTTGCCAACCCTTATTGTTATTGACCTATAAAAAGATTTTAAACAAAGGAAGGAAGGAGAATATATACTGTAGGTCAATGCAGCTTGTTTGGCCTTCTGATAGAAAATGAAAAGAGGGGACTGGAAACTGACTTGAGGACAACAGGAGGGTTAAACCTTACATACTGTTCGGGTCTAATTTGACCCAGTTTTACATTTAAAAGAAGGAAAAAAAACACCTTAAAAAAATTCAATTCAGCCAGAAATGTGATGACGTATCTTAATGTGACTCAGAATATACAAAAGTAGAAATAATTCACCATTTTTGTGCAGCTGATTTGCATTTTTGTTGAGTTTTTAACCCATATTTATCCCCCAAAAAATCAAAAACTTCCTTAAAAACTACAATTTATTCACATTTAATGTTATTAAAATTGAAATTATGTAATGTTGGACCAATATATAATGTGATTGTGATGTTTTTTCTCCATCAACAATAAAATAAACTGAAGAATACACTCTTTCTGCTCTATTATACTGTATATATAGAGAGATATAAGGAGGATATTGTGAAATGCCAGAATATCTACCTACATGAATCAGCCCATAAATGAACCTCTTTAATCCCCAATTCTGCTAACTTCAACTCCTCAGTATTTGTAATTGACAATTAATCATAATTGATTTTTAAAAAAATGACATTTAAGGACTAGAATAATGATGTATTTGACGTGATTGATTCCCAGTTAAGACATTTCTGGTAAGAAATACTTTACATTATGGCCTTAAAACTGCCTTGAAATGTAAAATAACAGGATTTTAAACACGCAATTCAAAACACTATTAATCGCGATTAACTGTGGAAATTCTGCGATTAATCTCGATTTAAAAAATTAATCTTTTGACAGCCCTAAAAATAATTAAAACAACAGAATAAAGCCAATTAGTTGAACAGTTTCATTCAGTCATGATAACCGAGGCAGGATCTTTTCCCCCAAATGGAAAAAAAATAACTTTTCTTAATCAACCAATTACAGAAAACAGCTGTTTGAATAGCTGTCCACTGTAGTGATCATTATGCGTCAAAGGGTTAAGAGCTAAAATAATGATGTATTTGACGTGTGTGCTTACCTGTAGGCTCTGCAGGCCTCCATAAGCCGTGAACAGAGACAGAAACCCGACAGAGACAACAATCACATTCTTGAAGTTACGGCTGATCATGGCTGCCTTTTTAAAAAAAATTAAAAAATTAAAAAATAAAAAAATATCTTCCCAGAACTTCCACCTTTAAGAAAACCTTAAGAGATATATATGTGTCAGGATCAATGACTTCACACAGCAGCAGCAGCAGCAGCTCAGAAGAGGCTCTCTGCTGAAAATGATTGTGTTTCTGATAAACTCAAAGCAGTGGAAATAACTGAGAACAAAGTCCAGCCCTGTCTCACACACACACACACACACACACACACACACACACACACACACACACACACACACACACTGCAAGGGTCATTTTTTTCCTCCTGAAGAGTCCTTATCATTGGGCCTCTGAATTACCTCCCACATTTCTAGTTTTTAACATTGTTGGTCATATATAAGTCATAAACTCCTTCTTCTGTCCTTCCTTCCTCCCTTCCTCCCTTCCTTCCTTCCTTCTGTCCTTTCTTCCTCCCTCTCTTTCTTCCTCCATTCCTTCCTTCTGTCCTTCCTTCCTTCCTTCCTCCCTCCCTCCCTTTCCTCCATTCCTTCCTTCCCTTATTCCTTCCTTCCTTCCTTCCTTCCCTTATGCCTTCCTTCCTTCTTTCCTTCCTCTCTCCTTTCCTTCCTCCATTCCCTTATTTTTTAACATTGTTGGTCATATATAAGAGTCATAAACTCCCCTCAGTGACCTCGGCTCATTGAGTAATCAACAAGTTCAACAGTAAACACTCCCTCCTTCCCTCCTTCCTCCTTCCTTCTGGGAACTTTTGTCTTTGCATCTTTTCCTTCATTCATCCCTTCGTCAGTCTCAGGTTCAGGGTTTACAGTCTCTCATCCGTCCTTCAAAGGGTCAATGGTGGTGTTTTATTTATTGTCCATGTGGTTTAGTTTAAATTTAAAGGGTTAAAATGTCTAAGTGGTGTAACCATAAAAACTTTTGAAGGAAGAAAGGAAGGGAAGGAGGGAGGGACGGAGGAAGGAAGGAAGGAAGGAAGGAAAAAAGGAATGAAGGATTGAAGGAAGGGAGGGAGGAAGGAATGACAGAAGGAATGAAGGAAGGGAGGGAGGAAGGAAGGAAGGAATAAAGGAAGGAAGGGAGTAAGGAATGACAGAAGGAATGAAGGAAGGGAGGGAAGGAAGAAGGAAGGAAGGAAGGAAGGAAGGAAGGAGAATATATTAGAGGACTATGGAAAAAATGTCTAAGTGGTGTAACCATAAAAACTTTGGAAGGAAGGAAGGAAGCGAGGGAGGGAGGGAGGGAGGAAGGAAGGAAAAGGAAGGAAGGAAGGAAGGACGGAATGAAGGAAGGAAGGAAAGAATATAATATAAAACCAACACAAATACTAAATGTACATTTTAACAAACCTGATGCTGCTTTTATAACTGTTTTTAACATATTTTTGAATTTCTCATTTTACCAACACTTCCTTCCTTCCTTCCTCCCTCCCTCCCTTCCTCCATTCCTTCTTTCCCTTATTCCTTCCTTCCTTTTTACTAACTCTTATTTATCACTGATGCTCATACTGTATATACAGGAACACCGAGCAAAGGTTGACTGCATTATATTGTTGCTCCTTCTTTTTTCATTTTACGACCTCAGCTCGGTCTTAACAACACGATAGCTTGTTGTTGTTTGAAGGATTTGATAAAAACACATTCGACCCTTCAGTCTGCTGTCTGTTATCTCAGCTGTAACATCCCAGCTTCAGCCTGGTGTACCGTTAACCTCTCTCTTAAACACCAGATTTCATCACTGACGACTCTGAACTCATGTTGAGACAACGCTCTGATTCAAAAAGTCTTTAGTTTGGTCTTTGTCTTCTTTTATATTCTAGATAAATCAGTTTTTTTTATTGTGCTCAAGTATCAAAATCCTCAAGTACTTAATAACTGTATTTGAGTTTTAACCCTCCTGTTGTCCTCAGGTCAAGGAAGGAAGGAAGGAAGGAAGGAAGGAAGGAAAGGAGTAAGGAGGGAGGGATGGAAGGAAGGAAGGAAGGGAGTAAGGACGAAAAGAGGAAGGAATTTAGGAGAGAAGGCAGGCAGGAAGGAAAGAAAGGAGGAAGGGGGAAGGAAGGGAGGAAGGAAGGAAAGAAAGGAGTAAGGAGGGAGGGAGGAAAGGAGGAAGGAAGGAAGGAAGGAGGGAGGGAGGAAAGGAGGAAGGAAGGAAAGAAGGGAGTAAGGAAGGAAGGAAGGACGAAAAGAGGTAGGGAGTAAAAGTAACTGGTCTGTCAAATAAATGTAACACAGTAAAAAGTAAATTTAGGAGTGGAGTGAAAGTACAAAACAGCAGATAATAAAAAAAGAAATCATCAACTCACTTAATAACTGTATTTGAGTTTTAACCCTCCTGTTGTCCTCAGGTCAAGGAAGGAAGGAAGGAAAGAAGGAAGGAAGGAAGTAAAGTAGTAAGGAGGGAGGGAGGAAGGAAAGGAGTAAGGGGGGAGGGAGGAAGGAAGGAAAGAAAGAAACAAGGAATGATGAAAGGAAGTGAGGAAAGAAGTATGGAAGGAGGGGAAGAATGAAAGAAAAATTAAAGAAAGAGGGAGGAATGAAGGAAGGAAGGAAGGAAGGAAGGAAAGAAGGAACAGTCAAAAGAGACGGGGTCAATTTGTCCGCAGAGTCATGTTTACAGAGCAGACAGAGAGAGAAATAGGTTACAGCTGATTAGGAAACCGGTTGAGCTGAATCTAATCAGCCAGTTGTGTGAAACTGTCCAGATGAGGAATGCATAGAAACCACAGCAAACACAAGAGTCCAAAATCCATCCTACTAACCATCTCACAACCTTTCCCTACTTCCAGGTCAGGTCCTTAATTACTCTGAATGCCAATTACACAGTGAGTCTATGATGTCACCCCATCGGGGAGCATCGGGGTCAGAATTAAAAAGACACTAGTGAGTAATTTGTTACTCACTATATATTCAGAGAGCCGGCCTCTTGGCATCAGGACAAACTGGTTTAAACTGGACGTTGGACTGTGAGTGTGATGGTCCTTGGTTGACTGTAAAGGTGCAGCGTGCCAGGTTTATGGCTCGGGTCAAACTGTGGACACCTTTTCCTAAGTTTCGATGGTGAGTAATCAGAGTGACGTCAAACTCAGACTGACTTGACTTGACTTTACACACAGTCAGTGGTTCATGTTGTATACAGAGAAACATATCATCATTAAAGAAACAATAACCTAAAAATTAATATAAGTTGGGTTATGAGGAGGTTAAGTTGTCTTTCTCTAGGACAGGGTATAAATGTCTCCATGGTCTTGCTCCACCACCACTGAATGAATTCATACAGAAAAGGTCTGTTGGAGGTTTGAGCACCAGGACATGTGCTAGAGGAGACTCAGTCAATCAATCAATCAATCTTTATTTGTATAGCGCCAAATCACAACAGAGTTATCTCAAGGCTCTTTCCACATAGAGCAGGTTCTAAACCAAACTCTTCAGGTTTTAACTTTAAAGAGACCCAACATTCCCACATGAGACACAGTGGAGAGAAAAAAACTCCCTTTTAACAGGAAGAACCCTCAGAACCAGACTCAGAGTGGGAGAACATCTGCCTGGACCGGTTGGGGTTGAGAGGAGAGAAAGGAAGGAGAGGAGAGAGAGGAAGGAGAGGAGAGAGGAAGGACAGAGGAGAGAGAGAGGAAGGATAGAGGAGAGAGGAAGGATAGAGGAGAGAGAGGAGAGAGGAAGGATAGAGGAGAGGAGAGAGAGGAAGGATAGAGGAGAGAAGCACATTGAAGGTCCGGGACTGGAATCTGTCATCCGGACGTCTACAGGCCCAGATTAGACTGTGAGATTCCCCGCAGACACACCACGTTCGGGAGGAATGTGTTGTCTGTGGTGGGGGGGGGGGACATCTGGACTAGTCTTCCCTCCACAATAAGGGAATGCCCCACATACTCTTCTTTTAAAGGACAACTAAAACATTGGCTCAAATTGAATCAAAAATGCCACTGACTGGACTTAACACCGACTGAACTCTTTTTTTTTTCTTTTTTTTTTTACATTGCTGTATCCTGTCTGGATCTGACATCCTCTTAATTGTGTATTGTATTTGTACTGTGTGTGTTTTATTTGTATCTTATCTATTTATTTGCTATCTCTTTGACTTGTATTCTTTTTTATATTTATTTCACTCATTAGAGACTATGGATGCAAATTAGCAACTTGCTATAATCCGGCATATTTACAGACATGTCTGTTTTTACTACTTGGACTATCCTTTTTTATTCTGATTGTTTTCTATCTTTTATGTCTTTATGTTTTACTTCATCACATTTCCTCTTAGTTGTTTTATTATTTTATTTGTTTGTTTGTTTTCCTTTTAATAGACCCACCTCACTCATCAGGCTTTACCCACTTTATTTTATAGTGACTTTATTTGACTCATCTTTTATTATCTTTTATTTTATTTGGGTGCTTCATTGGAGGTTTATGAGTTATGATAGTATTCCTCAGTTCCAAATAAAGTCTGATTGATTGATTGAGTAGTGTCTACCCCACTCTGCCCACAGGCTTTAAATGGTGATGTGATGGCACTGAGTTTTAAATCTTTTTTTCTCGGCTCGAGGAAAGTTTTACAAATATAAAACCTCCATGGATCAAGAGTCCAGAACATAAAGAGTCATAATTGTCTGCAGTTGGAGGCGTCCTGTCTGCAGTTTTACAGTTGTCTCTTTTATAATGCTGCTCTATGGAAACAATGATTTTTATTTAAGATGCAATACCGTGAGTGACCACTGGGGGGTCGCCTGATGGTTGAACTGGTTGAACAGAGGCACCCTATCAGTTTTTGAGGTAAGATATCTTTATTGATGCCCATAGGGAGAAATTCAAAAGCTGACACTACAGTAGCCACATAATAGTGAAACTGATTTTTAAAAATAAAATAAAATAAAATACTATATATAGCTACACTAAACAATTTCTGTGTAAAATAAACTTAAATAAATCTGCAATATACATAAATTCCTGATACTATATACAAATGTGCAATGCTGATGGGATTACAAAGTAAAGTTCAGTGATCCTGAGATTACAAAGTGAAGTTCAATGTTCCTTTTTTTCCCATGGCCTCAACAAACTCCTCCCATGTCCGGGTTTTTGCCTCAGCTATCGCCCTAGCTGCGCTCCGCTTGGTCTGCCGGTACTTGTCTGCTGCCTCCGGAGTCGTACAGGGCAAAAAAGCCCTATAGGACTCCTTCTTCAGCTTGACGGCATCCCTCACACCCTATTCAGGGGTGCTGGAGAGGAGGGTCCGTCGGATAGTCGAACCTCGGATTCAGGAGGAGCAGTGTGGTTTTCGTCCAGGCCGTGGAACTCTGGACCAGCTCTACACCCTCTGCAGGATCCTTGAGGGTGCATGGGAGTTTGCCCAACCAGTCCACATGTGTTTGGTGGACTTGGAGAAGGCATTCGACCGTGTCCCTCTGGGAATCCTGTTGGGGGTTCTACGGGAGTACGGGGTACTGGACCCCCTGATACGGGCCGTCCGTTCCCTGTATGACTGGTGTCAGAGCTTGGTCCACATCGCCGGTAATAAGTCGGACTTGTTTCCAGTGAGGGTTGGACTCCACCAGGGCTGCCCTTTGTCACCGATCCTGTTCATAATCTTTATGGACAGGATTTCTAGGCGCAGCCAGGGTGTGGAGGGGGTCCGGTTTGGTGACCTCAGGATTGGGTCACTGCTTTTTGCGGATGATGTGGTCCTGTTGGCTTCATCAGAGCATGACCTCCAACTCTTACTGGATCGGTTCACAGCCGAGTGTGAAGAGGCCGGGATGAGAATCAGCACCTCCAAATCCGAGGCCATGGTCCTCAACCAGAAAAGGGTTAGGGTTACAGGATTACAAAGTAAAATTCAATGTTCCTGAGATTACAATGTAAAATTCAATGTTCCTGAGATTACAAAGTAAAGTTCAATGTTCCTGAGATTACAAAGTAAAGTTCAATCTTCCTGGGATTAAACAGTAAGAACTATCCATGGTCCTGAGGGCGCCCCATTGAGGCCAAGGAGCATTCACACCTGTTTACAGTTGTTTACACACTCCATTACACACATTAGCGTGATTTAAAAAATAAAAATCTGTGACAGGAAGTGAAGTCACCGAGGGATCCGAACTGCCAGCTGTCAATAAATAGTTAAGACACACTGAGCTCCATAGTGAGTCATCATATCATAAAACGATAGTAGCCATGACGATAATGTGTTGATTACACTGACAACAAGTTGACTTTGGACGGTTTACATTGGAAATAATAGTTTACATAAATCATGCGGCACAAACTCTGATATATATCCTTCCTTCCTTCCTTCTTTCCTTTCCTCCCTCCCTTCTTTCCGTATGTCCTTCCTCCCTCCCTCCCTCCTTCTCTCTTTCTTTCCTTCCCTCCTTCCTTCCTTCTTTCCTCTGTCCTTATTTCCTTCCTTCCTCCTTCCCTCCTTCTTTCCTTCCTTCCCTCCTTTCCTTCCTCCCTTCCTTCTTTCCTTTCCTCCCTCCCCTCCTTCTTTCCTTTCCTCCCTCCCTTCTTTCCGTCTGTCCTTCCTCCCTCCCTCCTTCTCTCTTTCTTTCCTTCCCTCCTTCCTTCCTTCTTTCCTCTGTCTTTATTTCTTTCCGTCCTCCCTCCCTCCTTCTTTCCTTTCTCCCTTCCTCCTTTCCTTCCTTCCTTCCTTGCCTAGAGAACAGGAGGGTTAACCTGATGAGTTTTGTATAGACTGAAACTGATGACATGAATGAGCAGTGTATAGTTGTTATGACACCAATGTTGAACTGTGGAGTTGTTTTTTTATTATCAGATATTCTTTTTTTATTATTATAGATTCCTTATGGTTGTCTCCACCCTGCTGTTAAACCACCTGTATGCATACCTGAGAAGTGATGCAGCCTGATTTATATATACAGCTACACGTCGTTATCTGTTGGAAGGTCCTTATCAGAAGTGACTGTGAAGCAACATTTTGATAAGACACAAGTGGATAAACAGTTTTAAAAAGTTCTGTTAAATATAAATGTTATTTCTATGAATCTGAATATGCCAGAACAGACTCGACTTACTCAAATAACTTATTAAAGAATGTGTTTGTTAAGTCATATTTTAACCCTCCTGTTGTCCTCGAGTCAAGGAAGGACGTTAAGAAGGGAGGAAGAAGGAAGGAAAGGAGGAAGAAAGGGAGAAAGAAGGAAGGAAAGGAGGGAGGAAGAACGGAGGAAAGAGGGAGGGAGGACAGACAGAAAGAAGGAAGGAAGGAAGGGAGAAAGAAGGAAGGAAAGGAGGGAGGAAGAACGGAGGAAAGAGGGAGGGAGGACAGACAAAAAGAAGGAAGGAAGGAAGGGAGAAAGAAGGAAGGAAAGGAGGGAGGAAGAACGGAGGAAAGAGGGAGGGAGGACAGACAAAAAGAAGGAAGGAAGGAAGGAAGGAAGGAAGGAAGGAAGGAAGGAACAGTCAAAACAGATGAGGACGACAGGAAGGTTAATGTGAACCAGTAAAATTTACCTGCATGATCATTTTTTGTAATAAAATGATAAAAGGTTAGCTAACATGTATAGCTTCAGTTTATATTCCACACAAATGACAAGAACTTAACTCCCTAACTACGTAAACAAGTGAAAACAAGATTAACGAAACTGGCAGTCCACCCTTACTAGTCAACATAAACTATCAAAACTAGGCTATATCTACTTTCAAAAACAACACATAACAAAAGCGTGGCTGGTTGGGAGATGAGGAGGATGTGGAAATTGCCTGCTGCCACCAAGCGGCAGCCATCTTGGCTCTTTTATAGCAGGTGCCTCCCAGCTGCAGCCAATCACAGGCCAGGACACGGACCTCTTCCACCAATCATAGTCACGTTATGGCACACCTCTATTTGCATGTCAAGAAAAATTTAAACTAGGGCTGTCAGCGTTAACGCGTTAATCGCGATTAGATTAATGCAATCCATAACGCGTAAATATTTTTAAATCGCATTTTAATGTGTCAAGCCTTTTTGTCCCTTCTACTCCCCCGTAGACGGCTCCTCTAGCTGTAGCGCTATGCTTTGAAGTGGCCTCCTGCAGTAAACCTACCGCGCTGATGGAAAGTAAGAGAGCTACTGGACTTTTGAACGGCTTGTTTAACTTTAAAACACTTCCAGACGCTTCAGTTGACAAGTCAAAAGTAAAATGCAACCTGTGTCAAACGGAGTTTAACTACCACCGGAGTACGTGGAGTTTGAGTTAGCACCTCCACGCTAAACACCCAGGTGCAGCCAAGCCAGCCTCAGCTCCACCAAAGGACCATTTTGGAGTGTGGGAGTCGCAGCAGAGCCGTGATTGATTCCCAGTTAAGACACTCTGGTAAGAAATGCTTTATATTATGGGCTTAAAACTGCCTTCAAATGGAAAATAACAGGATTTTAAACATGCAATTCAAAACGCCATTAATTGTGATTAACTATGGATATTCTGCGATTAATCTCGATTAAAAAAAATTATCGTTTGACAGCCCTAATCTAAAGAAAAACACAGGACACACAAACAGCAGACCAAAACAAATGACCAGTCATAACACAGTTAATTCATGATTTAACAAAGGGGGGGGGGGGGGGCAATTATTTTTTTCACATAGGGCCAAGTAGGTTTGATTAGCTTAATAAATGAAATCATAATCAATCATCAAATATTTAAAATATTTAAGTGTGACAAACAAATATGCTTTTTCATAGTACTGTACCACAGATTGCTTATAAAATGGAAAAAAAAATAGAAGATAGTTTGGTAAGTTTGGTAACTCACCAAGTTTGGTAACTCACTATTGAGAAAGATTGGAGTTGCCACTTTGCTCATTAAAGGAAGTAGAGAGTTTATTTCTTCATTTTGGGAGCAGCAATGGGAAGGAAGTGTGTTCTGGTCTTAATGATGAGTCACTGCGGACATTCAAGCTGGACTTCTCTATTATCTAATCCTATATGTAGATATAAGATTATGTAATATACCACAGATGCTTCCTTTCAAAATGGAAAAAAACTTGAATATAGAGAACACGGACGCTCCACCTATAAAAGTTACAAGTTTGGTGACTTACAATTGGAGTCGACACTTTGCTCATTAAGGGAAGTAGATATTTTTTTCTGCATTTTGAGAGCTGAGAGCGAGAGAAGAAGACAGAAAGACAGAGAAGGACGATGGTTGAACTCGGATGGATTAAAATGTTTTTATTTCTGATTCTGGGGCTTCAGTTTACAGGTAAGATACACAAATCTGCATCATGACCAATGGTAATGTAATTAATAACTGTTTAACTGGGGACAGTTTGTAACATTCACACTACAGTCATATTCTTATTTCAGTTCATTCATCACATTTCTCTCTCAAATTCTCAACAGCAGTATCTGGACAAGCTCTCTTCTCCATCACTGTCAGAGATGGAGATGAAGTCACTTTGTCCTGTAAAAACGTGATGACTGATCATGATAAATGTGACAGAACTGACTGGGACTTCAAACGTTCAACAAACACAAGAATAGTAGAGCTGATTGAACGTGGGCAGATTGGTGAAGATGCCAAAACTAAATCAGACAGACTGAGTGTTACAGCGGACTGTTCTCTGGTTATAAAGAAGATCACAGCTGAGGATGCTGGTCATTATACCTGCATACACTACGACAAGGCTGGACAACAACCACGTGAAGACTCTCTGGTTTTTCTCTCTGTTGTCAGCAGTGAGTATTTACATCATAATGTTTTCAGCTCAAACTGTCTTGTTAGAATAATATACTGAAACATTACAATAATTATGATTACAGTGATTAAGTTCATTTGAACTGATATGTTCATATGATGTCATATTTGTGTGTGTGTCTGTGTGCCCTCACTCGAGTTGGCACATCTGTGATTGGAAGCTCAACAGCCAATCGGGCTGCTTCCTCCCAGTCTGTGATTGGCTGCTGATTTTGTGGCTCATTTACATACACTGTGCCAACTCGAGCGAGCGCACTTCATGTTTTGAGCGCGCATTGACTTGTACGCACGCGCGTGGGGTGCACGTCATCGCACAGAGCTGACTAATAGAGGGTGTAGATAGAGTTGAGCACGCACAGCACAGGACACTGTTTTGTTTACTCGGATTAATATTTTCTGTGCTCAGTTAAGTCTCACTATGCTCTCACTAATGTGGAACAAATATAACGTCATATGAACAAAGTTTCAAAGTATTCAGTGAAGTCCTTTGAAATGCAGCAGTGGAAAGGAAGTGTGTTGTGATCTTAATGAAGAGTCACTGGAGACATTCACCCTGAACTCCTCTATTATCTAATCCTATATGTATATAGATATAAGATGATGTAATATACCACAGATGCTTGCTTGTGAAGTGGAACAATCTTATAAAGAAAAGGGACGCTAATATGCTCCACCTACCAAAGGTTACAAGTTTGATAACTTTCAAGTCAGAAAGATGGGAGGAGGAGACACTTTGCTCATTACAGGAAGTAGATAATTTATTTCTGCATTTTGAGAGCTGAGTGTGTCTCTGTTGTTAGCAGTGAGTATTTACATCATAATGTTTTCAGCTCAAACTGTCTTGTTAGAACAATATACTGCAACATTACAATAGTTATGATTACAGTGATGAAGTTCATTTTACTCTTGTTGTCTTTCTCTCATAATATCTCCATCTTCACCAGTGACTGAACATAAGGACAATGATACGGTGAAGTTAAGCTGCTCTCTGTCGACATATGGACGTTGCGGACACACAGTGAAGTGGCTGTATGAAGGAAGAGACTGGGACATAAATACCAGAGACGTACAGACATCACAGTCTACATGCTCAGACACTATGTCCTTGTTGACTTCTCATTTTATTTACACATCAAATTATGAGTCTTTACAGTGTGATGTCACACATATCTACAGTGGAAAAGTGCATTTGTATAACTTCAGCTCTCAGTTGTCAGGTAAGAAACCAAGTGAGAAGATAATGAACTGTTTAAAATCACTTTATTCTGATATGACAAATAAACTATATTTGAAGTATGTGAGGTTTAATTTGGTAAAATTGACCTTTGTTTTGTCACTTTGTAGTTTTTTAATGCATTTCTTCTTTGTTCATTCCTCCAGGAAATGATGCAACAAAACCACCAATGACCCAAACGACTGAAGTGATGAAACCATCAACTTTAAACACAACAGAACAAACAAGTAAGAAGCAGATTCAAACACTTTACAGATTGTCCATCCCAGATTTGTTCAAATATAATTCAAGTGACAGACACATGAACCCTCTTCTTAAATATGACAACCTGCCAAAACATTTTACATGTACTTCCTTTACTTTCATGTTGTTTATGTGATTAATACTCTACAGCTTGTGCAGATTGTTCTGATCTGAACTACACAATGTTGGTGATCATCACTGTCATCACTGTTGTTACTGTTCTCATCACTGTTGTTACTGTTCGTCACTTCAGAGCTGGAGGTGAGAAAATGTTCACCAACCTTTGTTCAGTCTGATTAACACAAACTGTAAGTTTAGAGCTGAAATGTTCCTCTGATTTGTTTAGCAGGGAACCAGAGACCACCTGATGACCTCACTGTGAGTTGATGTATAAAATCAACTAATAACGTCCATGTTACTGTAATGCAGGACTGTGAATGTCTCACTGTTTGTGTTTGTGCAGGTTTCTTACTCAGTAAGAAGCAGAGCTGCGAGGCGTTGAGGTCCAGCAGCCAGTCAGGTAAATATCTGATGGTGCGTTAAGGGTCAGTCAGCTGGGAGGAAAATCTGGGAGTTTGAGACTCTTTTAAATTCATTTATTTGTATATGTGAGATTATTTGTGATTGTGCTGCATGTGCAGCAGCAGAAACCTAAAGGTGAAAGAAGTGGGGTTGTGATTTGTTAGTTTTCAGCATGAGTGTGTCAGACTTTGTGTTTCTTTGTGTTGTTTTTTACAGGAGATGAATGATGAAGATGATGGTGCAGTGAACTATGAAAACTGATCAACCACTTCCACACCAACATCAGCTCACCAGAAAAATGACTTCCTGACTGTCATACCATTAACATCCTCTCAGTGTTACATGAGTAGGTGAATTCTTTACATAAAGAAAAAAAAGAGATGATTTTCAGGATTTATTATTGTAAAAGCTTTATTTGTCCAGCAGGGGGTGTAGTGAGTTAACTAGTAGCACTGTGTTCAAAGGAGGCTGTCTGGAGAGTAAATGAGAAAATATGTTTTGTGTCCTGAGACACTTTTTAGTTTGACAAGAATATTAACATCTGGATTTTATCTCTAGTTATGTAAGAAGCACAGTGTGAATATTATCAAATGTCTTATTCTGCATTATGTCTCACTCATTTAATCTGCTTCAAGTGGAAGAATGTCGACCTTAATTTAGACTTTTAAGACTATCTTGGCTGCTTTTTAAGTTGCAGCAGCTGCAGCTCAGTTTCATGCTTAAGTGTAGAGAAGAAATCATTTTAACTTTCATTCATCATTGTTGTTGACATGTTTATCAGGAGTCTACCATGTGTTTGGCTTGAATGAGTCTTCCTGCAGTCAGTAACAGTCACCTCTTTGTTATATCTTTTAATAATATAATATAAAAATAAAGACATGTTTACCATTTAATTTGACTATTTTTGTAATTATTTGTGCTGCTGTTGTTTCCACATTCTCACCAAAAAATGAACTGCAAAGACAAAATGAGGAACTAAAAGGTGTCAAACCATTAAAACATCATCTCATATGTTCTTTCCCAGTTGCTATAACATCATCATGTTGTCATGACTCAAAGTTTGACTCTTTATCTGTCAAACATTACCATGAGTCCTTCTGTTATTGTTGATCAAAACGTTTTTTTAAATGTTTGAAAGAAAATGGGATGAACTCTGTCAAATTACACTGAATTCAACACCTGACATAAAACAGAATAAAATAGACACAGTCTCTATAATACAACAGAGACGCAACATACTCATATATTGACTGGAAAACTGGGTGGGACTTTCTGGCACAGTACTAAACTGATTTGAATTGTACATAAGGGACAGGGGGTGCTTTGTGTCTATAGGTAATTACACATCTGAGTGAACAAAAATGACATCTGGAGTTCCCAAGGCTCCAATCTGAGCCTCTTCTGTTCAATATCTACATGCTCCCACTAGCTCAGGTTATTGAAAACTACAAAAGTGCCTGATTTCGCAGCAGCTTTTCAAAAAAGAATTTGAGATGACATTTGCTGTGTTTTTAGGCATTTGTTGTAAAAGATAGTTGCACTTTTCCCTCTTTATAATTATAATAGCACAATACCAAAATTCCACCACTAGATGGAGACAAAGAGGATGTGTTCACATTGTAGACGACGACGCAGGCAAGCTAGATTTCATTCCCCATGCCATGTAAATAAATACATGGAAAATGGCTTGATTTGACTCAAAATGATCCAGAGACATTGGAGTAGCTTTTCCTGGTAGTAATATGCGACCAGACACAACTTTAAACCACAAAAACAGCAAAGGTAAGACGTAATTTGTAGCTGTAAATTTGCAACGGGAAGTTTGTTTTGATTTTTCTTTCATGGTTTATACAGTGAGTTTTGGTAAGACAGTGATGGGAGGTACACGGCTGGAATCACTGAAATCTCAGGATTTATTTGATGTGTCTTTATGTGGATATCATGAAGTTATAGATACAAGGACCACTGTGACTGCAGGCATGCACCGTGCTAATACGGAGGACACTTGTTGCTACTCTCGCAGTCAGTTGCTCGGTGTTTGACTTGCACTTTGTTTAGCTTTAAATGGTTGTGCTAGCTTGAGGTTTACTTATGTCAGCGGGCCTCTCGTGATTAAAAGTTGCACAAATAGAAATCAGATTATCATGCAAACAGCTAACCTGTCACTATGTGATAAACTATATCAACATTATCACTAACAATACGTAGTGAGGAAGTAGGAAGTGAGTTCATGACTCAACGTCTTGCAGGAAATGACGATGATTTGTCAAATTATTTATTTATGTTAATAGTTGTGATCGCCACATAACGAAATCATGGAGGGTCTGATAATTATGCAGAGAACACACAGATTGATATAACTATATTTCCAATGGACTATATGATCCAATACAGTCACTTAATGAATGCATTGAACACATCAATGGGCCAGAATTTTCTCCAGTTAAACAAATTTAAAACCTAAGTCATTGTTTTTGGAGCCAGAGAAGAACAATTAAAAGTCAGTGCTCAGCTTCATTCTGTAATGTTAAAAACCACAAAGCAATCCAGTAGTCCTGGATCAGTCCTGGACGGCTGCTCTTGTTTCCACATTCTCACCAAAACACTTCACACATCTCTCATTTCTCAGAAAAAATGAACTGCAAAGACAAAATGAGAAACTAAAAGGTGTCAAACCACTAAAACACCTTCTTATCTTGTCCTTCCAGCCGTTACTGCATCATCATGTTGCATCAAAACTCAAAGTTTGACTCTTCATCAGTCTGAGTGTTCATGTGTGCTGTCAAACATCACCATGAATCCTGTCTGTTTTCTCATAAACACTATATACAGAAAAGAAGAGTTGCATTGCTGCAAACATTTATCTTAACTAACAATCTTCACACGTTCAACTTCCTCAGTTCTCATCTTCTTCCTTTCACAAAGTCAAACACGTCATTGACAGAAATGCATCATGGTATCATGTCTGTAGCTTCTGTTATTACTGATCAAAACACTGTTTGGATGAAATTGGGATGAACTCTGTCAACTTACAGTGAATTCAACACCTGACAGAAAACAGAACAAAACAGACTGAATGTCTCTACAACACAAACTACTGTACAGACTCTGTAAGTTGAGAGCATCCATCTTCACATGTTCAACTTCCTCTTTTTATTATTAGGAAGTCAAACACGTCATTGTCACAAACACCCTGGTACCGTGGCAACAGTGTGCACTTGTTGAATCTTAATATAGTTTAATATGGCTGCTCTGAATGCAGAAACATATTTCTTTACCTTGTAATCCATGATTACATCCCAGTTTCACAGGATCTTTATCAGATGTTGCAGTTATGTGATATGTGTCTTAACCAATATTGGGATGCTACAGAAAATGTCCTTTTTTAGAAGGAGATCAATAAATGTAAATACATGTCCTGTTCACAAGATGTGAGAAAACAGGAAGTACTTTGAAATGCAGCAGTGGAGAGGAAGTATGTTGTGGTCTTGGTGGTGATTGGCTGGACACATTCAGCCTTAACTTCTACACTATCTAATCCTTCATGTATTTACTCTTAGCTGATTATAATATAAGATCTTATATAGATATAGGTGATTATATAAGATACTGCAGATGTGAGTCATAGCTTTCACGTTAATTACAGAAACATTAAAATTAAATTGAATATGCTTCACTAAAAATGTGTTTAGTTACAAGTGAGAAAAATAGACTGAAGCCGCAAAGAGGAGGAGACACTTTCCTCATTAAGGGAAGTAGACAGTTTATTTCTGTATTTTGAGAACTGAGAGTGAGAGAAGCTGACAGAGAGAAAGACAGAGAAGCACGATGGTTGAACTCAAATGGATTAAAATGTTTTTATTTCTGATTCTGGGGCTTCAGTTTACAGGTAAGATACAAAAATCTTATTCAATAACCTTCATTTTACTGAGAAAGTCAAATAAGATACTTATTTATAACATTCACACTACAGTCATATTCTTATTTCAATTCATTTATCACAATTTCTCTCTCAAATTCTCAACAGCAGTAACTGAACAACTCCTCTTCATCACTGTCAGAGATGGAGATGAAGCCACTTTGTCCTGTAAAAATGTGATGACTGATCAGGATAAATGTGACAGTATTGACTGGATCTTCAGTGGTCCAAGACACTCAGCAGCAGTAGATCTGATTAAACGTGGGCAGATTGTTGAAAATGCCGAAGTTAAATCAGACAGACTGAGTGTTACAGCTGACTGTTCTCTGGTTATAAAGAAGGTCACAGTTGAGGATGGTGGTTATTACACCTGCAGACAGAACTACAGATCAGGACAACTACAACCAGATCTAGGCTCTCTGGTTGTTCTCTCTGTTGTTATCAGTGAGTATTTACATCATAATGCTTTCAGCTCAAACTGTCTTGTTAGAACAATATACTGAAACATTACAATAATTATGATTACAGTGATGAAGTTCATTTTAACTGATCTGTTCATATGATGTCATATTTGTGTGTGTGTCTGTGTGCCCTCTCTCGAGTTGGTACATCTGTGATTGGAAGCTCAACAGCCAATCGGGCTGCTTCCTCCCCTCCCAGTCTGTGATTGGCTGCTGGTTTTGTGGTTCATTTACATACACTGCCAACTCGAGCGAGCGCACATCATGAAGTTTTGAGCGCTCAAGCAAGCGCGTGGGGTGCATGTGATCGCACAGAGCAGAGATTGAGCGTGTAGACAGAGTTGAGAACGCACAGGACAGGACACTGTTTTGTTTGCTCAGATTAATATTTTCTTTTCAAAATATAAAATGCATGCTCAGTTAAGTCTCACTACGCTCTCACTAATGTGGAACAAATATAACGTCATATGAACATAGTTTCAAAGTATTCAGTGAAGTTCTTTGAAATGCAGCAGTGGAAAGGAAGTGTGTTGTGGTCTTAATGGAGAGTCACTGGAGTAGTTCACCCTGAACTCCTCTATTATCTAATCCTATATGTATATAGATATAAGATGATGTAATATACCACAGATGCTTGCTTGTGAAGTGGAACAATCTTATAAAGAAAAGGGACTCTAATATGCTCCACCTACCAAAGGTTACAAGTTTGATAACTTTCAAGTGAGAAAGATGGGAGGAGGAGACACTTTGCTCATTACAGGAAGTAGATAGTTTATTTCTGCATTTTGAGAACTGAGAGTGTCTCTGTTGTCAGCAGTGAGTATTTACATCATAATGTTTTCAGTTCAAACTGTCTTGTTAGAATAATATACTGAAACATTACAATAATTATGATTACAGTGATGAAGTTCATTTTACTCTTGTTGTCTTTCTCTCATAATATCTCCATCTTCACCAGTGACTGAACATAAGGACTCTGATGAGGTGAAGTTAAACTGCTCTGTGTCGACATTTGTATGGTGTCCATACACAGTGAAGTGGCTGTATGAAGGAAGAGACTGGGACATAAATACCAGAGACGTAAAGACATCACAGTCTACATGCTCAGCCACTATGTCCTTGTTGAATTCTCATTCTATTTACACATCAAAATATAAGTTTTTGCAGTGTAATGTCACAGATGTCAACAGTGGAAAAGTGCAGCTGTATAACTTCAACTCTCAGTTGTCAGGTGAGAAACCAAGTGAGAAGATAATGAGCTGTTTAAAATCACTTTATTCTGATATGACAAATAAACTATATTTGATGTATGTGAGGTTTAATTAGGTAAAATTCACCCTTGTTTTGTCACTTTGTAGTTTTTTGAATGAATTTCTTCTTTGTTCATTCCTCCAGGAAATGATGCAACAAAACCACCAATGACCCAAACGACTGAAGTGATGAAACCATCAACTTTAAACACAACAGAACAAACAGGTAAGAAGCAGGTTCAAACACTTTACAGATTGTCCATCCCATAACAGAAATGTTAGTATGAGTAAATGTTTAAAGTGGATTTATTTATTTGTATCTATTAACACTGTGAATGTAAATGATACACCTGTATAAGTAGATTTGTTCAAATATAATTCAAGTGACGGACACATGAACCTGCTTCTTAAATATGACAACCTGCCAAAACATTTCACATGTACTTCCTTTACTTTCATGTTGTTTCTGTGATTAATACTCTACAGCTTGTGCAGATTGTTCTGCTCTGATCTACACAATGTTGGTGATGCGTGTGGTTGAATTCGTCCTCATCACTGTTGTTACTGTTCTCATCACTGTTGTTACTGTTCGTCACTTCAGAGCTGGAGGTGAGAAAATGTTCACCAACCTTTGTTCAGTCTGATTAACACAAACTGTAAGTTTAGAGCTGAAATGTTCCTCTGATTTGTTTAGCAGGGAACCAGAGACCACCT
Organism: Scomber colias; assembly: GCA_021039105.1. Classification (NCBI taxonomy): domain Eukaryota; kingdom Metazoa; phylum Chordata; class Actinopteri; order Scombriformes; family Scombridae; genus Scomber; species Scomber colias. Next base: position 142,667 of record JAJDFG010000407.1, on the reverse strand, counting down.
GATGACCACACCGTGAGTCGATGTATAAAATCAACTAATAACGTCCATGTTACTGTAATGCAGGACTGTGAATGTCTCACTGTTTGTGTTTGTGCAGGTTTCTTACTCAGTAAGAAGCAGAGCAGCGAGGCGTTCAGGTCCAGCAGCCAGTCAGGTAAATATCTGATGGTGCGTTCAGGGTCAGTCAGCTGGGAGGAAAATCTGGGAGTTTGAGACTCTTTTAAATTCATTTATTTGTATATGTGAGATTATTTGTGATTGTGCTGAATGTGCAGCAGCAGAAACCTAAAGGTGAAAGAAGTGGGGTTGTGATTTGTTAGTTTTCAGCATGAGTGTGTCAGACTTTGTGTTTCTTTGTGTTGTTTTTTACAGGAGATGAATGATGAAGATGATGGTGCAGTGAACTATGAAAACTGATCAACCACTTCCACACCAACATCAGCTCACCAGAGAAACGACTCCCTGACTGTTATATCATTAACATCCTCTCAGTTTTACATGAGTAGGTGAATTCTTTACATAAAGAAAAACATTATTATGATTTTCAGGATTTATTATTGTAAAAGCTTTATTTGTCCAGCAGGGGGTGTAGTGAGTTAACTAGTAGCACTGTGTTCAAAGGAGGCTGTTTGGAGAGTAAATGAGAAATGTTCATATGTTTTATATCCTGAGACACTTTTTAGTTTGACAAGAATATTAACATATGGATTTTATCTCTAGTTATGTAAGAAGCACAGTGTGAATATTATCAAATGTCTTATTCTGCATTATGTCTCTAACTTTTCTCATGTTTTCACTCATTTAATCTGCTTCAAGTGGAAGAATGTCGACCTTAATTTAGACTTTTAAGACTATCTTGGCAGCTTTTTAAGTTGCAGCAGCTGCAGCTCAGTTTCATGCTTAAGTGTAGAGAAGAAATCATTTTAACTTTCATTCATCATTGTTGTTGACATGTTTATCAGGAGTCCACCATGTGTTTGGTTTGGATGAGTCTTCCTGCAGTCAGTAATAGTCACCTCTTTGTTATATCTTTTAATAATATAATATAAAAATAAAGACATGTTTACCATTTAATTTGACTGTTTTTGTAATTATTTGTGCTGCTGTTGTTTCCAAATTCTCACCAAAAAATTAACTGCAAAGACAAAATGAAGTACTAAAAGGTGTAAAACCATTAAAACATCATCTCATTTGTTCTTTCCCAGCAGCTACAACATCATCATGTTATATCATGACTCAAAGTTTGACTCTACATCACCATAAATCCTTCTGTTATTGTTCATCAAAACATTTTGACTATTTGAAAGAAAATGGGATGAACTCTGTCAAATTACACTAAATTCAACACCTGACAGAAAACAGAATAAAACAGACACAGTCTCTATAATACAACAGAGACACAACATACTCATATATTGACTGGAAAACTGGGTGGGACTTTCTGGCACAGTACTAAACTGGTTTGAATTGTACATAAGGGACAGGGGGCGCTTTGTGTCTATAGGTAATTACACATCTGAGTGAACAAAAATGACATCTGGAGTTCCCAAGGCTCCAATCTGGGCCTCTTCTGTTCAATATCTACATGCTTCCACTAGCTCTGGTTATTGAAAACTACAAAAGATAGTTGCACTTTTCCCTCTTTATAATTATAATAGCACAATTCCACAATTCAACCACTAGATGGAGACAAAGAGGATGTGTTCACATTGTAGACGACGACGCAGGCAAGCTGGATTTCATTCCCCAAGACATGTAAATAAATACATGGAAAATGGCTTGATTTGACTCAAAATGATCCAGAGACATTGGAGTAGCTTTTCCTGGTAGTAATATGCGACCAGACACAACTTTAAACCACAAAAACAGCAAAGGTAAGACGTAATTTGTAGCTGTAAATTTGCAACGGGAAGTTTGTTTTGATTTTTCTTTCATGGTTTATTCAGTGAGTTTTGGTAAGACAGTGATGGGAGGTACACGGCTGGAATCACTGAAATCTCAGGATTTATTTGATGTGTCTTTATGTGGATATCATGAAATTATAGATACAAGGACCACTGTGACTGCAGGCATGCACCGTGCTTAGACGGAGGACACTTGTTGCTACTCTCGCAGTCAGTTGCTCGGTGTTTGACTTGCACTTTGTTTAGCTTTAAATGGTTGTGCTAGCTTGCGGTTTACTTATGTCGGCGGGCCTCTCGTGATTAAACAAATAGAGATCAGATTATCATGCAAACAGCTAACCTGTCACTATGTGATCAACTATATCAACATTATCACTAACAATGCGTAGTAAGGAAGTAGGAAGTGAGTTCATGGGTCAACCTCTTGCAGGAAATGACGATGATTTGTCAAATTATTTATTTATGTTAATAGTTGTGATCGTCACATAACGAAATCATGGAGGGTCTGATAATTATGCAGAGAATACACAGATTTATATAACTATATTTCCAAGGGACTATACGGTCCAATACAGGCACTGAGTTAATGCATTGAACACAATGATTGGGTGTGCCAGAATTTTCTCCAGTTAAACAAATGTAAAACCTAAGTCATTGTTTTTGGAGCCAGAGAAGAACAATTGAAAGTCAGTGCTAAGCTTCACTCTGTAATGTTAAAAAACATAAAGCAATCAAGTAGTCCTGGACTCAGTCCTAGACAGCTGCTCTTGTTTCCACAATCTCACCAAAACACTTAACACATCTCTCATTTCTAAGAATAAATGGACTGCAAAGACAAAATGAGGAACTAAAAGGTGTCAAACCACTAAAACAGCTTCTTATCTGGTCCTTCCAGCTGCTACAGCATCACCATGTTGCATCAAAGTTTGACTCTTCATCAGTCTGTTCATGTGTGCTGTCAAACATCACCATGAATCCTGTCTGTTTTCTAATAAACACTATATACAGAAAAGAAGAGTTGCATTGCTGCAAACATTTATCTTAACTAACAATCTTCACACGTTCAACTTCCTCAGTTCTCGTCTTCTTCCTTTCACGAAGTCAAACACGTCATTGACAGAAATGCATCATGGTATCATGTCTGTAGCTTCTGTTATTGCTGATCAAAACGCTGTTTGGATGAAATTGGGATGAACTCTGTCAACTTACAGTGAATTCAACACCTGACAGAAAACAGAACAAAACAGACTGAATGTCTCTACGACACAAACTACTGTACAGACTCTGTAAGTTGAGAGCATCGATCGTCACATGTTCAACTTCCTCTTTTTATTATTAGGAGGTCAAACACGTCATTGTCACAAACACCCTGGTACCGAACACAGTGTGCACTTGTTGAATCTTAATATAGTTTAATATGGCTGCTCTGAATGCAGAAACATATTTCTTTACCTTGTGATTCATGATTACATCCCAGTTTCACAGGATCTTTGTCAGATGTTGCAGTTATGTGATATGTGTCTTAACTAATATTGGGATGCTACAGAAAATGTCCTTTTTTAGAAGGAAATCAATAAATGTAAATACATGTCCTGTGCACAAGATGTCAGAAAAGAGGAAGTACTTTGAAATGCAGCAGTGGAGAGGAAGTGTGTTGTGGTCTTGGTGGTGATTGGCTGGACACATTCAGCCTTAACTTCTACACTATCTAATCCTTCATGTATTTACTCTTGACTGATTATAATATAATATCTTATATAAATATAGGAGATTATATAAAATACTGCAGATGTGAGTGATAGCTTTCACGTTAATTACAAAAACGTTAAAATTGAATTGAATTTTCTCCGACTAAAATTGTGTTAATTTCCAAGTGAGAAAAATAGACTGAAGCCACAAAGAGGAGGAGACACTTTGCTCATTAAAGGAAGTAGATAGTTTATTTCTGCATTTTGAGAACTGAGAGTGAGAGAAGCTGACAGACAGAAAGACAGAGAAGCACGATGGTTGAACTCAGACGGATTAAAATGTTTTTATTTCTGATTCTGGGGCTTCAGCTTACAGGTAAGATACAAACATCTTATTCAATAACCTTTATTTTACTGAGAAAGTCAAATAACATACTTATTTATAACATTCACACTCAGCCACATTCTTATTTCAGTTCATTTATCACATTTCTCTCTCAAATTCTCAACAGCAGTAACTCCCCTCTACATCACTGTCAGAGATGGAGATGAAGCCACTTTGTCCTGTGAAGATGTGATGACTGATCAGGATAAATGTAACAGAACTTACTGGGTTTTCCTTCAATCAAGAAAAAGAGCAGTAGATCTGATTAAACGTGGGCAGATTGGTGAAGATGCCAAAGCTAAATCAGACAGACTGAGTGTTACAGCGAACTGTTCTCTGGTTATAAAGAATGTCACAGTTGAGGATGCTGGTCTTTACCTCTGCATACAGTACAAGTCTGGACAACAACACGGTCCATACTCTGAGGTTGATCTGTCTGTTGTCAGCAGTGAGTATTTACATCATAATGTTTTCAGATCAAACTGTCTTGTTAGAACAATATACTGAAACATTGATAATTATGATTACAGTAATGAAGTTCATTTTAACTGATATGTTCATATGATGTCATATTTGTGTGCACTTAAAACTTCATGTGAGCTCTGGAGTTGGCACATCTGTGATTGGATGCTCAACAGCCAATCGGGCTGCTTCCTCCCCTCCCAGTCTGTGATTGGCTGCTGGTTTTGTGGTTCATTTACATACATCGTGCCAACTCGAGGGAGCGCACATGAAGTTTTGAGTGCACAAGCAAGCGCGTGGGGTGCATGTGGTTGCACAGAGCAGAGATTGAGCTTGTAGACAGAGTTGAGCACTCACAGCACAGGACACTGTTTGTTTGCTCAGATTAATGTTTTCTGTTCGAAATATAAAATGCATGCTCAGTTAAGTCTCACTACACTCTCACTAATGTGGAACAAATATAACGTCATATGAACAAAGTTTCAAAGTATTCAGTGAAGTACTTTGAAATGCAGCAATGGAAAGGAAGTGTGTTGTTAATTTTAATGGAGAGTCACTGGAGACGTTCAACCTGAACTCCTCTAATATCTAATCCTATATGTATATAGATATAAGATGATGTAATATACCACAGATGCTTGCTTGTGAAGTGGAACAATCTTATAAAGAAAAGGGACGCAAATATGCTCCACCTACCAAAGGTTACAAGTTTGATAACGTGAGAAAGATGGGAGGAGGAGGCACTTTTCTCATTACAGGAAGTAGATAATTTATTTCTGCATTTTGAGAGCTGAGAGTGTCTCTGTTGTCAGCAGTGAGTATTTACATCATAATGTTTTCAGTTCAAACTGTCTTGTTAGAATAATATACTGAAACATTACAATAATTATGATTACAGTGATGAAGTTAATTTTACTCTTGTTGTCTTTCTCTCACAATATCTCCATCTTCACCAGTGACTGAACATAAGGACAATGATACGGTGAAGTTAAGCTGGTCTGTGTTGACATATATATGGTGCATACACACAGTGAAGTGGCTGTATAGAGGAAGTGACTGGGACATAAATACCAGAGACGTAAATACATCACAGTCTACATGTTCAGCCACTATGTCCTTGTTGACTTCTCATTTTATTTACACATCAAATTATGAGTTTTTACAGTGTGATGTCACACATATCTACAATGGAGAAGTGCAGCTGTATAACTTCAGCTCTCAGTTGTCAGGTGAGAAACCAAGTGAGAAGACAATGAGCTGTTTAAAATCACTTTATTCTGATATGACAAATAAACTATATTTGAAGTATGTGAGGTTTAATTTGGTAAAATTCACCCTTTTTTTGTCACTTTGTAGTTTTTGAATGAATTTCTTCTTTGTTCATTCCTCCAGGAAATGATGCAACAAAACCGCCAATGACACAAACGACTGAAGTGATGAAACCATCAACTTTAAACACAACAGAACAAACAGGTAAGAAGCAGGTTCAAACACTTTACAGATTGTCCATCCCATAACAGAAATGTTAGTATGAGTAAATGTTTCAAGTGGATTTATTTATTTGTATCTATTAACACTGTGAATGTAAATGATACACCTGTATAAGTAGATTTGTTCAAATATAATTCAAGTGACAGACACATGAACCTTCTTCTTAAATATGACAACCTGCCAAAACATTTCACATGTACTTCCTTTACTTTCATGTTGTTTATGTGATTAATACTCTACAGCTTGTGCAGATTGTTCTGCTCTGATCTACACAATGTTGGTGATGCGTGTGGTTGAATTCGTCCTCATCACTGTTGTTACTGTTCTCATCACTGTTGTTACTGTTCGTCACTTCAGAGCTGGAGGTGAGAAAATGTTCATCAAGCTTTGTTCAGTCTGATTAACACAAACTGTAAGTTTAGAGCTGAAATGTTCCTCTGATTTGTTTAGCAGGGAACCAGAGACCACCTGATGACCTCACTGTGAGTTGATGTATAAAATCAACTAATAACGTCCATGTTACTGTAATGCAGGACTGTGAATGTCTCACTGTTTGTGTTTGTGCAGGTTTCTTACTCAGTAAGAAGCAGAGCTGCGAGGCGTTGAGGTCCAGCAGCCAGTCAGGTAAATATCTGATGGTGCGTTCAGGGTCAGTCAGCTGGGAGGAAAATCTGGGAGTTTGAGACTCTTTTAAATTCATTTATTTGTACATGTGAGATTATTTGTGATTGTGCTGCATGTGCAGCAGCAGAAACCTAAAGGTGAAAGAAGTGGGGTTGTGATTTGTTAGTTTTCAGTGTGAGTGTGTCAGACCTTGTGTTTCTTTGTGTTGTTTTTTACAGGAGATGAATGATGAAGATGATGGTACAGTGAACTATGAAAACTGATCAACCACTTCCACACCAACATCAGCTCACCAGAGAAACGACTCCCTGACTGTTATATCATTAACATCCTCTCAGTTTTACACGAGTAGGTGAATTCTTTACATAAAGAAAAAAATGATGATGATTTTCAGGATTTATTATTGTAAAAGCTTTATTTGTCCAGCAGGGGGTGTAGTGAGTTAACTAGTAGCACTGTGTTCAAAGGAGGCTGTCTGGAGAGTAAATGAGAAAATATGTTTTGTATCCTGAGACACTTTTTAGTTTGACAAGAATATTAACATCTGGATTTTATCTCTAGTTATGTAAGAAGCACAGTGTGAATATTATCAAATGTCTTATTCTGCATTATGTCTCTAACTTTTCTCATGTTTTCACTCATTTAACTCCCTTAATTCTGCTTCTAGTGGAGGAATTTAGACCTTAATTTAGACTTTTATCTTGGCTGCTTTTTAAGTTGCAGCAGCTGCAGCTCAGTTTCATGCTTAAGTGTAGAGAAGAAATCATTTTAATTTTCATTCATCATTGTTGTTGACATGTTTATCAGGAGTCCACCATGTGTTTGGTTTGAATGAGTCTTCCTGCAGTCAGTAACTGTAGGAGCCATTTCTATGTAATGTGTGGCAAGGAACCAAATTGGGCCAGTAGGTGTCCTCATGGTTTTGGGTGTACACTTCTTTATAGGTAGGAACTTTCTGTCAGGTGTCAGGTGTTGCTAGACGGATGAGCACACAGTTTTTCGACCGCTTCGGGCTCTGTCATGTTTTGTTTGTTGTATGTGACAGCTGAATGGACTTTATATACACTGGCAATGAATACTTGCATAATATTGAAGATCATTGAAACGGTGAGAAATAAAGAACGCATCAAAGGAAAAAGCAAAACCGGAAGCTGTTTGTTTCATTAGACACAAATTATAATAGTGCAGTAGCCAGCGCGTCGATCACTTTTTAGCCTGTCTATGCAGCCCCTCAGTGGCTTTAAGTGTTAGGCTTAGCCGCTACAGTAACAGTCACCTCTTTGTTATATCTTTTAATAATATAATATAAAAATAAAGACATGTTTACCATTTAATTTGACTATTTTTGTAATTATTTGTGCTGCTGTTGTTTCCACATTCTCACCAAAAAATTAACTGCAAAGACAAAATGAGGAACTAAAAGGTGTCAAACCATTAAAACATCATCTCATTTGTTCTTTCCCAGCAGCTACAACATCATCATGTTATATCATGACTCAAAGTTTGACTCTTTATCTGTCAAACATTACCATGAGTCCTTCTGTTATTGTTGATCAAAACGTTTTTGAATGTTTGAAAGGAAATGGGATGAACTCACACAACACAACACAACAGAGACACAACATATTAATATATTGACTGGAAAACTGGGTGGGACTTTCTGGCACAGTACTAAACTGGTTTGAATTGTACATAAAGGACAGGGGGCGCTTTGTGTCTATAGGTAATTACACATCTGAGTGAACAAAAATGACATCTGGAGTTCCCAAGGCTCCAATCTGAGCCTCTTCTGTTCAATATCTACATGCTCCCACTAGCTCTGGTTATTGAAAACTACAAAAGTGCCTGATTTCGCAGCAGCACAATACCACAATTCAACCACTAGATGGAGACAAAGAGGATGTGTTCACATTGTAGACGACGACGCAGGCAAGCTCGATTTCATTCCCCATGCCATGTAAATAAATACATGGAAAATGGCTTGATTTGACTCAGAATGATCCAGAGACATTGGAGTTGCTTTTCCTGGTAGTAATATGCGACCAGACACAACTTTAAACCACAAAAACAGCAAAGGTAAAACGTAATTTGTAGCTGTAAATTTGCAACGGGAAGTTTGTTTAGATATTTCTTTCATGGTTTATTCAGTGAGTTTTGGTAAGACAGTGATGTGAGGTACACGGCTGGAATCTCTGAAATCTCAGGATTTATTTGATGTGTCGTTATGTGGATATCATGAAGTTATAGATACAAGGACCACTGGGACTGCTGGCATGCACCGTGCTTAGACGGAGGACACTTGTTGCTACTCTCGCAGTCAGTTGCTCGGTGTTTGACTTGCACTTTGTTTAGCTTTAAATGGTTGTGCTAGCTTGCGGTTTACTTATATCGGCGGGCCTCTCGTGATTAAAAGTTGCACAAATATAGAGATCAGATGATCATGCAAACAGTTAACCTGTCACTATGAGATAAACTATATAAACATTATACTAACAATGCGAAGTAAGGAAGTGAGTTCATGGCTCAACGTCTTGCAGGAAATGACGATGATTTGTCAAATAATTTATTTATATTAATAGTTGTGATCGCCACATAACGAAATCATGGAGGGTCTGATAATTATGCAGAGAACACACAGATTTATATAACTATATTTCCAAGGGACTATACGGTCCAATACAGGCACTGAGGTAATGCATTGAACACGATGATTGGGTGTGCCAGACTTTTCTCCAGTTAAACAAATTAAAAACCTAAGTAATTGTTTTTGGAGCCAGAGAAGAACAATTAAAAGTCAGTGCTCAGCTTCACTCTGTAATGTTAAAGACCACAACGCAATCCAGAAATCTTGGTGTAGTCCTGGACTCAGACCTGATTTTCAACAGCCATATCACAGACCTCTTAGGTGGTTTGGGACAGGTCTGCTTTCTGTTCCCCTGAGTCAAAACTAAATCCAGATACAGCACACACAACATCCTTTAAACTACTTTATGCTCATTACATGTTGCTGTTATGTGATATGTGTATTAACCAATATTGGGGCACCACAGAAAATGTCAAAGAGAAATTTAATTTGTCTTTAAATGTAAATACATGTGCTGTGGACAGGACGTAAGAAACAATATTTTCATATTTTAAAACCATTAAATGAAGTACTTCAAAATGCAGCAATGGAAAGGAAGTGTGTTGTGGTCTTAATGGTGAGTCACTGCAGACATTCAACCTGAACTCCTCTATTATCTAATCCTATATGTATATAGATATAAGATTATGTAATATACCACAGATGCTTGCTTGTAAAATGGGGAAAAAAACCTTGAATACATAGAACAGGGAAGCTAATATGCTCCACCTACAAAAAGTCAAAAGTTTGGTAACTTACAATTGAGAAAGATTGGAGTCGACAATTTGTTCATTAAAGGAAGTAGACAGTTTATTTCTTCATTTTGAGAGCTGAGGGTGTGAGAAAAGGACAGAGAGAAAGACAGAGAAGGACGATGGTTGAAATCAGATGGATTAAAATGTTTTTATTTCTGATTCTGGGGCTTCAGGTTACAGGTAAGATACACAAATCTGCATCATGACCAATGGTAATGTATTTAATAACAGTTTTACTGGGGACAGTTTGTAACATTCACACTATAGTCATATTCTTATTTCAGTTCATTTATCACATTTCTCTCTCAAATTCTCAACAGCAGTAACTGCCCTCTCCATCACTGTCAGAGATGGAGATGAAGTCACTTTGTCCTGTGAAGATGTGATGACTGGTCAGAATAAATGTGACAGGACTGACTGGCTCTTCAGTGGTTCAAGAAACCCATTAACAGTAGATCTGATTAAACGTGGGAAGATTGTTGAAGATGCCAAAGTTAAATCAGACAGACTGAGTGTTACAGCTGACTGTTCTCTGGTTATAAAGGAGGTCACAGTTGAGGATGCTGGTTGGTATGTCTGCGAACAGTTCAACAGATCAGGACAACTACAATCAGATCTAGGCTCTCTGGTTGTTCTGTCTGTTGTTATCAGTGAGTATTTACATCATAATGTTTTCAGTTCAAACTGTCTTGTTAGAACAATATACTGAAACATTACAATAATTATGATTTTAGTGATGAAGTTCATTTTACTCTTGTTGTCTTTCTCTCATAATATCTCCATCTTCACCAGTGACTGAACATAAGGACTCTGATGAGGTGAAGTTAAACTGCTCTGTGTCGACATTTGTTGGGTGCATACACACAGTGAAGTGGCTGTATGAAGGAAGAGACTTGGACATAAATACCAGAGACGTACAGACATCACAGTCTCCATGCTCAGCCACTATGTTGTTGTCTGCTGATCATTTTATTTACACATCAAATTATGAGGTTTTGCAGTGTAATGTCACAGATATCAACAGTGGAAAAGTGCAGCTGTATAACTTCAACTCTCAGTTGTCAGGTGAGAAACCAAGTGAGAAGATAATGAGCTGTTAAAAATCACTTTATTCTGATATGACAAATAAACTATATTTGAAGTATGTGAGGTTTAATTTGGTAAAATTCACCCTTGTTAAGTCACTTTGTAGTTTTTTTGAATGAATTTCTTCTTTGTTCATTCCTCCATGAAATGATGCAACAAAACCACCAATGACACAAACGACTGAAATGATGAAACCATCAACTTTAAACACAACAGAACAAACAGGTAAGAAGCAGGTTCAAACACTTTACAGATTGTCCATCCCATAACAGAAATGTTAGTATGAGTAAATGTTTCAAGTGGATTTATTTATTTGTATCTATTAACACTGTGAATGTAAATGATACACCTGTATAAGTAGATTTGTTCAAATATAATTCAAGTGACAGACACATGAACCTACTTCTTAAATATGACAACCTGCCAAAACATTTCACATGTACTTCCTTTACTTTCATGTTGTTTCTGTGATTAATACTCTACAGCTTGTGCAGATTGTTCTGCTCTGATCTACACAATGCTGGTGATGCGTGTGGTTGAATTCGTCCTCATCACTGTTGTTACTGTTCTCATCACTGTTGTTACTGTTCGTCACTTCAGAGCTGGAGGTGAGAAAATGTTCACCAACCTTTGTTCAGTCTGATTAACACAAACTGTAAGTTTAGAGCTGAAATGTTCCTCTGATTTGTTTAGCAGGGAACCAGAGACCACCTGATGACCACCCTGTGAGTTGATGTATAAAATCACCTAATAACGTCCATGTTACTGTAATGCAGGACTGTGAATGTCTCACTGTTTGTGTTTGTGCAGGTTTCTTACTCAGTAAGAAGCAGAGCAGCGAGGCGTTCAGGTCCAGCAGCCAGTCAGGTAAATATCTGATGGTGCGTTCAGGGTCAGTCAGCTGGGAGGAAAATCTGGGAGTTTGAGACTCTTTTAAATTCATTTATTTGTATATGTGAGATTATTTGTGATTGTGCTGAATGTGCAGCAGCAGAAACCTAAAGGTGAAAGAAGTGGGGTTGTGATTTGTTAGTTTTCAGTGTGAGTGTGTCAGACTTTGTGTTTCTTTGTGTTGTTTTTCACAGGAGATGAATGATGAAGATGATGGTGCAGTGAACTATGAAAACTGATCAACTACTTCCACACCGACATCAGCTCACCAGAAAAACGACTCCCTGACTGTTATACCATTAACATCCTCTCAGTGTTACATGAGTAGGTGAATTCTTTACATAAAGAAAAAAAAAGATGATTTTCAGGATTTATTATTGTAAAAGCTTTATTTGTCCAGCAGGGGGTGTAGTGAGTTAACTAGTAGCACTGTGTTCAAAGGAGGCTGTCTGGAGAGTAAATGAGAAAATATGTTTTGTGTCCTGAGACACTTTTTAGTTTGACAAGAATATTAACATCTGGATTTTATCTCTAGTTATGTAAGAAGCACAGTGTGAATATTATCAAATGTCTTATTCTGCATTATGTCTCTAACTTTTCTCATGTTTTCACTCATTTAATCTGCTTCAAGTGGAAGAATGTCTACCTTAATTTAGACTTTTAAGACTATCTTGGCTGCTTTTTAAGTTGCAGCAGCTGCAGCTCAGTTTCATGCTTTAGTGTAGAGAAGAAATCATTTTAACTTTCATTCATCATTGTTGTTGACATGTTTGTCAGGAGTCCAACATGTGTTTGGTTTGAATGAGTCTTCCTGCAGTCAGTAACAGTCACCTCTTTGTTATATCTTTTAATAATATAATATAAAAATAAAGACATGTTTACCATTTAATTTGACTATTTTTGTAATTATTTGTGCTGCTGTTGTTTCCACATTCTCACCAAAAAATGAACTGCAAAGACAAAATGAGGAACTAAAAGGTGTCAAACCATTAAAACATCATCTCATATGTTCTTTCCCAGTTGCTACAACATCATCATGTTATATCATGACTCAAAGTTTGACTCTTTATCTGTCAAACATCACCATGAATCCTTCTTTTATTGTTGATCAAAACGTTTTTTTAAATGTTTGAAAGAAAATGGGACGAACTCTGTCAAATTACACTAAATTCAACACCTGACAGAAAAGAGAATAAAATAGACACAGTCTCTATGATACAACAGAGACACAACATATTAATATATTTACTGTAAGACTGGGTGGGACTTTCTGGCACAGTATTAAACTGGTTTGAATTGTACATAAGGGACAGGGACTACTTTGTGTCTATAGGTAAACATCTAAGTGAACAGAAATGACATCTGGAGTTCCCAAGGCTCCAATCTGAGCATCTTCTGTTCAATATCTACATGCTCCCACTAGCTCAGGTTATGGAAAACTATGAAAGTGCCTGATTTCGCAGCAGCTTTTCAAAAAAGAATTTGCGATGACATTTGCTGTGTTTTAGGCATTTGTTGTAAAAGATAGTTGCACTTTTCCCTTTTATAATCATAATAGCACAATACCACAATTCAACCACTAGATGGAGACAAAGACACTGTGTTCACATTGTAGACGACGACGCAGGCAAGCGAGATTTCGTTCCTCATGCCATGTAAATAAATACATGGAAAATGGCTTGATTTGACTCAAAATGATCCAGAGACATTGGAGTAGCTTTTCCTTGTAGTAATATGCGACCAGACACAACTTTAAACCACAAAAACAGTAAAGGTAAGACGTAATTTGTAGCTGTAAATTTGCAACGGGAAGTTTGTTTAGATATTTCTTTCATGGTTTATTCAGTGAGTTTTGGTAAGACAGTGATGGGAGGTACACGGCTGGAATGACTGAAATCCCAGGATTTATTTGATGTGTGGTTATGTGGATATCATGAAATTATAGATACAAGGACCACTGAGACTGCAGGCATGCACCGTGCTTAGACGGAGGACGCTTGTTGCTACTCTCGCAGTCAGTTGCTCGGTGTTTGACTTGCACTTTGTTTAGCTTTAAATGGTTGTGCTAGCTTGCGGTTTACTTATGTCGGCGGGCCTCTCGTGATTAAAAGTTGCACACATAGAGATCAGATTATCATGTAAACAGCTAACCTGTCACTATGTGATCAACTATATCAACATTATCACTAACAATACGTAGTGAGGAAGTAGGAAGTGAGTTCATGGCTCAACGTATTGCAGGAAATGACGATGATTTGTCAAATTATTTATTTATGTTAATAGTTGTGATCGCCACATAACGAAATCATGGAGGGTCTGATAATTATGCAGGGAACACACAGATTTATATAACTATATTTCCAATGGACTATATGATCCAATACAGTCACTTAATGAATGCATTGAACAATCAATGTGCCAGAATTTTCTCCAGTTAAACAAATTAAAAACCTAAGTCATTGTTTTTGGAGCCAGAGAAGAACAATTAAAAGTCAGTGCTCAGCTTCATTCTGTAATGTTAAAAACCACAAAGCAATCCAGTAGTCCTGGACTCAGTCCTGGACAACTGCTGTTGTTTCCACATTCTCACCAAAACACTTCACACATCTCTCATTTCTCAGAAAAATGAACTGCAAAGACAAAATGAGGAACTAAAAGGTGTCATGCCATTAAAACATCATGTCATCTGTTCCTTCCAGCTGCTACAGCATCACCATGTTGCATCAAAGTTTGACTCTTCATCAGTCTGACAAACGTCATTGACAGAAATGCATCATGGTATCATGTCTGTAGCTTCTGTTATTGCTGATCAAAACACTGTTTGGATGAAATTGGAATGAACTCTGTCAACTTACAGTGAATTCAACACCTGACAGAAAACAGAACAAAACAGACTGAATGTCTCTACAACACAAACTACTGTACAGACTCTGTAAGTTGAGAGCATCCATCTTCACACGTTCAACTTCCTCTTTTTAATATTAGGAGGTCAAACACGTCATTTTTACAAACACACCTGGTACCAAACACAGTGTGCACTTGTTGAATCTTAATATAGTTTAATATGGCTGCTCTGAATGCAGAAACATATTTCTGTACCTTGTGATCCATGATTACATCCCAGTTTCACAGGATCTTTGTCAGATGTTGCAGTTATGTGATATGTGTCTTAACCAATATTGGGATGCTACAGAAAATGTCCTTTTTTAGAAGGAAATCAATAAATGTAAATACATGTCCTGTGCACAAGATGTGAGAAAAGAGGAAGTACTTTGACATGCAGCAGTGGAGAGGAAGTGTGTTGTGGTCTTGGTGGTGATTGGCTGGACACACTCAGCCTTAACGTCTACACTATCTAATCCTTCATGTATTTACTCTTAGCTGATTATAATATAAGATCTTATATAGATATAGGAGATTATGAGACACTGCAGATGTCAGTGATAGCTTTCACGTTAATTACAAAAACATTCAAATTAAATTGAATATGCTTCACTAAAAATGTGTTTAGTTACAAGTGAGAAAAATAGACTGAAGCCGCAAAGAGGAGGAGACACTTTGCTCATTAAGGGAAGTAGATAGTTTATTTCTGTATTTTGAGAACTGAGAGTGAGAGAAGCAGACAGAGAGAAAGACAGAGAAGCACGATGGTTGAACTCAAATGGATTAAAATGTTTTTATTTCTGATTCTGGGGCTTCAGTTTACAGGTAAGATACAAAAATCTTATTCAATAACCTTCATTTTACTGAGACAGTCAAATAAGATACTTATTTATAACATTCACACTCAGCCATATTCTTATTTCAATTCATTTATCACAATTTCTCTCTCAAATTCTCGACAGCAGTAACTGAACAACTCCTCTTCATCACTGTCAGAGATGGAGATGAAGTCACTTTGTCCTGTAAAAATGTGATGACTGATCAGTATAAATGTGACAGAACTGACTGGGACTTCGTTGGTCCAAGAAACCCAGCAGCAGTAGAGCTGATTGAACGTGGGCAGATTGTTGAAAATGCCAAAGTTAAATCAGACAGACTGAGTGTTACAGCGGACTGTTCTCTGGTTATAAAGAAGGTCACAGTTGAGGATGTTGGTCTTTACGACTGCACACAGTACGACAGATCAGGACAACAACAAGGTGAAGGCTCTCTGGTTCATCTGTTTGTTGTCAGCAGTGAGTATTTACATCATAATGTTTTCAGATCAAACTGTCTTGTTAGAATAATATACTGAAACATTACAATAATTATGATTACTGTGATGAAGTTAATTTTAACTGATATGTTCATATGATGTCATATTTGTATTTGTGTCTGTGTGCCCTCACTTGAGTTGGCACATCTATGATTGGATGCTCAACAGCCAATCAGGCTGCTTCCTCCCCTCCCAGCTTGTGATTGGCTGCTGGTTTTGTGGTTCATTTACATACACTGTTACAACTAGAGCAAGTTTTGAAGTGCACATGTCTGTTAGAAACCGCATACCTACCTACTACTCGTACTAACTCTGACGTCATTTGAAGTATGTAGTGTGTTTCAACTGCGTAGCATGTGATTTAGAGTATGTGAGAAGTTCCTGGATGGTTTACTAGATTCTCCAGAAATGCAGAGTATGCATCAAGAGCTGACTACTCACACTCACATTACCCAAGATGCAACATTACTTCTGAAAAAAAAACCAAAATATAAACGCCACAGATCACCACCTTGGTGGTTTCAAGTTAGCTACAGCGAGGGTATGTTCGCTTCCTGTTTTCAAAATAAAAGTACCAATTCTATCTTTATGGATTTCTCAATAATAAAAGGCAATGGGTGTTTTATTTTTGTTGTTGTGGATCTAAAGGGCTACTTTACTTTCTTCCTAAAAAGGTTAGAAATGTGGATAAAGTGGAATATTTACAGAGTTAGAGCTAAAATGAAATCAGCTTCAGCCTGATGATTTCAGCTCGGGTAGGAACCAAATGCATTGTGGGTTATCGTGTAGTTTACTACAGTGTAAACGGTCTGCTTACTATCTGAGGCCTGTACTACGAAGCTGGATTAACCTACCCAGGATATCTCTCCGTTACCTGGGTTGACTTATCCAGACATTCGCAGTCTAGGATAAGCGGTACTACGAAGCTGGATATCAACTCGGTAAATCAACTCAGGGTTTTCCAATCTGGATCTCTGTGCTCACATAAAGGGGAGGTGTTTGCAGCGTCTGACCAATCACAAACATGCAGAAACCCTGCAGAGCAGACTACTTTACCATGGAGGAGCAGACAATTATTCTTTAACAATATGAAGAATTCAATCACATCATCCAGGCCAAAAGCAACACTGATGCAGCAAAAACCAGGAAGGAATGCTGGCAGAAAATTGCCGACTCTGTTAATGCGTAAATTCATGAGATCATACAATATTAATTTATCAGACAATATAAACGGACAGCACTCTGATCACACAATGCCACTTTATCACGGCACAGACGTTTGGGGCAGATCGCTTCCTCAGTGCCCTTCCTTTCATAGAGACATTAAGTTAGTTTAATATTCAACATTCAAAATACAAACCTATTATGCACTACAACCATTTGAGTGAATGATTTCAAACCAGCTGTATAACATACAGAATAATATCCCTCATGTGCCTCAAGGCTTATTTTACAAATATATCTTTTCGTCAATTTTTTACAATTACAATAAATAAATACAGTTATTATGCTCCCTGACACTTTGATCTCAGGATGTCAAACCTACAGAATAATATCCCTCATGTGCCTCAATGATTATTTTTTAAATATATATTTTGGCCAATTAAAAAATTGCATCTATCACTAAAAACTCTTTCTCTCCTAAGCGCTCCTCTCGCGATCCGCACACCAATGTTGACAGGATCTTTTAAGAATGGGCAGGTCATTTTCTAAGAGAGCTGATTGGTCAGGAGGTGGTGCTTTTGTACTCGTTGATCTCTTATCCAGAACATAACCTGCTCCGGAGCAGGTTAGCCGTTCAGCATAAGTTACCATGGTGATTTACCCCGGAGCAGGTTAGCCGTTCAGCATAAGTTACCATGGTGATTTACCCCGGTAAGAAGTGAACCAGCTTCGTAGTACGGAAAACCCAGGGTTAACCCTGAAGTTACCTCGATAAGAGAAAATCCAGCTTCGTAGTACAGGCCTCTGGTCCTTTAGTGTGGAGTATAGAAGTATGTAGTATGTAGTATAGAAGTATGTGGTTTCGAACACAGCCATAGACTTGTAAGCAAATGCATGTGATCGCACAGAGCAGAGATAGAGCGTGTAGACAGAGTTGAGCACGCACAGTACAGTACGCAGATTTGTTTATGTTACAACCCAGCTCGTTGAAAGGAAGTGTAACATAAAAACCAGATGTAAAAGGTTTAAACAAAACTATTTATTAACCAAGGATTTACAAATAACAAACAAAGGCCGGGTGATGCTGCTCAAATAAACAAAGAAATAGAACAAAAATAGCACTCTAAAAACAGAGCTAACAACACAAAAAGGAAGCTTACCAAATCTCTATAACAATACCAAAAAGGTGAGCAGCACCCCTACTCCTAGTGAGCTAATACAAAACATGGAACTAGTGATGGTGTGCAACAGTACCATTAACTCGGCCAACAGGTAACAATATCATGATCTCAACAAAGGTGCAACAGCAAAGCAAGGTGAACTGGCCACAATAATCCAGCCGCCTCGAGTGTCGGGCTGCAGAGCATTATGAAGAGCATGCCCTCTAATTGGAAGCCGAGGTTGGAGTAACTCCACCGGCGCCGCACCAATCAGGACGCCGAATGGAACCGGAGGAATGGGAGGTGCCAGGACTGGAGATTGGCTAGACGGAAGTGAAGGGAACCAAACAAAAGAGAGAACACAAAGAACCCACACAGACACACAATACACACCATACACACTGCTAGAGGGCCATAACACTCGGATTAATGTTTTCTGTTCGAAATATAAAATGCGTGCTCAGTTAAGTCTCACTACGCTCTCACTAATGTGGAACAAATATAACGTCATATGAACATAGTTTCAAAGTATTCAGTGAAGTACTTTGGAATTGGTCTGCTTTCTGTTCCTCTAAGTCAAAACTAAATCCAGATACAGCACACACAACATCCTTTAAACTACTTTATGCTCATTACATGTTGCTGTTATGTGATATGTGTCTTAATTAATAGGTTATTGGGGCACCACAGAAAATTTCAAAGAGAAATTTTATTTGTCTTTAAATGTAAATACATGTACTGTGGACAGGACGTAAGAAACCAATATTTTCATATTTTAAAAGCATCAAATGAAGTACTTTGAAATGTAGCAATGGAAAGGAAGTGTGTTCTGGTCTTAATGGTGAGTCACTGCAGACATTCAACCTGAACTCCTCTATTATCTCATCCTATATGTAGATATAAGATGATGTAATATACCACAGATGCTTGCTTGTGAAGTGGAACAATCTTATAAAGAAAAGGGACTCTAATATGCTCCACCTACCAAAGGTTACAATTTTGATAGTTTGATTTATTTCTGCATTTTGAGAGCTGAGAGTGTCTCTGTTGTCAGCAGTGAGTATTTACATCATAATGTTTTCAGCTCAAACTGTCTTATAATATACTGAAACATTACATTAGTTATGATTACAGTAATGAAGTTAATTTTACTCTTTTTCTTTGTTCATTCCTCCATGAAATGATGCAACAAAACCACCAATGACAAACGACTGAAGTGATGAAACCATCAACTTTAAACACAACAGAACAAACCGGTAAGAAGCAGGTTCAAACACTTTACAGATTGTCCATCCCATAACAGAAATGTTAGTATGAGTAAATGTTTAAAGTGGATTTATTTATTTGTATCTATTAACACTGTGAATGTAAATTCTCTTTACTTTCATGTTGTTTCTGTGATTAATACTCTACAGCTTGTGCAGATTGTTCTGCTCTGATCTACACAATGTTGGTGATGCGTGTGGTTGAATTCGTCCTCATCACTGTTGTTACTGTTCTCATCACTGTTGTTACTGTTCGTCACTTCAGAGCTGGAGGTGAGAAAATGTTCACCAACCTTTGTTCAGTCTGATTAACACAAACTGTAAGTTTAGAGCTGAAATGTTCCTCTGATTTGTTTAGCAGGGAACCAGAGACCACCTGATGACCTCACTGTGAGTTGATGTATAAAATCAACTAATAACGTCCATGTTACTGTAATGCAGGACTGTGAATGTCTCACTGTTTGTGTTTGTGCAGGTTTCTTACTCAGTAAGAAGCAGAGCTGCGAGGCGTTGAGGTTCAGCAGCCAGTCAGGTAAATATCTGATGGTGCGTTAAGGGTCAGTCAGCTGGGAGGAAAATCTGGGAGTTTGAGACTCTTTTAAATTCATTTATTTGTATATGTGAGATTATTTGTGATTGTGCTGAATGTGCAGCAGCAGAAACCTAAAGGTGAAAGAAGTGGGGTTGTGATTTGTTTTCAGCATGAGTGTGTCAGACTTTGTGTTTCTTTGTGTTGTTTTTCACAGGAGGTGAATGATGAAGATGATGGTGCAGTGAACTATGAAAACTGATCAACTACTTCCACACCGACATCAGCTCACCAGAGAAACGACTCCCTGACTGTTATACCATTAACATCCTCTCAGTGTTACATGAGTAGGTGAATTCTTTACATAAAGAAAAAAAAAGATGATTTTCAGGAATTATTATTGTAAAAGCTTTATTTGTCCAGCAGGGGGTGTAGTGAGTTAACTAGTAGCACTGTGTTCAAAGGAGGCTGTCTGGAGATTAAATGAGAAATGTCTATATGTTTTGTATCCTGAGACACTTTTTAGTTTGACAAGAATATTAACATGGGGATTTTATCTCTAGTTATGTAAGAAGCACAGTGTGAATATTATCAAATGTCTTTTGCTGCATTATGTCTCTAACTTTTCTCATGTTTTCACTCATTTAACTCCCTTAAATCTGCTTCTAGTGGAGGAATTTAGACCTTAATTTAGACTTTTAAGACTATCTTGGCTGCTTTTTAAGTTGCAGCAGCTGCAGCTCAGTTTCATGCTTAAGTGTAGAGAAGAAATCATTTTAATTTTCATTCATCATTGTTGTTAACATGTTTATCAGGAGTCCACCGTGTGTTTGGTTTGAATGAGTCTTCCTGCAGTCAGTAACAGTCACCTCTTTGTTATATCTCTTTTTATATTAATATGCAAATAAAGTAATGTTTACCATTTAATTTGACTATTTTTGTAATTATTTGTGCTGCTGTTGTTTCCACATTCTCACCAAAAAATGAACTGCAAAGACAAAATGAGGAACTAAAAGGTGTAAAACCATTAAAACATCATCTCATTTGTTCTTTCCCATCAGCTACAACATCATCATGTTATATCATGACTCAAAGTTTGACTCTTTATCTGTCAAACATCACCATGAATCCTTCTGTTATTGTTGATCAAAACGTTGTTGAATGTTTGAAAGGAAATGGGATGAACTCTGTCAAATTACACTAGATTCAACACCTGACATAAAACAGACACAGTCTCTACAACACAACACAACAGAGACACAACATATTAATATATTGACTGGAAAACTGGGTGGGACTTTCTGGCACAGTATTAAACTGGTTTGAATTGTACATAAGGGACAGGGGGCGCTTTGTCTATAGGTAATTACACATCTGAGTGAACAAAAATGACATCTGGAGTTCCCAAGGCTCCAATCTGAGCCTCTTCTGTTCAATATCTACATGATCCCACTAGCTCAGGTTATGGAAAACTATAAAAGTGCCTGATTTCGCAGCAGCACAATACCACAATTCAACCACTAGATGGAGACAAAGACAGTGTGTTCACATTGTAGACGACGACGCAGGCAAGCTGGATTTCATTCCCTATGCCATGTAAATAAATGAATGGAAAATGGCTTGATTTGACTCAGAATGATCCAGAGACATTGGAGTAGCTTTTCCTGGTAGTAATATGCGAACAGACACAACTTTAAACCACAAAAAGTAGCAAAGGTAAGACGTAATTTGTAGCTGTAAATTTGCAACGGGAAGTTTGTTTTGATTTTTCTTTCATGGTTTATTCAGTGAGTTTTGGTAAGACAGTGATGGGAGGTACACGGCTGGAATCACTGAAATCTCAGGATTTATTTGATGTGTCTTTATGTGGATATCATGAAATTATAGATACAAGGACCACTGTGACTGCAGGCATGCACCGTGCTTAGACGGAGGACACTTGTTGCTACTCTCGCAGTCAGTTGCTCGGTGTTTGACTTGCACTTTGTTTAGCTTTAAATGGTTGTGCTAGCTTGCGGTTTACTTATGTCGGCGGGCCTCTCGTGATTAAAAGTTGCACAAATAGAGATCAGATTATCATGCAAACAGCTAACCTGTCACTATGTGATCAACTATATCAACATTATCACTAACAATGCGTAGTAAGGAAGTAGGAAGTGAGTTCATGGGTCAACCTCTTGCAGGAAATGACGATGATTTGTCAAATTATTTATTTATGTTAATAGTTGTGATCGTCACATAACGAAATCATGGAGGGTCTGATAATTATGCAGAGAATACACAGATTTATATAACTATATTTCCAAGGGACTATACGGTCCAATACAGGCACTGAGTTAATGCATTGAACACAATGATTGGGTGTGCCAGAATTTTCTCCAGTTAAACAAATGTAAAACCTAAGTCATTGTTTTTGGAGCCAGAGAAGAACAATTAAAAGTCAGTGCTAAGCTTCACTCTGTAATGTTAAAAAACATAAAGCAATCAAGTAGTCCTGGACTCAGTCCTAGACAGCTGCTCTTGTTTCCACAATCTCACCAAAACACTTAACACATCTCTCATTTCTAAGAATAAATGGACTGCAAAGACAAAATGAGGAACTAAACCACTAAACCACTAAAACAGCTTCTTATCTGGTCCTTCCAGCTGCTACAGCATCACCATGTTGCATCAAAGTTTGACTCTTCATCAGTCTGTTCATGTGTGCTGTCAAACATCACCATGAATCCTGTCTGTTTTCTAATAAACACTATATACAGAAAAGAAGAGTTGCATTGCTGCAAACATTTATCTTAACTAACAATCTTCACACGTTCAACTTCCTCAGTTCTCGTCTTCTTCCTTTCACGAAGTCAAACACGTCATTGACAGAAATGCATCATGGTATCATGTCTGTAGCTTCTGTTATTGCTGATCAAAACGCTGTTTGGATGAAATTGGGATGAACTCTGTCAACTTACAGTGAATTCAACACCTAGCAGAAAACTGAATAAAACAGACTGAATGTCTCTACAACACAAACTACTGTACAGACTCTGTAAGTTGAGAGCATCGATCGTCACATGTTCAACTTCCTCTTTTTATTATTAGGAGGTCAAACACGTCATTGTCACAAACACCCTGGTACCGAACACAGTGTGCACTTGTTGAATCTTAATATAGTTTAATATGGCTGCTCTGAATGCAGAAACATATTTCTTTACCTTGTGATTCATGATTACATCCCAGTTTCACAGGATCTTTGTCAGATGTTGCAGTTATGTGATATGTGTCTTAACCAATATTGGGATGCTACAGAAAATGTCCTTTTTTAGAAGGAAATCAATAAATGTAAATACATGTCCTGTGCACAAGATGTCAGAAAAGAGGAAGTACTTTGAAATGCAGCAGTAGAGAGGAAGTGTGTTGTGGTCTTGGTGGTGATTGGCTGGACACATTCAGCCTTAACTTCTACACTATCTAATCCTTCATGTATTTACTCTTGACTGATTATAATATAATATCTTATATAGATATAGGAGATTATATAAAATACTGCAGATGTGAGTGATAGCTTTCACGTTAATTACAAAAACGTTAAAATTGAATTGAATTTTCTCCGACTAAAATTGTGTTAATTTCCAAGTGAGAAAAATAGACTGAAGCCACAAAGAGGAGGAGACACTTTGCTCATTAAAGGAAGTAGATAGTTTATTTCTGCATTTTGAGAACTGAGAGTGAGAGAAGCTGACAGACAGAAAGACAGAGAAGCACGATGGTTGAACTCAGACGGATTAAAATGTTTTTATTTCTGATTCTGGGGCTTCAGCTTACAGGTAAGATACAAACATCTTATTCAATAACCTTTATTTTACTGAGAAAGTCAAATAACATACTTATTTATAACATTCACACTCAGCCACATTCTTATTTCAGTTCATTTATCACATTTCTCTCTCAAATTCTCAACAGCAGTAACTCCCCTCTACATCACTGTCAGAGATGGAGATGAAGCCACTTTGTCCTGTGAAGATGTGATGACTGATCAGGATAAATGTAACAGAACTTACTGGGTTTTCCTTCAATCAAGAAAAAGAGCAGTAGATCTGATTAAACGTGGGCAGATTGGTGAAGATGCCAAAGCTAAATCAGACAGACTGAGTGTTACAGCGAACTGTTCTCTGGTTATAAAGAATGTCACAGTTGAGGATGCTGGTCTTTACCTCTGCATACAGTACAAGTCTGGACAACAACACGGTCCATACTCTGAGGTTGATCTGTCTGTTGTCAGCAGTGAGTATTTACATCATAATGTTTTCAGATCAAACTGTCTTGTTAGAACAATATACTGAAACATTGATAATTATGATTACAGTAATGAAGTTCATTTTAACTGATATGTTCATATGATGTCATATTTGTGTGCACTTAAAACTTCATGTGAGCTCTGGAGTTGGCACATCTGTGATTGGATGCTCAACAGCCAATCGGGCTGCTTCCTCCCCTCCCAGTCTGTGATTGGCTGCTGGTTTTGTGGTTCATTTACATACATCGTGCCAACTCGAGGGAGCGCACATGAAGTTTTGAGTGCACAAGCAAGCGCGTGGGGTGCATGTGGTTGCACAGAGCAGAGATTGAGCTTGTAGACAGAGTTGAGCACTCACAGCACAGGACACTGTTTGTTTGCTCAGATTAATGTTTTCTGTTCGAAATATAAAATGCATGCTCAGTTAAGTCTCACTACACTCTCACTAATGTGGAACAAATATAACGTCATATGAACAAAGTTTCAAAGTATTCAGTGAAGTACTTTGAAATGCAGCAATGGAAAGGAAGTGTGTTGTTAATTTTAATGGAGAGTCACTGGAGACGTTCAACCTGAACTCCTCTAATATCTAATCCTATATGTATATAGATATAAGATGATGTAATATACCACAGATGCTTGCTTGTGAAGTGGAACAATCTTATAAAGAAAAGGGACGCAAATATGCTCCACCTACCAAAGGTTACAAGTTTGATAACGTGAGAAAGATGGGAGGAGGAGGCACTTTTCTCATTACAGGAAGTAGATAATTTATTTCTGCATTTTGAGAGCTGAGAGTGTCTCTGTTGTCAGCAGTGAGTATTTACATCATAATGTTTTCAGTTCAAACTGTCTTGTTAGAATAATATACTGAAACATTACAATAATTATGATTACAGTGATGAAGTTAATTTTACTCTTGTTGTCTTTCTCTCACAATATCTCCATCTTCACCAGTGACTGAACATAAGGACAATGATACGGTGAAGTTAAGCTGGTCTGTGTCGACATATATATGGTGCATACACACAGTGAAGTGGCTGTATAGAGGAAGTGACTGGGACATAAATACCAGAGACGTAAATACATCACAGTCTACATGTTCAGCCACTATGTCCTTGTTGACTTCTCATTTTATTTACACATCAAATTATGAGTTTTTACAGTGTGATGTCACACATATCTACAATGGAGAAGTGCAGCTGTATAACTTCAGCTCTCAGTTGTCAGGTGAGAAACCAAGTGAGAAGACAATGAGCTGTTTAAAATCACTTTATTCTGATATGACAAATAAACTATATTTGAAGTATGTGAGGTTTAATTTGGTAAAATTCACCCTTG
Source organism: Scomber colias (assembly GCA_021039105.1). Classification (NCBI taxonomy): domain Eukaryota; kingdom Metazoa; phylum Chordata; class Actinopteri; order Scombriformes; family Scombridae; genus Scomber; species Scomber colias. The sequence continues at coordinate 116,816 of JAJDFG010000407.1, read as the reverse complement.
TTTTGTCACTTTGTAGTTTTTTAATGAATTTCTTCTTTGTTCATTCCTCCAGGAAATGATGCAACAAAACCGCCAATGACACAAACGACTGAAGTGATGAAACCATCAACTTTAAACACAACAGAACAAACCGGTAAGAAGCAGGTTCAAACACTTTACAGATTGTCCATCCCATAACAGAAATGTTAGTATGAGTAAATGTTTAAAGTGGATTTATTTATTTGTATCTATTAACACTGTGAATGTAAATGATACACCTGTATAAGTAGATTTGTTCAAATATAATTCAAGTGACAGACACATGAACCTTCTTCTTAAATATGACAACCTGCCAAAACATTTCACATGTACTTCCTTTACTTTCATGTTGTTTATGTGATTAATACTCTACAGCTTGTGCAGATTGTTCTGCTCTGATCTACACAATGTTGGTGATGCGTGTGGTTGAATTCGTCCTCATCACTGTTGTTACTGTTCTCATCACTGTTGTTACTGTTCGTCACTTCAGAGCTGGAGGTGAGAAAATGTTCATCAAGCTTTGTTCAGTCTGATTAACATAAACTGTAAGTTTAGAGCTGAAATGTTCCTCTGATTTGTTTAGCAGGGAACCAGAGACCACCTGATGACCTCACTGTGAGCTGATGTATAAAATCAACTAATAACGTCCATGTTACTGTAATGCAGGACTGTGAATGTCTCACTGTTTGTGTTTGTGCAGGTTTCTTACTCAGTAAGAAGCAGAGCTGCGAGGCGTTGAGGTCCAGCAGCCAGTCAGGTAAATATCTGATGGTGCGTTCAGGGTCAGTCAGCTGGGAGGAAAATCTGGGAGTTTGAGACTCTTTTAAATTCATTTATTTGTACATGTGAGATTATTTGTGATTGTGCTGAATGTGAAGCAGCAGAAACCTAAAGGTGAAAGAAGTGGGGTTGTGATTTGTTAGTTTTCAGTGTGAGTGTGTCAGACCTTGTGTTTCTTTGTGTTGTTTTTTACAGGAGATGAATGATGAAGATGAGCAAGTCAGTTGCTCGGTGTTTGACTTGCACTTTGTTTAGCTTTAAATGGTTGTGCTAGCTTACGGTTTACTTATATCGGCGGGCCTCTCGTGATTAAAAGTTGCACAAATATAGAGATCAGATTATCATGCAAACAGCTAACCTGTCACTATGTGATAAACTATATCAACATTATCACTAACAATGCGAAGTAAGGAAGTAGGAAGTGAGTTCATGGCTCAACGTCTTGCAGGAAATGACGATGATTTGTCAAATCATTTATTTATGTTAATAGTTGTGATCGCCACATAACGAAATCATGGAGGGTCTGATAATTATGCAGGGAACACATAGATTTATATAACTATATTTCCAATGGACTATACGGTCAAATACAGGCACTGAGTTAATGCATTGAACATAAGTATTGGGTGTGCCAGACTTTTCTCCAGTTAAACAAATTTAAAACCTAAGTCATTGTTTTTGGAGCCAGAGAAGAACAATTAAAAGTCAGTGCTCAGCTTCACTCTGTAATGTTAAAACCACAAAGCAATCCAGAAATCTTGGTGTAGTCCTGGACTCAGACCTGATTTTCAACAGCCATATCACAGACCTCTCACCTGGTTAGGGACAGGTCTGCTTTCTGTTCCCTTGAGTCAAAACTAAATCCAGATACAGCACACACAACATCCTTTAAACTACTTTATGCTTATTACATGTTGCTGTTGTTTGATATGTGTATTAACCAATTTGTCTTTAAATGTAAATACATGTGCTGTGGACAGGACGTAAGAAACCAATATTTTCATATTTTAAAACCATTAAATGAAGTACTTCAAAATGCAGCAATGGAAAGGAAGTGTGTTGTGGTCTTAATGGTGAGTCACTGCAGACATTCAACTTGAACTCCTCTATTATCTAATCCTATATGTATATAGATATAAGATTATGTAATATACCACAGATGCTTGCTTGTAAAATGGAAAAACCTTGAATACATAGAACAGGGAAGCTAATGTGCTCCACCTACAAAAAGTCAAAAGTTTGGTAACTTACAATTGAGAAAGATTGGAGTCGACAATTTGTTCATTAAAGGAAGTAGACAGTTTATTTCTTCATTTTGAGAGCTGAGGGTGTGAGAAAAGGACAGAGAGAAAGACAGAGAAGGACGATGGTTGAAATCAGATGGATTAAAATGTTTTTATTTCTGATTCTGGGGCTTCAGGTTACAGGTAAGATACACAAATCTGCCAATGGTAATGTATTTAAAACTTTACTGGGGACAGTTTGTAACATTCACACTACAGTCATATTCTTATTTCAGTTCATTTATCACATTTCTCTCTCAAATTCTCAACAGCAGTAACTGCCCTCTCCATCACTGTCAGAGATGGAGATGAAGTCACTTTGTCCTGTGAAAATGTGATGACTGGTCAGAATAAATGTGACAGGACTGACTGGCTCTTCAGTGGTTCAAGAAACCCATTAACAGTAGATCTGATTAAACGTGGGAAGATTGTTGAAGATGCCAAAGTTAAATCAGACAGACCGAGTGTTACAGCTGACTGTTCTCTGGTTATAAAGGAGGTCACAGTTGAGGATGCTGGTTGGTATGTCTGCGAACAGTTCAACAGATCAGGACAACTACAATCAGATCTAGGCTCTCTGGTTGTTCTGTCTGTTGTTATCAGTGAGTATTTACATCATAATGTTTTCAGTTCAAACTGTCTTGTTAGAACAATATACTGAAACATTACAATAATTATGATTTTAGTGATGAAGTTAATTTTACTCTTGTTGTCTTTCTCTCATAATATCTCCATCTTCACCAGTGACTGAACATAAGGACTCTGATGAGGTGAAGTTAAACTGCTCTGTGTCGACATTTGTTGGGTGCATACACACAGTGAAGTGGCTGTATAAAGGAAGAGACTTGGACATAAATACCAGAGACGTACAGACATCACAGTCTCCATGCTCAGCCACTATGTTGTTGTCTGCTGATCATTTTATTTACACATCAAATTATGAGGTTTTGCAGTGTAATGTCACAGATATCAACAGTGGAAAAGTGCAGCTGTATAACTTCAACTCTCAGTTGTCAGGTGAGAAACCAAGTGAGAGGATAATGAGCTGTTAAAAATCACTTTATTTTGATATGACAAATAAACTATATTTGAAGTATGTGAGGTTTAATTTGGTAAAATTCACCCTTGTTAAGTCACTTTGTAGTTTTTTTGAATGAATTTCTTCTTTGTTCATTCCTCCATGAAATGATGCAACTAAACCACACATGACACAAACGACTGACGTGATGAAACCATCAACTTTAAACACAACAGAACAAACAGGTAAGAAGCAGGTTCAAACACTTTACAGATTGTCCATCCCATAACAGAAATGTTAGTATGAGTAAATGTTTCAAGTGGATTTATTTATTTGTATCTATTAAGACTGTGAATGTAAATGATACACCTGTATAAGTAGATTTGTTCAAATATAATTCAAGTGACAGACACATGAACCTTCTTCTTAAATATGACAACCTGCCAAAACATGTCACATGTACTTCCTTTACTTTCATGTTGTTTCTGTGATTAATACTCTACAGCTTGTGCAGATTGTTCTGCTCTGATCTACACAATGTTGGTGATGCGTGTGGTTGAATTCGTCCTCATCACTGTTGTTACTGTTCTCATCACTGTTGTTACTGTTCGTCACTTCAGACCTGGAGGTGAGAAAATGTTCACCAACCTTTGTTCAGTCTGATTAACACAAACTGTAAGTTTAGAGCTGAAATGTTCCTCTGATTTGTTTAGCAGGGAACCAGAGACCACCTGATGACCTCACTGTGAGTTGATGTATAAAATCAACTAATAACATCCATGTTACTGTAATGCAGGACTGTGAATGTCTCACTGTTTGTGTTTGTGCAGGTTTCTTACTCAGTAAGAAGCAGAGCTGCGAGGCGTTCAGGTCCAGCAGCCAGTCAGGTAAATATCTGATGGTGCGTTCAGGGTCAGTCAACTGGGAGGAAAATCTTGGAGTTTGAGACTCTTTTAAATTCATTTATTTGTATATGTGAGATTATTTGTGATTGTGCTGAATGTGAAGCAGCAGAAACCTAAAGGTGAAAGAAGTGGGGTTGTGATTTGTTTTCAGCATGAGTGTGTCAGACTTTGTGTTTCTTTGTGTTGTTTTTTACAGGAGATGAATGATGAAGATGATGGTGCGGTGAACTATGAAAACTGATCAACCACTTCCACACCGACATCAGCTCACCAGAGAAACGACTCCCTGACTGTTATACCATTAACATCCTCTCAGTGTTACATGAGAAGTTGAACTCTTTACATAAAGAAAAAAATGATTTTCAGGATTTATTATTGTAAAAGCTTTATTTGTCCAGCAGGGGGTGTAGTGAGTTAACTAGTAGCACTGTGTTCAAAGGAGGCTGTCTGCAGAGTAAATGAGAAATGTTCATATGTTTTATATCCTGAGACACTTTTTAGTTTGACAAGAATATTAACATCTGGATTTAATCTCTAGTTATGTAAGAAGCACAGTGTGAATATTATCAAATGTCTTTTGCTGCATTATGTCTCTAACTTTTCTTATGTTTTCACTCATTTAACTCCCTTAAATCTGCTTCTAGTGGAGGAATTTAGACCTTAATTTAGACTTTTAAGACTATCTTGGCTGCTTTTTAAGTTGCAGCAGCTGCAGCTCAGTTTCATGCTTAAGTGTAGAGAAGAAATCATTTTAATTGTCATTCATCATTGTTGTTGACATGTTTATCAGGAGTCCAACATGTGTTTGGTTTCAGTGAGTCTTCCTGCAGTCAGTAACAGTCTTCTCTTTATTATATCTCTTTTTATATTAATATGCAAATAAAGTAATGTTTACCATTTAATTTGACTGTTTTTTGTAATCATTTAATGTACACACAGTGTTGTGCTGCTATTGTTTCTATGTTCTCACCAAAACACTTAACACTTCACTCTCAGAAAAAATGAACTGCAAAGACAAAATGAGGAACTAAAAGGTGTCAAACCATTAAAACATCATCTCATTTTTTCTTTCCCATCAGCTACAACATCATCATGTTATATCATGACTCAAAGTTTGACTCTTTATCTGTCAAACATCACCATAAATCCTTCTTTTATTGTTGATCAAAACGTTTTGACTATTTGAAAGAAAATGGGATGAACTCTGTCAAATTGCACTGAATTCAACACCTGACAGAAAACAGAATAAAATAGACACTCTATAATACAACAGAGACGCAACATACTCATATATTGACTGGAAAACTGGGGGGGACTTTCTGGCACAGTATTAAACTGGTTTAAATTGTACATAAGGGACAGGGGGCGCTTTGTGTCTATAGGTAAACATCTAAGTGAACAAAAATGACATCTGGAGTTCCCAAGGCTCCAATCTGAGAATCTTCTGTTCAATATCTACATGATCCCACTCGCTCAGGTTATGGTAAACTATAAAAGTGCCTGATTTTGCAGCAGCACAATACCACAATTCAACCACTAGATGGAGACAATGACGCTGTGTTCACATTGTAGACGACGACGCAAGCAAGCTAGATTTCATTCCTCATGCCATGTAAATAAATACATGGAAAATGGCTTGATTTGACTCAAAATGATCCAGAGACATTGGAGTAGCTTTTCCTGGTAGTAATATGCGACCAGACACAACTTTAAACCACAAAAACAGCAAAGGTAAGACGTAATTTGTAGCTGTACATTTGCAACGGGAAGTTTGTTTTGATTTTTCTTTCATGGTTTATACAGTGAGTTTTGGTAAGACAGTGATGGGAGGTACACGGCTGGAATCACTGAAATCTCAGGATTTATTTGATGTGTCGTTATGTGGATATCATGAAGTTATAGATACAAGGACCACTGTGACTGCAGGCATGCACCGTGCTTAGACGGAGGACACTTGTTGCTACTCTCGCAGTCAGTTGCTCGGTGTTTGACTTGCACTTTGTTTAGCTTTAAATGGTTGTGCTAGCTTGCGGTTTACTTATGTCGGCGGGCCTCTCGTGATTAAAAGTTGCACATATAGAGATCAGATTATCATGTAAACAGCTAACCTGTCACTATGTGATAAACTATATAAACATTATCACTAACAATGCGTAGTAAGGAAGTAGGAAGTGAGTTCATGGCTCAACGTCTTGCAGGAAATGACGATGATTTGTCAAATAATTTATTTAGCCTATGTTAATAGTTGTGATCGCCACATAACGAAATCATGGAGGGTCTGATAATTATGCAGGGAACACATAGATTTATATAACTATATTTCCAATGGACTATACGATCCAATACAGGCACTGAGTTAATGCATTGAACATATCAATGTGCCAGAATTTTCTCCAGTTAAACAAATTAAAAACCTAAGTCATTGTTTTTGGAGCCAGAGAAGAACAATTAAAAGTCAGTGCTCAGCTTCATTCTGTAATGTTAAAAACCACAAAGCAATCCAGTAGTCCTGGACTCAGTCCTGGACAACTGCTGTTGTTTCCACATTCTCACCAAAACACTTCACACATCTCTCATTTCTCAGAAAAATGAACTGCAAAGACAAAATGAGGAACTAAAAGGTGTCATGCCATTAAAACATCATGTCATCTGTTCCTTCCAGCTGCTACAGCATCACCATGTTGCATCAAAGTTTGACTCTTCATCAGTCTGACAAACGTCATTGACAGAAATGCATCATGGTATCATGTCTGTAACTTCTGTTATTGCTGATCAAAACACTGTTTGGATGAAATTGGGATGAACTCTGTCACCTTACAGTGAATTCAACACCTGACAGAAAACAGAACAAAACAGACTGAATGTCTCTACAACACAAACTACTGTACAGACTCTGTAAGTTGAGAGCATCCATCTTCACACGTTCAACTTCCTCTTTTTAATATTAGGAGGTCAAACACGTCATTTTTACAAACACACCTGGTACCAAACACAGTGTGCACTTGTTGAATCTTAATATAGTTTAATATGGCTGCTCTGAATGCAGAAACATATTTCTTTACTTTGTGATCCATGATTACATCCCAGTTTCACAGGATCTTTGTCAGATGTTGCAGTTTATGTGATATGTGTCTTAACCAATACTGGGATGCTACAGAAAATGTCCTTTTTTAGAAGGAAATCAATAAATGTAAATACATGTCCTGTGCACAAGATGTCAGAAAAGAGGAAGTACTTTGTCATGCAGCAGTGGAGAGGAAGTGTGTTGTGGTCTTGGTGGTGATTGGCTGGACACACTCAGCCTTAACGTCTACACTATCTAATCCTTCATGTATTTACTCTTAGCTGATTATAATATAAGATCTTATATAGATATAGGTGATTATATAAGATACTGCAGATGTGAGTCATAGCTTTCACGTTAATTACAGAAACATTAAAATTAAATTGAATATGCTTCACTAAAAATGTGTTTAGTTACAAGTGAGAAAAATAGACTGAAGCCGCAAAGAGGAGGAGACACTTTGCTCATTAAAGGAAGTAGATAGTTTATTTCTGTATTTTGAGAACTGAGAGTGAGAGAAGCTGACAGAGAGAAAGACAGAGAAGCACGATGGTTGAACTCAAATGGATTAAAATGTTTTTATTTCTGATTCTGGGGCTTCAGTTTACAGGTAAGATACAAAAATCTTATTCAATAACCTTCATTTTACTGAGACAGTCAAATAAGATACTTATTTATAACATTCACACTACAGTCATATTCTTATTTCAATTCATTTATCACAATTTCTCTCTCAAATTCTCAACAGCAGTAACTGAACAACTCCTCTTCATCACTGTCAGAGATGGAGATGAAGTCACTTTGTCCTGTAAAAATGTGATGACTGATCAGTATAAATGTGACAGAACTGACTGGGACTTCGTTGGTCCAAGAAACCCAGCAGCAGTAGAGCTGATTGAACGTGGGCAGATTGTTGAAAATGCCAAAGTTAAATCAGACAGACTGAGTGTTACAGCGGACTGTTCTCTGGTTATAAAGAAGGTCACAGTTGAGGATGTTGGTCTTTACGACTGCACACAGTACGACAGATCAGGACAAGAACAAGGTGAAGGCTCTCTGGTTCATCTGTTTGTTGTCAGCAGTGAGTATTTACATCATAATGTTTTCAGTTCAAACTGTCTTGTTAGAACAATATACTGAAACATTACAATAATTATGATTACTGTGATGAAGTTAATTTTAACTGATATGTTCATATGATGTCATATTTGTATTTGTGTCTGTGTGCCCTCACTTGAGTTGGCACATCTATGATTGGATGCTCAACAGCCAATCAGGCTGCTTCCTCCCCTCCCAGCTTGTGATTGGCTGCTGGTTTGTGGTTCATTTACATACACTGTTACAACTAGAGCAAGTTCTGAAGTGCACATGTCTGTTAGAAACCGCATACCTACCTACTACTCGTACTAACTCTGACGTCATTTGAAGTATGTTGTGTGTTTCAACTGCGTAGTATGTGATTTAGAGTATGTGAGAAGTTCCTGGATGGTTTACTAGATTCTCCAGAAATGCAGAGTATGCATCAAGAGCTGACTACTCACACTCACATTACCCAAGATGCAACGCTACTACTCACACTCACATTACCCAAGATGCAACGCTACTACTCACACTCACATTACCCAAGATGCAACATTACTTCTGAAAAAAACCCCAAAATATAAACGTCACAGATCACCACCTTGGTGGTTTCAAGTTAGCTACAGCGAGGGTATGTTCACTTCCTGTTTTCAAAATAAAAGTACCAATTCTATCTTTATGGATTTCTCAATAATAAAAGGCAATGGGTGTTTTATTTTTGTTGTTGTGGATCTAAAGGGCTACTTTACTTTCTTCCTAAAAAGGTTAGAAATGTGGATAAAGTGGAATATTTACAGAGTTAGAGCTAAAATGAAATCAGCTTCAGCCTTATGATTTCAGCTCGGGTAGGAACCAAATGCATTGTGGGTTATCGTGTAGTTTACTACAGTGTAAACGGTCTGCTTACTATCTGAGGCCTGTACTACGAAGCTGGATTAACCTACCCAGGATATCTCTCCGTTACCTGGGTTGACTTATCCAGACATTCGCAGTCTAGGATAAGCGGTACTACGAAGCTGGTTATCAACTCGGTAAATCAACTCAGGGTTTTCCAATTTGGATCTCTGTGCTCACATAAAGGGGAGGTGTTTGCAGCGTCTGACCAATCACAAACATGCAGAAACCCTGCAGAGCAGACTACTTTACCATGGAGGAGCAGACAATTATTCTTTAACAATATGAAGAATTCAATCACATCATCCAGGCCAAAAGCAACACTGATGCAGCAAAAACCAGGAAGGAATGCTGGCAGAAAATTGCCGACTCTGTTAATGCGTAAATTCATGAGATCATACAATATTAATTTATCAGACAATATAAACGGACAGCACTCTGATCACACAATGTCACTTTATTACGGCACAGACGTTTGATGCAGATCGCTTCCTCAGTGCCCTTCCTTTCATAAGAGACATTAAGTTAGTTTAATATTCAACATTCAAAATACAAACCTATTATGCGCTTCAACCATTTGAGTGAATGATGTCAAACCAGCTGTATAACATACAGAATAATATCCCTCATGTGCCTCAAGGCTTATTTTACAAATATATCTTTTCGTCAATTTTTTACAATTACAATAAATAAATACAGTTATTATGCTCCCTGACACTTTGATCTCAGGATGTCAAACCTACAGAATAATATCCCTCATGTGCCTCAATGATTATTTTTTAAATATATATTTTGGCCAATTAAAAAATTGCATCTATCACTAAAAACTCTTTCTCTCCTAAGCGCTCCTCTCACGATCCTCGCACCAATGTTGACAGGATCTTTTAAGAATGGGCAGGTCATTTTCTAAGAGAACTGATTGGTCAGGAGGTGGTGCTTTTGTACTCGTTGATCTCTTATCCAGAACATAACCTGCTCCGGAGCAGGTTAGCCGTTCAGCATAGGTTACCATGGTGATTTACCCCGGAGCAGGTTAGCCGTTCAGCATAAGTTACCATGGTGATTTACCCCGGTAAGAAGTGAACCAGCTTCGTAGTACGGAAAACCCAGGGTTAACCCTGAAGTTACCTCGATAAGAGAAAATCCAGCTTCGTAGTACAGGCCTCTGGTCCTTTAGTGTGGAGTATAGAAGTATGTAGTATGTAGTATGTAGTATAGAAGTATGTGGTTTCGAACACAGCCATAGACTTGTAAGCAAATGCATGTGATCGCACAGAGCAGAGATTGAGCGTGTAGACAGAGTTGAGCACGCACAGTACAGTACGCAGATTTGTTTATGTTACAACCCAGCTCGTTGAAAGGAAGTGTAACATAAAAACCAGATGTAAAAGGTTTAAACAAAACTATTTATTAACCAAGGATTTACAAATAACAAACAAAGGCCGGGTGATGCTGCTCAAATAAACAAAGAAATAGAACAAAAATAGCACTCTAAAAACAGCGCTAACAACACAAAAAGGAAGCTTACCAAATCTCTATAACAATACCAAAAAGGTGAGCAGCACCCCTACTCCTAGTGAGCTAATACAAAACATGGAACTAGTGATGGTGTGCAACAGTACCATTAACTCGGCCAACAGGTAACAATATCATGATCTCAACAAAGGTGCAACAGCAAAGCAAGGTGAACTGGCCACAATAATCCAGCCGCCTCGAGTGTCGGGCTGCAGAGCATTATGAAGAGCATGCCCTCTAATTGGAAGCCGAGGTTGGAGTAACTCCACCGGCGCCGCACCAATCAGGACGCCGAATGGAACCGGAGGAATGGGGGTGCCAGGACTGGAGATTGGCTAGACGGAAGTGAAGGGAACCAAACAAAAGAGAGAACACAAAGAACCCACACAGACACACAATACACACCATACACACTGCTAGAGGGCCATAACACTCGGATTAATGTTTTCTGTTCGAAATATAAAATGCGTGCTCAGTTAAGTCTCACTACGCTCTCACTAATGTGGAACAAATATAACGTCATATGAACATAGTTTCAAAGTATTCAGTGAAGTACTTTGGGATTGGTCTGCTTTCTGTTCCTCTAAGTCAAAACTAAATCCAGATACAGCACACACAACATCCTTTAAACTACTTCATGCTCATTACATGTTGCTGTTATGTGATATGTGTCTTAATTAATAGGCTATTGGGGCACCACAGAAAATTTCAAAGAGAAATTTTATTTGTCTTTAAATGTAAATACATGTACTGTGGACAGGACGTAAGAAACCAATATTTTCATATTTTAAAAGCATCAAATGAAGTACTTTGAAATGTAGCAATGGAAAGGAAGTGTGTTCTGGTCTTAATGGTGAGTCACTGCAGACATTCAACCTGAACTCCTCTATTATCTCATCCTATATGTAGATATAAGATGATGTAATATACCACAGATGCTTGCTTGTGAAGTGGAACAATCTTATAAAGAAAAGGGACGCTAATATGCTCCACCTACCAAAGGTTACAATTTTGATAGTTTGATTTATTTCTGCATTTTGAGAGCTGAGAGTGTCTCTGTTGTCAGCAGTGAGTATTTACATCATAATGTTTTCAGCTCAAACTGTCTTGTTAAAATAATATACTGAAACATTACATTAGTTATGATTACAGTAATGAAGTTAATTTTACTCTTTTTCTTTGTTCATTCCTCCATGAAATGATGCAACAAAACCACCAATGACAAACGACTGAAGTGATGAAACCATCAACTTTAAACACAACAGAACAAACCGGTAAGAAGCAGGTTCAAACACTTTACAGATTGTCCATCCCATAACAGAAATGTTAGTATGAGTAAATGTTTAAAGTGGATTTATTTATTTGTATCTATTAACACTGTGAATGTAAATTCTCTTTACTTTCATGTTGTTTCTGTGATTAATACTCTACAGCTTGTGCAGATTGTTCTGCTCTGATCTACACAATGTTGGTGATGCGTGTGGTTGAATTCGTCCTCATCACTGTTGTTACTGTTCTCATCACTGTTGTTACTGTTCGTCACTTCAGAGCTGGAGGTGAGAAAATGTTCACCAACCTTTGTTCAGTCTGATTAACACAAACTGTAAGTTTAGAGTTGAAATGTTCCTCTGATTTGTTTAGCAGGGAACCAGAGACCACCTGATGTCCACACTGTGAGTCGATGTATAAAATCAACTAATAACGTCCATGTTACTGTAATGCAGGACTGTGAATGTCTCACTGTTTGTGTTTGTGCAGGTTTCTTACTCAGTAAGAAGCAGAGCTGCGAGGCGTTGAGGTCCAGCAGCCAGTCAGGTAAATATCTGATGGTGCGTTAAGGGTCAGTCAGCTGGGAGGAAAATCTGGGAGTTTGAGACTCTTTTAAATTCATTTATTTGTATATGTGAGATTATTTGTGATTGTGCTGAATGTGAAGCAGCAGAAACCTAAAGGTGAAAGAAGTGGGGTTGTGATTTGTTAGTTTTCAGTGTGAGTGTGTCAGACTTTGTGTTTCTTTGTGTTGTTTTTCACAGGAGATGAATGATGAAGATGATGGTGCAGTGAACTATGAAAACTGATCAACCACTTCCACACCAACATCAGCTCACCAGAGAAACGACTCCCTGACTGTTATACCATTAACATCCTCTCAGTGTTACATGAGTAGGTGAATTCTTTACATAAAGAAAAAAAAGATGATTTTCAGGAATTATTATTGTAAAAGCTTTATTTGTCCAGCAGGGGGTGTAGTGAGTTAACTAGTAGCACTGTGTTCAAAGGAGGCTGTCTGCAGAGTAAATGAGAAAATATGTTTTGTATCCTGAGACACTTTTTAGTTTGACAAGAATATTAACATCTGGATTTTATCTCTAGTTATGTAAGAAGCACAGTGTGAATATTATCAAATGTCTTATTCTGCATTATGTCTCTAACTTTTCTCATGTTTTCACTCATTTAATCTGCTTCAAGTGGAAGAATGTCGACCTTAATTTAGACTTTTAAGACTTTCTTGGCTGCTTTTTAAGTTGCAGCAGCTGCAGCTCAGTTTCATGCTTAAGTGTAGAGAAGAAATCATTTTAATTTTCATTCATCATTGTTGTTGACATGTTTATCAGGAGTCCAACATGTGTTTGGTTTCAATGAGTCTTCCTGCAGTCAGTAACAGTCTTCTCTTTATTATATCTCTTTTTATATTAATATGCAAATAAAGTAATGTTTACCCTTTAATTTGACTGTTTTTGTAATTATTTGTGCTGCTGTTGTTTCCACATTCTCACCAAAAAATGAACTGGAAAGACAAAATGAGGAACTAAAAGGTGTCAAACCATTAAAACATCATCTCATTTGTTCTTTCCCATCAGCTACAACATCATCATGTTATATCATGACTCAAAGTTTGACTCTTTATCTGTCAAACATCACCATGAATCCTTCTGTTATTGTTGATCAAAACGTTTTTGAATGTTTGAAAGGAAATGGGATGAATTCTGTCAACTTACACTAAATTCAACACCTGACATAAAACAGAATAAAATAGACACAGTCTCTATGATACAACAGAGACACAACATATTAATATATTGACTGGAAAACTGGGTGGGACTTTCTGGCACAGTATTAAACTGGTTTGAATTGTACATAAGGGACAGGGACTGCTTTGTGTCTATAGGTAAACATCTAAGTGAACAAAAATGACGTCTGGAGTTCCCAAGGCTCCAATCTGAGCCTCTTCTGTTCAATATCTACATGCTCCCACTAGCTCAGGTTATGGAAAACTATAAAAGTGCCTTATTTCGCAGCAGCACAATACCACAATTCAACCACTAGATGGAGACAAAGAGTATATGTTCACATTGTAGACGACGACGCAGGCAAGCTAGATTTCATTCCCCCTGCCATGTAAGTAAATACATGGAAAATGGCTTGATTTGACTCAAAATGATCCAGAGACATTGGAGTAGCTTTTCCTGGTAGTAATATGCGACCAGACACAACTTTAAAACACAAAAACAGCAAAGGTAAGACGTAATGTGTAGCTGTAAATTTGCAACGGGAAGTTTGTTTAGATTTTTCTTTCATGGTTTATTCAGTGAGTTTTGGTAAGACAGTGATGTGAGGTACACGGCTGGAATCACTGAAATCTCAGGATTTATTTGATATGTCGTTATGTGGATATCATGAAATTATAGATACAAGGACCACTGTGACTGCAGGCATGCACCGTGCTTAGACGGAGGACACTTGTTGCTACTCTCGCAGTCAGTTGCTCGGTGTTTGACTTGCACTTTGTTTAGCTTTAAATGGTTGTGCTAGCTTGCGGTTTACTTATGTCAGCGGGCCTCTCGTGATTAAAAGTTGCACAAATAGAAATCAGATTATCATGCAAACAGCTAACCTGTCACTATGTGATCAACTATATCAACATTATCACTAACAATGCGTAGTGAGGAAGTAGGAAGTGAGTTCATGGCTCAACGTCTTGCAGGAAATGACGATGGTTTGTCAAATTATTTATTTATGTTAATAGTTGTGATCGCCACATAACGAAATCATGGAGGGTCTGATAATTATGCAGAGAACACACAGATTGATATAACTATATTTCCAAGGGTCTATACGGTCCAATACAGGCACTGAGTTAATGCATTGAACATATCAATGTGCCAGAATTTTCTCCAGTTAAACAAATTTAAAACCTAAGTCATTGTTTTTGGAGCCAGAGAAGAACAATTAAAAGTCAGTGCTCAGCTTCATTCTGTAATGTTAAAAACCACAAAGCAATCCAGTAGTCCTGGATCAGTCCTGGACAGCTGCTCTTGTTTCCACATTCTCACCAAAACACTTCACACATCTCTCATTTCTCAGAAAAAATGAACTGCAAAGACAAAATGAGGAACTAAAAGGTGTCATGCCATTAAAACATCATGTCATCTGTTCCTTCCAGCCGCTACTGCATCACCATGTTGCATCAAAGTTTGACTCTTCATCAGTCTGTTCATGTGTGCTGTCAAACATCACCATGAATCTTGTCTGTTTTCTAATAAACAATATATACAGAAAAGAAGAGTTGTATTGCTGCAAACATTTATCTTAAATAACAATCTTCACACGTTCAACTTCCTCAGTTCTCGTCTTCTTCCTTTCACAAAGTCAAACACGTCATTGACAGAAATGCATCATGGTATCATGTCTGTAACTTCTGTTATTACTGATCAAAACACTGTTTGGATGAAATTAGGATGAACTCTGTCAACTTACAGTGAATTCAACACCTAGCAGAAAACTGAATAAAACAGACTGAATGTCTCTACAACACAAACTACTGTACAGACTCTGTAAGTTGAGAGCGTCCATCTTCACATGTTCAACTTCCTCTTTTTATTATTAGGAGGTCAAACACGTCATTGTCACAAACACACCTGGTACCGTGGAACAGTGTGCACTTGTTGAATCTTAATATAGTTTAATATGGCTGCTCTGAATGCAGAAACATATTTCTTTACCTTGTGATCCATGATTACATCCCAGTTTCACAGGATCTTTATCAGATGTTGCAGTTATGTGATATGTGTCTTAACTAATATTGGGATGCTACAGAAAATGTCCTTTTTTAGAAGGAAATCAATAAATGTAAATACATGTCCTGTGCACAAGATGTCAGAAAAGAGGAAGTACTTTGAAATGCAGCAGTGGAGAGGAAGTGCGTTGTGGTCTTGGTGGTGATTGGCTGGACACATTCAGCCTTAACTTCTACTCTATCTAATCCTTCATGTATTTACTCTTAGCTGATTATAATATAAGATCTTATATAGATATAGGAGATTATATAAAATACTGCAGATGTGAGTGATAGCTTTCACGTTAATTACAAAAACGTTAAAATTGAATTGAATTTTCTCCGACTAAAAATATGTTGAGAAAAATAGACTGAAGCCACAAAGAGGAGGAGACACTTTGCTCATTAAAGGAAGTAGATAGTTTATTTCTGCATTTTGAGAACTGAGAGTGAGAGAAGCAGACAGAGAGAAAGACAGCGAAGCACAATGGTTGAACTCAAATGGATTAAAATGTTTTTATTTCTGATTCTGGGGCTTCAGTTTACAGGTAAGATACAAATTTGTATTCAATAACCTTCATTTTACTTAGAAAGTCAAATAACATACTTATTTATAACATTAACACTCAGCCATATTCTTATTTCAGTTCATTTATCAAATTTCTTTCTCAAATTCTCAACAGCAGTAACTGGAAAACCTGTCCTCAACATCATTGTCAAAGATGGAGCTGAAGTCACTTTGTCCTGTGAAGATGTGATGACTGGTCAGGATAAATGTGACATAACTTACTGGGTTTTCATTCATTCAAGACTCCCAGCAGCAGTAGAGATGATTCAACGTGGGCAGATTGGTGAAAATGCCACAGCTATGTCAGACAGACTGAGTGTTACAGCTGACTGTTCTCTGGTTATAAAGAATGTCACAGTTGAGGATGCTGGTTGGTACACCTGCATACAGTACGACGAGTCTGGACAACAACCAGGTCGACACTCTATGGTTTTTCTCTCTGTTGTCAGCAGTGAGTATTTACATCATAATGTTTTCAGCTCAAACTGTCTTGTGAGAACAATATACTGAAACATTACAATAATTATGATTACAGTGATGAAGTTCATTTTAACTGATATGTTCATATGATGTCATATTTGTGTGTGTGTCTGTGTGCCCTCACTCGAGTTGGCACATCTGTGATTGGATGCTCAACAGCCAATCGGGCTGCTTCCTCCCAGTCTGTGATTGGCTGCTGGTTTTGTGGCTCATTTACATACACTGTGCCAACTCGAGCGAGCGCACTTCATGTTTTGAGCGCGCATTGACTTGTACGCAAGCGTGTGGGGTGCACGTCATCGCACAGAGCAGACATTGAGGGTGTAGATAGAGTTGAGCACGCACAGCACAGGACACTGTTTTGTTTACTCAGATTAATATTTTCTGTGCTCAGTTAAGTCTCACTACGCTCTCACTAATGTGGAACAAATATAACGTCATATGAACAAAGTTTCAAAGTATTCAGTGAAGTACTTTGAAATGCAGCAGTGGAAAGGAAGTGTGTTGTGGTCTTAATGGAGAGTCACTGGAGACATTCACCCTGAACTCCTCTATTATCTAATCCTATATGTATATAGATATAAGATGATGTAATATACCACAGATGCTTGCTTGTGAAGTGGAACAATCTTATAAAGAAAAGGGACGCTAATATGCTCCACCTACCAAAGGTTACAAGTTTGATAACTATCAAATGAGAAAGATGGGAGGAGGAGACACTTTGCTCATTACAGGAAGTAGATAATTTATTTCTGCATTTTGAGAGCTGAGAGTGTCTCTGTTGTTATCAGTGAGTATTTACATCATAATGTTTTCAGTTCAAACTGTCTTGTTAGAACAATATACTGAAACATTACAATAATTATGATTACAGTGATGAAGTTCATTTTACTCCTGTTGTCTTTCTCTCACAATATCTCCCTCTTCACCAGTGACTGAACATAAGGACTCTGATGAGGTGAAGTTAAGCTGCTCTGTGTCGACATATGATGATTGCATATACACAGTGAAGTGGCTGTATGAAGGAAGAGACTGGAACATAAATACCAGAGACATAAAGATAACACGGTCTACATGCTCAGCCACTATGTTGTTGTCGGCTAATCATTTTATTTACACATCAAATTATGAGGTTTTGCAGTGTAATGTCACAGATATCAACAGTGGAAAAGTGCATCTGTATAACTTCAACTCTCAGTTGTCAGGTGAGAAACCAAGTGAGAAGATAATGAGCTGTTTAAAATCACTTTATTCTGATATGACAAATAAACTATATTTGAAGTATGTGAGGTTTGTTGTTTTGTCACTTTGTAGTTTTTTTTAATGCATTTCTTCTTTGTTCATTCCTCCAGGAAATGATGCAACAAAACCGCCAATGACACAAACGACTGAAGTGATGAAACCATCAACTTTAAACACAACAGAACAAACCGGTAAGAAGCAGGTTCAAACACTTTACAGATTGTCCATCCCATAACAGAAATGTTAGTATGAGTAAATGTTTAAAGTGGATTTATTTATTTGTATCTATTAACACTGTGAATGTAAATGATACACCTGTATAAGTAGATTTGTTCAAATATAATTCAAGTGACAGACACATGAACCTGCTTCTTAAATATGACAACCTGCTAAAACATTTCACATGTACTTCCTTTACTTTCATGTTGTTTCTGTGATTAATACTCTACAGCTTGTGCAGATTGTTCTGCTCTGATCTACACAATGTTGGTGATGCGTGTGGTTGAATTCGTCCTCATCACTGTTGTTACTGTTCTCATCACTGTTGTTACTGTTCGTCACTTCAGAGCTGGAGGTGAGAAAATGTTCACCAACCTTTGTTCAGTCTGATTAACACAAACTGTAAGTTTAGAGCTGAAATGTTCCTCTAATTTGTTTAGCAGGGAACCAGAGACCACCTGATGACCTCACTGTGAGTCAATGTATAAAATCAACTAGTAACGTCCATGTTACTGTAATGCAGGACTGTGAATGTCTCACTGTTTGTGTTTGTGCAGGTTTCTTACTCAGTAAGAAGCAGAGCAGCGAGGCGTTCAGGTCCAGCAGCCAGTCAGGTAAATATCTTATGGTGCATTCAGGGTCAGTCAGCTGGGAGGAAAATCTGGGAGTTTGAGACTCTTTCAAATTAATTTGTTTGTATATGTGAGATTATTTGTGATTGTGGTGAATGTGCAGCAGCAGAAACCTAAAGGTGAAAGAAGTGGGGTTGTGATTTGTTAGTTTTCAGCATGAGTGTGTCAGACTTTGTGTTTCTTCGTGTTGTTTTTTACAGGAGATGAATGATGAAGACGATGGTGCAGTGAACTATGAAAACTGATCAACCACTTCCACACCAACATCAGCTCACCAGAGAAATGACTCCCTGACTGTTATACCATTAACATCCTCTCAGTGTTACATGAGTAGGTGAACTCTTTACATAAAGAAAAAAATTATGATGATTTTCAGGATTTATTATTGTAAAAGCTTTATTTGTCCAGCAGGGGGTGTAGTGAGTTAACTAGTAGCACTGTGTTCAAAGGAGGCTGTCTGGAGTGTAAATGAGAAATGTCTATATGTTTTGTATCCTGAGACACTTTTTAGTTTGACAAGAATATTAACATATGGATTTTATCTCTAGTTATGTAAAAGCACAGTGTGAATATTATCAAATGTCTTTTGCTGCATTATGTCTCTAACTTTTCTCATGTTTTCACTCATTTAACTCCCTTAAATCTGCTGCTAGTGGAGGAATTTAGACCTTAATTTAGACTTTTAAGACTATCTTGGCTGCTTTTTAAGTTGCAGCAGCTGCAGCTCAGTTTCATGCTTAAGTGTAGAGAAGAAATCATTTTAACTTTCATTCATCATTGTTGTTGACATGTTTATCAGGAGTCCACCATGTGTTTGGTTTCAATGAGTCTTCCTGCAGTCAGTAACAGTCTTCTCTTTATTATATCTCTTTTTATATTAATATGCAAATAAAGTAATGTTTACCCTTTAATTTGACTGTTTTTTGTAATCATTTAATGTACACACAGTGTTGTGCTGCTATTGTTTCTATGTTCTCACCAAAACACTTAACACTTCACTCTCAGAAAAAATGAACTGCAAAGACAAAATGAGGAACTAAAAGGTGTCAAACCCTTAAAACATCATCTCATGTGTTCTTTCCCAGGTGCTACAACATCATGTTATATCATGACTCAAAGTTTGACTCTTTACCTGTCAAACATCACCATAAATCCTTATGTTATTGTTGATCAAAACGTTTTGACTATTTGAAAGAAAATGGGATGAACTCTGTCAAATTGCACTGAATTCAACACCTGACAGAAAACAGAGTAAAATAGACACAGTCTCTATGATACAACAGAGACGCAACATACTCATATATTGACTGGAAAACTGGGGGGGACTTTCTGGCACAGTATTAAACTGGTTTAAATTGTACATAAGGGACAGGGACCACTTTGTGTCTATAGGTAATTACACATCTGAGTGAACAAAAATGACGTCTGGAGTTCCCAAGGCTCCAATCTGAGCCTCTTCTGTTCAATATCTACATGCTCCCACTAGCTCAGGTTATGGTAAACTATAAAAGTGCCTTATTTCGCAGCAGCACAATACCACAATTCAACCACTAGATGGAGACAAAGACAGTGTGTTCACATTGTAGACGACGACGCAGGCAAGCTAGATTTCATTCCCCCTGCCATGTAAATAAATACATGGAAAATGGCTTGATTTGACTCAAAATGATCCAGAGACATTGGAGTAGCTTTTCCTGGTAGTAATATGCGACCAGACACAACTTTAAACCACAAAAACAGCAAAGGTAAGACGTAATTTGTAGCTGTAAATTTGCAACGGGAAGTTTGTTTAGATATTTCTTTCATGGTTTATTCAGTGAGTTTTGGTAAGACAGTGATGGGAGGTACACGGCTGGAATCACTGAAATCTCAGGATTTATTTGATGTGTCGTTATGTGGATATCATGAAATTATAGATACAAGGACCACTGTGACTGCAGGCATGCAGCGTGCTTAGACGGAGGACACTTGTTGCTACTCTCACAATCAGTTGCTCGGTGTTTGACTTGCACTTTGTTTAGCTTTAAATGGTTGTGCTAGCTTGCGGTTTACTTATATCGGCGGGCCTCTCGTGATTAAAAGTTGCACACATAGAGATCAGATTATCATGCAAACAGCTAACCTGTCTCTATGTGATAAACTATATTAACATTATACTAACAATGCGAAGTAAGGAAGTAGGAAGTGAGTTCATGGCACAACCTCTTGCAGGAAATGACGACGATTGGTCAAATTATTTATTTATGTTAATAGTTGTGATCGCCACATAACGAAATCATGGAGGGTCTGATAATTATGCAGAGAACACACAGATTTATATAACTATATTTCCAAGGGACTATACGGTCCAATACAGGACACTGAGTTAATGCATTGAACACAATGATTGAGTGTGCCAGAATTTTCTCCAGTTAAACAAATTAAAAACCTAAGTAATTGTTTTTGGAGCCAGAGAAGAACAATTAAAAGTCAGTGCTCAGCTTCACTCTGTAATGTTAAAACCACAAAGCAATCCAGAAATCTTGGTGTAGTCCTGGACTCAGACCTGATTTTCAACAGCCATATCACAGACCTCTCAGGTGGTTTGGGACAGGTCTGCTTTCTGTTCCCCTGAGTCAAAACTAAATCCAGATACAGCACACACAACATATTGGGGCATCACAGAAAATGTCAAAGAGAAATTTAATTAGTCTTTAAATGTAAATACATATACTGTGGACAGGACGTAAGAAACCAATATTTTCATATTTTAAAAGCATTAAATGAAGTACTTTGAAGTGCAGCAATGGAAAGGAAGTGTGTTGTGGTCTTAATGGTGAGTCACTGCAGACATTCAACCTGAACTCCTCTATTATCTAATCCTATATGTAGATATAAGATTATGTAATATACCACAAATGCTTGCTTGTAAAATGGAAAAAAACCTTGAATATAGAGAACACTGACGCTAATGTGCTCCACCTACAAAAAGTTACAAGTTTGGTAACTTACAATTGAGAAAGATTGGAGTCGACAATTTGTTCATTAAAGGAAGTAGACAGTTTATTTCTTCATTTTGAGAGCTGAGGGTGAGAGAAAAGGACAGAGAGAAAGGCAGAGAAGGACGATGGTTGAACTCAGATGGATTAAAATGTTTTTATTTCTGATTCTGGGGCTTCAGTTTACAGGTAAGATACAAACATCTGCATCATGACCAATGGTAATGTATTTAATAACTGTTTTACTGGGGACAGTTTGTAACATTCACACTACAGTCATATTCTTATTTCAGTTCATTTATCACATTTCTCTCTCAAATTCTCAACAGCAGTAACTGGACAACCTGTCCTCTCCATCACTGTCAGAGATGGAGATGAAGTCACTTTGTCCTGTGAAAATGTGATGACTGATCAGGATAAATGTGACAGAACTGACTGGGCCTTCAGTGGTCCAAGACACTCAGCAGTAGTAGAGCTGATTAAACGTGGGCAGATTGTTGAAAATGCCAAATTTAAATCAGACAGACTGAGTGTTACAGCTGACTGTTCTCTGGTTATAAAGAAGGTCACAGTTGAGGATATTGGTCGTTACTTCTCCTACCAGTATGACAGATCAGGAAAACTACAACCAGGGCGTTGCGTTGCGGTTGCTCTGTCTGTTGTTAGCAGTGAGTATTTACATCATAATGTTTTCAGCTCAAACTGTCTTGTTAGAATAATATACTGAAACATTACAATAATTATGATTTTAGTGATTTCATTCATTTTACTCTTGTTGTCTTTCTCTCATAATATCTCCGTCTTCACCAGTGACTGAACATAAGGACAATGATGAGGTGAAGTTAAATTGCTCAAGGTCGACATATGGACGGTGCAGACATACAGTGAAGTGGCTGTATAAAGGAAGAGACTGGGACATAAATACCAGAGACGTACAGACATCACACTCTCCATGCTCAGCCACTATGTTGTTGTCTGCTGATCATTTTATTTACACATCAAATTATAAGTTTTTGCAGTGTGAAGTCGCAGATCTTAGCAAAAGTGAAGTGCAGCTGTATAACTTCAGCTCTCTGTTGTCAGGTGAGAAACCAAGTGAGAAGATAATGAACTGTTTAAAATCACTTTATTCTGATATGACAAATAAACTATATTTGAAGTATGTGAGGTTTAATTTGGTAAAATTCACCCTTGTTTTGTCACTTTGTAGTTTTTTTGAATGAATTTCTTCTTTGTTCATTCCTCCAGGAAATGATGCAACAAAACCACCAATGACACAAACGACTGAAGTGATGAAACCATCAACTTTAAACACAACAGAACAAACTGGTAAGAAGCAGGTTCAAACACTTTACAGATTGTCCATCCCATAACAGAAATGTTAGTATGAATAAATGTTTCAAGTGGATTTATTTATTTGTATCTATTAACACTGTGAATGTAAATGATACACCTGTATAAGTAGATTTGTTCAAATATAATTCAAGTGACAGACACATGAACCCTCTTCTTAAATATGACAACCTGCCAAAACATTTCACATGTACTTCCTTTACTTTCATGTTGTTTATGTGATTAATACTCTACAGCTTGTGCAGATTGTTCTGCTCTGATCTACACAATGTTGGTGATGCGTGTGGTTGAATTCGTCCTCATCACTGTTGTTACTGTTCTCATCACTGTTGTTACTGTTCGTCACTTCAGAGCTGGAGGTGAGAAAATGTTCACCAACCTTTGTTCAGTCTGATTAACACAAACTGTAAGTTTAGAGCTGAAATGTTTCTCTGATTTGTTTAGCAGGGAACCAGAGACCACCTGAGGCCTGTACTACGAAGCTGGATTAACCTATCCAGGATCTCTCTCCGTTACCTGGGTTGACTTAACCAGATCTTCGCAGTCTAGGATAAGCGGTACTACGAAGCTGGTTATCAACTCGGTAAATCAACCCAGGGTTTTCCAATCTGGATCTCTGCGCGTTCACATAAAGGGGAGGTGTTTGCAGCGTCTGACCAATCACAAACATGGAGAAACCCTGCAGAGCAGACTACTTTACCATGGAGGAGCAGACAATTATTATTCAAAAATATGAAGAATTCAAACACATCATCCAGGCCAAAAGCAACACTGTTGCTGCAGCAAACGCCAGGAAGGAATGCTGGCAGAAAATTGCCGACTCTGTTAATGTGTAAATTCACGAGATCATACAATATTAATTTATCAGACAATATAAACGGACTCTGATCACACAATGCCACTTTATTACGGCACAGACGTTTGGGGCAGATCGCTTCCTCAGTGCCCTTCCTCTCATAAGAGACATTAAGTTTTTCAGATTTCAAACCAACTGTATAACATACAGAATAATATCCCTCATGTGCCTCAAGGATTATTTTACAAATATATATTTTCGTCAATTTTTTACAATTACAATAAATAAATACAGTTATTATGCTCCCTGACACTTTGATCTCAGGATGTCAAATCTACAGAATAATATCCCCCACGTGCCTCAATGATTATTTTTTAAATATATATTTTGGCCAATTAAAAAATTGCATCTATCCCTAAAAACTCATTCTCTCCTAAGCGCTCCTCTCACGATCCGTGCACCAATGTTGACAGCCAGGATCTTTTAAGAATGGGCAGGTCATTTCCTAAGAGAGCTGATTGGTCAGGAGGTGGTGCTTTTGTACTCATTGATCTCTTATCCAGAACATAACCTGCTCCGGAGCAGGTTAGCCGTTCAGCATAAGTTACCATGGTGATTTACCCCGGTAAGAAGTGAACCAGCTTCGTAGTACGGAAAACCCAGGGTTAACCCTGAAGTTATCTCGATAAGAGAAAATCCAGCTTCGTAGTACAGGCCTCTGGACAGCTGCTCTTGTTTCCACATTCTCACCAAAACACTTCACACATCTCTCATTTCTCAGAAAAAATGAACTGCAAAGACAAAATAAGGAACTAAAACGTGTCAAACCACTAAAACACCTTCTTATCTGGTCCTTCCAGCCGTTACTGCATCATCACGTTGCATCAAAACTCAAAGTTTGACTCTTCATCAGTCTGTTCATGTGTGCTGTCAAACATCACCATGAATCCTGTCTGTTTTCTAATAAACACTATATACAGAAAAAAAGAGTTGCATTGCTGCAAACATTTATCTTAACTAACAATCTTCACACGTTCAACTTCCTCAGTTCTCGTCTTCTTCCTTTCACGAAGTCAAACACGTCATTGACAGAAATGCATCATGGTATCATGTCTGTAACTTCTGTTATTGCTGATCAAAACACTGTTTGGATGAAATTGGGATGAACTCTGTCAACTTACAGTGAATTCAACACCTGATAGAAAACAGAACAAAACAGACTGAATGTCTCTACAACACAAACTACTGTACAGACTCTGTAAGTTGAGAGCATCCATCTTCACACGTTCAACTTCCTCTTTTTATTATTAGGAAGTCAAACACGTCATTGTCACAAACACCCTGGTACCGAACACAGTGTGCACTTGTTGAATCTTAATATAGTTTAATATGGCAGAAACATATTTCTTTACCTTTTGATCCATGATTACATCCCAGTTTCACAGGATCTTTGTCATATGTTGCAGTTATGTGATATGTGTCTTAACTAATATTGGGATGCTACAGAAAATGTCCTTTTTTAGAAGGAAATCAATAAATGTAAATACATGTCCTGTGCACAAGATGTGAGAAAACAGGAAGTACTTTGAAATGCAGCAGTGGAGAGGAAGTGTGTTGTGGTCTTGGTGGTGATTGGCTGGACACATTCAGCCTTAACTTCTACACTATCTAATCCTTCATGTATTTACTCTTAGCTGATTATAATATAAGATCTTATATAGATATAGGTGATTATATAAGATACTGCAGATGTGAGTGATACCTTTCACGTTAATTACAAAAACGTTAAAATTAAATTGAATATGCTCAGATTAAAAAGTTGTTAATTTACAAGTGAGAAAAATAGACTGAAGCCGCAAAGAGGAGGAGACACTTTGCTCATTAAAGGAAGTAGATAGTTTATTTCTGCATTTTGAGACCTGAGAGTGAGAGAAGAAGACAGAGAAGCACGATGGTTGAACTCAGATGGATTAAAATGTTTTTATTTCTGATTCTGGGGCTTCAGTTTACAGGTAAGATACAAAAATGTGTTTTCACTAACCTTACCTTTGCTGAGAAAAGTCAAATAAGATACTTATTTATTCATTCACACTCAGTCATATTCTTATTTCAGTTCATTTATCACATTTCTCTCTCAAATTCTCAACAGCAGTAACTGGACAAACTCTCCTCTACATCACTGTCAGAGATGGAGATGAAGCCACTTTGTCCTGTGAAAATGTGATGACTGATCAGGATAAATGTGACAGAACTACCTGGCTCTTCAGTGGTTCAAAAAACACAGCAGTAGTAGAGCTGATTAAACGTGGGCAGATTGGTGAAGATGCCAAACCTAAATCAGACAGACTGAGTGTTACAGCGAAGTGTTCTCTGGTTATAAAGAAGGTCACAGTTGAGGATGCTGGTCGTTACAGCTGCAGGCAGTACGACAGATCAGGAAGACAACAAGGTCTAGACTCTCTGGTTTATATGTCTGTTGTCAGCAGTGAGTATTTACATCATAATGTTTTCAGATCAAACTGTCTTGTTAGAACAATATACTGAAACATTACAATAATTATGATTACAGTGATGAAGTTCATTTTACTCTTGTTGTCTTTCTCTCATAATATCTCCATCTTCACCAGTGACTGAACATAAGGACTCTGATGAGGTGAAGTTAAGCTGCTCTGTGTCAATTTTTGCATTTTGCATACACAAAGTGAAGTGGCTGTATAAAGGAAGAGACTTGGACATAAATACCAGAGACGTACAGACATCACAGTCTCCATGCTCAGCCACTATGTTGTTGTCTGCTGATCATTTTATTTACACATCAAATTATAAGGTTTTGCAGTGTGAAGTTGCAGATCTTAACAATAGAGAAGTGCAGCTGTATAACTTCAGCTCTCAGTTGTCAGGTGAGAAACCAGGTGAGGAGATAATGAGCTGTTAAAAATCACTTTATTCTGATATGACAAATAAACTATATTTGAAGTATGTGAGGTTTAATTTGGTAAAATTCACCCTTTTTTTGTCACTTTGTAGTTTTTGAATGAATTTCTTCTTTGTTCATTCCTCCAGGAAATGATGCAACAAAACCACCAATGACACAAACGACTGAAGTGATGAAACCATCAACTTTAAACACAACAGAACAAACAGGTAAGAAGCAGGTTCAAACACTTTACAGATTGTCCATCCCATAACAGAAATGTTAGTATGAGTAAATGTTTAAAGTGGATTTATTTATTTGTATCTATTAACACTGTGAATGTAAATGATACACCTGTATAAGTAGATTTGTTCAAATATAATTCAAGTGACAGACACATGAACCCTCTTCTTAAATATGACAACCTGCCAAAACATTTCACATGTACTTCCTTTACTTTCATGTTGTTTCTGTGATTAATACTCTACAGCTTGTGCAGATTGTTCTGCTCTGATCTACACAATGTTGGTGATGCGTGTGGTTGAATTCGTCCTCATCACTGTTGTTACTGTTCTCATCACTGTTGTTACTGTTCGTCACTTCAGAGCTGGAGGTGAGAAAATGTTCACCAACCTTTGTTCAGTCTGATTAACATAAACTGTAAGTTTAGAGCTGAAATGTTCCTCTGATTTGTTTAGCAGGGAACCAGAGACCACCTGGTGACCTCACTGTGAGTCGATGTATAAAATCACCTAATAACGTCCATGTTACTGTAATGCAGGACTGTGAATGTCTCACTGTTTGTGTTTGTGCAGGTTTCTTACTCAGTAAGAAGCAGAGCAGCGAGGCGTTCAGGTCCAGCAGCCAGTCAGGTAAATATCTGATGGTGCGTTCAGGGTCAGTCAGCTCGGAGGAAAATCTGGGAGTTTGAGACTCTTTCAAATTAATTTATTTGCACATGTGAGATTATTTGTGATTGTGCTGAATGTGCAGCAGCAGAAACCTAAAGGTGAAAGAAGAGGGGTTGTGATTTGTTAGTTTTCAGCATGAGTGTGTCAGACTTTGTGTTTCTTTGTGTTGTTTTTCACAGGAGATGAATGATGAAGATGATGGTGCAGTGAACTATGAAAACTGATCAACCACTTCCACACCGACATCAGCTCACCAGAGAAACGACTCCCTGACTGTTATACCATTAACATCCTCTCAGTTTTACATGAGTAGGTGAATTCTTTACATAAAGAAAAAAAAAGATGATTTTCATGATTTATTATTGTAAAAGCTTTATTTGTCCAGCAGGGGGTGTAGTGAGTTAATTAGTAGCAAAGGAGGCTGTCTGGAGAGTAAATGAGAAAATATGTTTTGTGTCCTGAGACACTTTTTAGTTTGACAAGAATATTAACATCTGGATTTTATCTCTAGTTATGTAAGAAGCACAGTGTGAATATTATCAAATGTCTTATTCTGCATTATGTATCTAACTTTTCTCATGTTTTCACTCATTTAATCTGCTTCAAGTAGAAGAATATATACGTTAATTTAGACTTTTAAGACTATCTTGGCTGCTTCTTAAGTTGCAGCAGCTGCAGCTCAGTTTCATGCTTAAGTGTAGAGAAGAAATCATTTTAACTTTCATTCATCATTGTTGTTGACATGTTTATCAGGAGTCCACCATGTGTTTGGTTTCAATGAGTCTTCCTGCGGTCAGTAACAGTCACCTCTTTGTTATATCTTTTAATAATATAATATAAAAATAAAGACATGTTTACCATTTAATTTGACTGTTCTTGTAATTATTTGTGCTGCTGTTGTTTCCACATTCTCACCAAAAAATGAACTGCAAAGACAAAATGAGGAACTAAAAGGTGTCAAACCATTAAAACATCATCTCATTTGTTCTTTCCCATCAGCTACAACATCATCATGTTATATCATGACTCAAAGTTTGACTCTTTATCTGTCAAACATCACCATGAGTCCTTCTTTTATTGTTGATCAAAACGTTTTTTTAAATGTTTGAAAGAAAATGGGATGAACTCTGTCAACTTACACTAAATTCAACACCTGACAGAAAACAGAATAAAATAGACACAGTCTCTATAATACAACAGAGACGCAACATACTCATATATTGACTGGAAAACTGGGTGGGACTTTCTGGCACAGTATTAAACTGGTTTGAATTGTACATAAAGGACAGGGACCGCTTTGTGTCTATAGGTAATTACACATCTGAGTGAACAAAAATTACGTCTGGAGTTCCCAAGGCTCCAATCTGAGCCTCTTCTGTTCAATATCTACTGCTCCCACTAGCTCAGGTTATGGAAAACTATAAAAGTGCCTGATTTCGCAGCAGCACAATACCCCAATTCAACCACTAGATAGAGACAAAGAGGATGTGTTCACATTGTAGACGACGACGCAGGCAAGCTAGATTTCATTCCCCATGCCATGTAAATAAATACATGGAAAATGGCTTGATTTGACTCAAAATGATCCAGAGACATTGGAGTAGCTTTTCCTGGTAGTAATATGCGACCAGACACAACTTTAAACCACAAAAACAGCAAAGGTAAGACGTAATTTGTAGCTGTAAATTTGCAACGGGAAGTTTGTTTAGATATTTCTTTCATGGTTTATTCAGTGAGTTTTGGTAAGACAGTGATGGGAGGTACACGACTGGAAATCTCTGAAATCTCAGGATTTATTTGATGTGTCGTTATGTGGATATCATGAAATTATAGATACAAGGACCACTGTGACTGCAGGCATGCACCGTGCTAATACGGAGGACACTTGTTGCTACTCTCGCAGTCAGTTGCTCGGTGTTTGACTTGCACTTTGTTTAGCTTTAAATGGTTGTGCTAGCTTGCGGTTTACTTATGTCGGCGGGCCTCTCGTGATTAAAAGTTGCACACATAGAGATCAGATTATCATGCAAACAGCTAACCTGTCACTATGTGATCAACTATATAAACATTATACTAACAATGCGTAGTAAGGAAGTAAGGAAGTGAGTTCATGGCTCAACGTCTTGCAGGAAATGACGATGATTTGTCAAATAATTTATTTATGTTAATAGTTGTGATCGCCACATAACGAAATCATGGAGGGTCTGATAATTATGCAGGGAACACATAGATTTATATAACTATATTTCCAATGGACTATAGGCTACGGTCCAATACAGGCACTGAGTTAATGCATTGAACATATCAATGTGCCAGAATTTTCTCCAGTTAAACAAATTTAAAACCTAAGTCATTGTTTTTGGAGCCAGAGAAGAACAATTAAAAGTCAGTGCTCAGCTTCACTCTGTAATGTTAAAAACCACAAAGCAATCCAGTAGTCCTGGACTCAGTCCTGGACAACTGCTGTTGTTTCTCACCAAAACACTTCACACATCTCTCATTTCTCAGAAAAATGAACTGCAAAGACAAAATGAGGAACTAAAAGGTGTCATGCCATTAAAACATCATGTCATCTGTTCCTTCCAGCTGCTACAGCATCACCATGTTGCATGAAAGTTTGACTCTTCATCAGTCTGACAAACGTCATTGACAGAAATGCATCATGGTATCATGTCTGTAGCTTCTGTTATTACTGATCAAAACACTGTTTGGATGAAATTGGAATGAACTCTGTCAACTTACAGTGAATTCAACACCTGACAGAAAACAGAACAAAACAGACTGAATGTCTCTACAACACAAACTACTGTACAGACTCTGTAAGTTGAGAGCATCCATCTTCACACGTTCAACTTCCTCTTTTTAATATTAGGAGGTCAAACACGTCATTTTTACAAACACACCTGGTACCAAACACAGTGTGCACTTGTTGAATCTTAATATAGTTTAATATGGCTGCTCTGAATGCAGAAACATATTTCTTTACCTTGTAATCCATGATTACATCCCAGTTTCACAGGATCTTTATCAGATGTTGCAGTTATGTGATATGTGTCTTAACCAATATTGGGATGCTACAGAAAATGTCCTTTTTTAGAAGGAAATCAATAAATGTAAATACATGTCCTGTGCACAAGATGTGAGAAAAGAGGAAGTACTTTGACATGCAGCAGTGGAGAGGAAGTGTGTTGTGGTCTTGGTGGTGATTGGCTGGACACACTCAGCCTTAACGTCTACACTATCTAATCCTTCATGTATTTACTCTTAGCTGGTTATAATATAAGATCTTATATAGATTTAGGAGATTATATAAGATACTGCAGATGTGAGTCATAGCTTTCACGTTAATTACAGAAACATTAAAATTAAATTGAATATGCTTCACTAAAAATGTGTTTAGTTACAAGTGAGAAAAATAGACTGAAGCTGCAAAGAGGAGGAGACACTTTCCTCATTAAGGGAAGTAGATCGTTTATTTCTGTATTTTGAGAACTGAGAGTGAGAGAAGCTGACAGAGAGAAAGACAGAGAAGCACGATGGTTGAACTCAAATGGATTAAAATGTTTTTATTTCTGATTCTGGGGCTTCAGTTTACAGGTAAGATACAAAAATCTTATTCAATAACCTTCATTTTACTGAGAAAGTCAAATAAGATACTTATTTATAACATTCACACTCAGTCATATTCTTATTTCAATTCATTTATCACAATTTCTCTCTCAAATTCTCGACAGCAGTAACTGAACAACTCCTCTTCATCACTGTCAGAGATGGAGATGAAGCCACTTTGTCCTGTAAAAATGTGATGACTGATCAGTATAAATGTGACAGAACTGATTGGGACTTCATTGGTCCAAGAAACCCAGCAGCAGTAGAGCTGATTGAACGTGGGCAGATTGTTGAAAATGCCAAAGTTAAATCAGACAGACTGAGTGTTACAGCGGACTGTTCTCTGGTTATAAAGAAGGTCACAGTTGAGGATGTTGGTCTTTACGACTGCACACAGTACGACAGATCAGGACAAGAACAAGGTGAAGGCTCTCTGGTTCATCTGTTTGTTGTCAGCAGTGAGTATTTACATCATAATGTTTTCAGTTCAAACTGTCTTGTTAGAACAATATATATACTGAAACATTACAATAATTATGATTACTGTGATGAAGTTAATTTTAACTGATATGTTCATATGATGTCATATTTGTATTTGTGTCTGTGTGCCCTCACTTGAGTTGGCACATCTATGATTGGATGCTCAACAGCCAATCAGGCTGCTTCCTCCCCTCCCAGCTTGTGATTGGCTGCTGGTTTGTGGTTCATTTACATACACTGTTACAACTAGAGCAAGTTCTGAAGTGCACATGTCTGTTAGAAACCGCATACCTACCTACTACTCGTACTAACTCTGACGTCATTTGAAGTATGTTGTGTGTTTCAACTGCGTAGTATGTGATTTAGAGTATGTGAGAAGTTCCTGGATGGTTTACTAGATTCTCCAGAAATGCAGAGTATGCATCAAGAGCTGACTACTCACACTCACATTACCCAAGATGCAACGCTACTACTCACACTCACATTACCCAAGATGCAACGCTACTACTCACACTCACATTACCCAAGATGCAACATTACTTCTGAAAAAAACCCCAAAATATAAACGTCACAGATCACCACCTTGGTGGTTTCAAGTTAGCTACAGCGAGGGTATGTTCACTTCCTGTTTTCAAAATAAAAGTACCAATTCTATCTTTATGGATTTCTCAATAATAAAAGGCAATGGGTGTTTTATTTTTGTTGTTGTGGATCTAAAGGGCTACTTTACTTTCTTCCTAAAAAGGTTAGAAATGTGGATAAAGTGGAATATTTACAGAGTTAGAGCTAAAATGAAATCAGCTTCAGCCTTATGATTTCAGCTCGGGTAGGAACCAAATGCATTGTGGGTTATCGTGTAGTTTACTACAGTGTAAACGGTCTGCTTACTATCTGAGGCCTGTACTACGAAGCTGGATTAACCTACCCAGGATATCTCTCCGTTACCTGGGTTGACTTATCCAGACATTCGCAGTCTAGGATAAGCGGTACTACGAAGCTGGTTATCAACTCGGTAAATCAACTCAGGGTTTTCCAATTTGGATCTCTGTGCTCACATAAAGGGGGGGTGTTTGCAGCGTCTGACCAATCACAAACATGCAGAAACCCTGCAGAGCAGACTACTTTACCATGGAGGAGCAGACAATTATTGTTTAACAATATGAAGAATTCAATCACATCATCCAGGCCAAAAGCAACACTGATGCAGCAAAAACCAGGAAGGAATGCTGGCAGAAAATTGCCGACTCTGTTAATGCGTAAATTCACGAGATCATACAATATTAATTTATCAGACAATATAAACGGACAGCACTCTGATCACACAATGTCACTTTATTACGGCACAGACGTTTGGGGCAGAGCGCTTCCTCAGTGCCCTTCCTTTCATAGAGACATTAAGTTAGTTTAATATTCAACATTCAAAATACAAACCTATTATGCGCTACAACCATTTGAGTGAATGATTTCAAACCAACTGTATAACATACAGAATAATATCCCTCATGTGCCTCAAGGCTTATTTTACAAATATATCTTTTCGTCAATTTTTTACAATTACAATAAATAAATACAGTTATTATGCTCCCTGACACTTTGATCTCAGTCTTCCTGCAGTCAGTAACAGTCACCTCTTTGTTATATCTTTTAATAATATAATATAAAAATAAAGACATGTTTACCATTTAATTTGACTGTTTTTGTAATTATTTGTGCTGCTGTTGTTTCCACATTCTCACCAAAAAATGATCTGCAAAGAGAAAATGAACAACTAAAAGGTGTCAAACCATTAAAACACCATCTCATTTGTTCTTTCCCAGCAGTAACAACATCATCATGTTATATCATGACTGACAGTTTGACTCTTTATCTGTCAAACATTACCATGAGTCCTTCTGTTATTGTTGATCTAAACGTTTTTGAATGTTTGAAAGGAAATGGGATGAACTCTGTCAACTTACACTGAATTCAACACCTGACATAAAACAGACACAGTCTCTACAACACAACACAACAGAGACACAACATATTAATATATTGACTGGAAAACTGGGTGGGACTTTCTGGCACAGTATTAAACTGGTTTGAATTGTACATAAGGGAAAGGGACCACTTTGTGTCTATAGGTAATTACACATCTGAGTGAACAAAAATGACGTCTGGAGTTCCCAAGGCTCCAATCTGAGCCTCTTCTGTTCAATATCTACATGCTCCCACTAGCTCAGGTTATGGAAAACTATAAAAGTGCCTTATTTCGCAGCAGCACAATACCACAATTCAACCACTAGATGGAGACAAAGAGTATATGTTCACATTGTAGACGACGACGCAGGCAAGCTAGATTTCATTCCCCCTGCCATGTAAGTAAATACATGGAAAATGGCTTGATTTGACTCAAAATGATCCAGAGACATTGGAGTAGCTTTTCCTGGTAGTAATATGCGACCAGACACAACTTTAAACCACAAAAAGTAGCAAAGGTAAGACGTAATGTGTAGCTGTAAATTTGCAACGGGAAGTTTGTTTAGATATTTCTTTCATGGTTTATTCAGTGAGTTTTGGTAAGACAGTGATGTGAGGTACACGGCTGGAATCTCTGAAATCTCAGGATTTATTTGATGTGTCTTTATGTGGATATCATGAAATTATAGATACAAGGACCACTGGGACTGCAGGCATGCACCGTGCTAATACGGAGGACACTTGTTGCTACTCTCGCAGTCAGTTGCTCGGTGTTTGACTTGCACTTTGTTTAGCTTGAAATGGTTGTGCTAGCTTGCGGTTTACTTATGTCGGCGGGCCTCTCGTGATTAAAAGTTGCACACATAGAGATCAGATTATCATGTAAACAGCTAACCTGTCACTATGTGATCAACTATATCAACATTATCACTCACAATGCGTAGTGAGGAAGTAGGAAGTGAGTTCATGGGTCAACCTCTTGCAGGAAATGACGATGATTTGTCAAATAATTTATTTATGTTAATAGTTGTGATCGCCATATAACGAAATCATGGAGGGTCTAATAATTATGCAGAGAACACACAGATTTATATAACTATATTTCCAAGGGACTATATGGTCCAAAACAGGCACTGAGTTAATGCATTGAACACATCAATGATGTGCCAGAATTTTCTCCAGTTAAACAAATTAAAAACGTAAGTAATTGTTTTTGGAGCCAGAGAAGAACAATTAAAAGTCAGTGCTCAGCTTCACTCTGTAATGTTAAAAACCACAAAGCAATCCAGAAATCTTGGTGTAGTCCTGGACTCAGACCTGATTTTCAACAGCCATATCACAGACCTCTCAGGTGGTTTGGGACAGGTCTGCTTTCTGTTCCCCTGAGTCAAAACTGAATCCAGATACAGCACACACAACATCCTTTAAACTACTTTATGCTTATTACATGTTGCTGTTGTTTGATATGTGTATTAACCAATATTGGGGCACCACAGAAAATGTCAAAGAGAAATTTAATTTGTCTTTAAATGTAAATACATGTACTGTGGACAGGACGTAAGAAACCAATATTTTCATATTTTAAAAGCATTAAATGAAGTACTTTGAAGTGCAGTAATGGAAAGGAAGTGTGTTCTGGTCTTAATGGTGAGTCACTGCAGACATTTAACCTGAACTCCTCTATTATCTCATCCTATATGTATATAGATATAAGATTATGTAATATACCACAGATGCTTGTTTGTAAAATGGAAAAAAAACCTTGAATACATAGAACAGGGAAGCTAATGTGCTCCACCTACAAAAAGTTACAAGTTTGGTAACTTACAATTGAGAAAGATTGGAGTCGACAATTTGTTCATTAAAGGAAGTAGACAGTTTATTTCTTCATTTTGAGAGCTGAGGGTGTGAGAAAAGGACAGAGAGAAAGACAGAGAAGGACGATGGTTGAAATCAGATGGATTAAAATGTTTTTATTTCTGATTCTGGGGCTTCAGGTTACAGGTAAGATACACAAATCTGCATCATGACCAATGGTAATGTATTTAATAACAGTTTTACTGGGGACAGTTTGTAACATTCACACTATAGTCATATTCTTATTTCAGTTCATTTATCACATTTCTCTCTCAAATTCTCAACAGCAGTAACTGCCCTCTCCATCACTGTCAGAGATGGAGATGAAGTCACTTTGTCCTGTGAAGATGTGATGACTGATCAGAATAAATGTGACAGGACTGACTGGCTCTTCAGTGGTTCAAGAAACCCATTAACAGTAGATCTGATTAAACGTGGGAAGATTGTTGAAGATGCCAAAGTTAAATCAGACAGACTGAGTGTTACAGCTGACTGTTCTCTGGTTATAAAGGAGGTCACAGTTGAGGATGCTGGTTGGTATGTCTGCGAACAGTTCAACAGATCAGGACAACTACAATCAGATCTAGGCTCTCTGGTTGTTCTGTCTGTTGTTATCAGTGAGTATTTACATCATAATGTTTTCAGTTCAAACTGTCTTGTTAGAACAATATACTGAAACATTACAATAATTATGATTTTAGTGATGAAGTTAATTTTACTCTTGTTGTCTTTCTCTCATAATATCTCCATCTTCACCAGTGACTGAACATAAGGACTCTGATGAGGTGAAGTTAAACTGCTCTGTGTCGACATTTGTTGGGTGCATACACACAGTGAAGTGGCTGTACAGAGGAAGAGACTTGGACATAAATACCAGAGACGTACAGACATCACAGTCTCCATGCTCAGCCACTATGTTGTTGTCTGCTGATCATTTTATTTACACATCAAATTATGAGGTTTTGCAGTGTAATGTCACAGATATCAACAGTGGAAAAGTGCAGCTGTATAACTTCAACTCTCAGTTGTCAGGTGAGAAACCAAGTGAGAGGATAATGAGCTGTTAAAAATCACTTTATTCTGATATGACAAATAAACTATATTTGAAGTATGTGAGGTTTAATTTGGTAAAATTCACCCTTGTTTTGTCACTTTGTAGTTTTTTTGAATGCATTTCTTCTTTGTTCATTCCTCCATGAAATGATGCAACAAAACCACCAATGACACAAACGACTGACGTGATGAAACCATCAACTTTAAACACAACAGAACAAACTGGTAAGAAGCAGGTTCAAACACTTTACAGATTGTCCATCCCATAACAGAAATGTTAGTATGAGTAAATGTTTCAAGTGGATTTATTTATTTGTATCTATTAAGACTGTGAATGTAAATGATACACCTGTATAAGTAGATTTGTTCAAATATAATTCAAGTGACAGACACATGAACCCTCTTCTTAAATATGACAACCTGCCAAAACATTTTACATGTACTTCCTTTACTTTCATGTTGTTTCTGTGATTGATACTCTACAGCTTGTGCAGATTGTTCTGCTCTGATCTACACAATGTTGGTGATGCGTGTGGTTGAATGCGTCCTCATCACTGTTGTTACTGTTCTCATCACTGTTGTTACTGTTCGTCACTTCAGAGCTGGAGGTGAGAAAATGTTCACCAACCTTTGTTCAGTCTGATTAACACAAACTGTAAGTTTAGAGCTGAAATGTTTCTCTGATTTGTTTAGCAGGGAACCAGAGACCACCTGATGACCTCACTGTGAGTCGATGTATAAAATCAACTAATAACATCCATGTTACTGTAATGCAGGACTGTGAATGTCTCACTGTTTGTGTTTGTGCAGGTTTCTTACTCAGTAAGAAGCAGAGCAGCAAAGCGTTCAGGTCCTGCAGCCAGTCAGGTAAATATCTGATGGTGCGTTCAGGGTCAGTCAGCTGGGAGGAAAATCTGGGAGTTTGAGACTCTTTCAAATTAATTTATTTGTATATGTGAGATTATTTGTGATTGTGCTGAATGTGCAGCAGCAGAAACCTAAAGGTGAAAGAAGTGGGGTTGTGATTTGTTAGTTTTCAGCATGAGTGTGTCAGACTTTGTGTTTCTTTGTGTTGTTTTTTACAGGAGATGAATGATGAAGATGATGGTGCAGTGAACTATGAAAACTGATCAACCACTTCCACACCAACATCAGCTCACCAGAGAAACGACTCCCTGACTGTTATATCATTAACATCCTCTCATTGTTACATGAGTAGGTGAATTCTTTACATAAAGAAAAAAAAAGATGATTTTCAGGAATTATTATTGTAAAAGCTTTATTTGTCCAGCAGGGGGTGTAGTGAGTTAAGTAGTAGCACTGTGTTCAAAGGAGGCTGTCTGCAGAGTAAATGAGAAAATATGTTTTGTGTCCTGAGACACTTTTTAGTTTGACAAGAATATTAACATCTGGATTTTATGTCTAGTTATGTAAGAAGCACAGTGTGAATATTATCAAATGTCTTATTCTGCATTATGTCTCTAACTTTTCTCATGTTTTCACTCATTTAACTCCCTTAAATCTGCTTCTAGTGGAGGAATTTAGACCTTAATTTAGACTTTTAAGACTTTCTTGGCTGCTTTTTAAGTTGCAGCAGCTGCAGCTCAGTTTCATGCTTAAGTGTAGAGAAGAAATCATTTTAACTTTCATTCATCATTGTTGTTGACATGTTTGTCAGGAGTCCAACATGTGTTTGGTTTGAATGAGTCTTCCTGCAGTCAGTAACAGTCACCTCTTTGTTATATCTTTTAATAATATAATATAAAAATAAAGAAATGTTTACCATTTAAAATGACTGTTTTTGTAATTATTTGTGCTGCTGTTGTTTCCACATTCTCACCAAAAAATGAACTGCAAAGACAAAATGAGGAACTAAAAGGTGTCAAACCGTTAAAACATCATCTCATTTGTTCTTTCCCATCAGCTACAACATCATCATGTTATATCATGACTCAAAGTTTGACTCTTTACCTGTCAAACATCACCATGAATTCTTCTGTTATTGTTGATCAAAACGTTTTGACTATTTGAAAGAAAATGGGATGAACTCTGTCAAATTACACTAAATTCAACACCTGACAGAAAACAGAATAAAATAGACACAGTCTCTATAATACAACAGAGACGCAACATACTCATATATTGACTGGAAAACTGGGTGGGACTTTCTGGCACAGTATTAAACTGGTTTGAATTGTACATAAAGGACAGGGACCGCTTTGTGTCTATAGGTAATTACACATCTGAGTGAACAAAAATGACGTCTGGAGTTCCCAAGGCTCCAATCTGAGCCTCTTCTGTTCAATATCTACATGCTCCCACTAGCTCTGGTTATGGTAAACTATAAAAGTGCCTGATTTCGCAGCAGCTTTTAAAAAAAAAAAAATTGCGATGACATTTGCTGTGTTTATAGGCATTTGTTGTAAAAGATAGTTGCACTTTTCCCTCTTGCTCAGGTTATAATATCACAATACCACAATTCAACCACTAGATGGAGACAAAGACGCTGTGTTCACATTGTAGACGACGACGCAGGCAAGCTAGATTTCATTCCTCATGCCATGTAAATAAATACATGGAAAATGGCTTGATTTGACTCTGGAATCACTGAAATCTCACGATTTATTTGATGTGTCGTTATGTGGATATCATGAAATTATAGATACAAGGACCACTGTGACTGCAGGCATGCACCGTGCTTAGACGGAGGACACTTGTTGCTACTCTCGCAGTCAGTTGCTCGGTGTTTGACTTGCACTTTGTTTAGCTTTAAATGGTTGTGCTAGCTTGCGGTTTACTTATGTCGGCGGGCCTCTCGTGATTAAAAGTTGCACATATAGAGATCAGATTATCATGCAAACAGCTAACCTGTGACTATGCGATAAACTATATCAACATTATCACTAACAATGCGTAGTAAGGAAATAGGAAGTGAGTTCATGGTTCAACCTCTTGCAGGAAATGACGATGATTTGTCAAATTATTTATTGATGTTAATAGTTGTGATCGCCACATAACGAAATCATGGAGAATCTGATAATTATGCAGAGAACACACAGATTTATATAACTATATTTCCAAGGGACTATACGGTCCAATACAGTCACTGAATGAATGCATTGAACACATCAATGGGCCAGAATTTTCTCCAGTTAAACAAATTTAAAACCTAAGTCATTGTTTTTGGAGCCAGAGAAGAACAATTAAAAGTCAGTGCTCAGCTTCATTCTGTAATGTTAAAAACCACAAAGCAATCCAGTAGTCCTGGACTCAGTCCTGGACAACTGCTGTTGTTTCCACATTCTCACCAAAACACTTCACACATCTCTCATTTCTCAGAAAAATGAACTGCAAAGACAAAATGAGGAACTAAAAGGTGTCATGCCATTAAAACATCATGTCATCTGTTCCTTCCAGCTGCTACAGCATCACCATGTTGCATCAAAGTTTGACTCTTCATCAGTCTGACAAACGTCATTGACAGAAATGCATCATGGTATCATGTCTGTAGCTTCTGTTATTGCTGATCAAAACACTGTTTGGATGAAATTGGGATGAACTCTGTCAACTTACAGTGAATTCAACACCTGACAGAAAACAGGACAAAACAGACTGAATGTCTCTACAACACAAACTACTGTACAGACTCTGTAAGTTGAGAGCATCGATCTTCACACCTTCAACTTCCTCTTTTTATTATTAGGAGGTCAAACACGTCATTTTTACAAACACCCTGGTACCGAACACAGTGTGCACTTGTTGAATCTTAATATAGTTTAATATGGCTGCTCTGAATGCAGAAACATATTTCTTTACCTTGTGATCCATGATTACATCCCAGTTTCACAGGATCTTTGTCAGATGTTGTAGTCATGTGATATGTGTCTTAACCAATATTGGGATGCTACAGAAAATGTCCTTTTTTAGAAGGAAATCAATAAATGTAAATACATGTCCTATGCACAGGATTAGAGAAAAGAGGAAGTACTTTGAAATGCAGCAGTGGAGAGGAAGTGTGTTGTGGTCTTGGTGCTGATTGGCTGGACACATTCAGCCTTAACGTCTACACTATCTAATCCTTCATGTATTTACTCTTGGCTGATTATAATATAAGATCTTATATAGATATAGGAGATTATATAAGATACTGCAGATGTGAGTGATAGCTTTCACGTTAATTACAGAAACATTAAAATTAAATTGAATATGCTCCACTAAAAATGTGTTTAGTTACAAGTGAGAAAAATAGACTGAAGCCGCAAAGAGGAGGAGACACTTTCCTCATTAAGGGAAGTAGACAGTTTATTTCTGTATTTTGAGAACTGAGAGTGAGAGAAGCAGACAGAGAGAAAGACAGAGAAGCACAATGGTTGAACTCAAATGGATTAAAATGTTTTTATTTCTGATTCTGGGGCTTCAGTTTACAGGTAAGATACAAAAATCTTATTCAATAACCTTCATTTTACTGAGACAGTCAAATAAGATACTTATTTATAACAGTCATATTCTTATTTCAATTCATTTATCACAATTTCTCTCTCAAATTCTCAACAGCAGTAACTGAACAACTCCTCTTCATCACTGTCAGAGATGGAGATGAAGTCACTTTGTCCTGTGAAAATGTGATGACTGATCAGTATAAATGTGACAGAACTGACTGGGACTTCGTTGGTCCAAGAAACCCAGCAGCAGTAGAGCTGATTAAACGTGGGCAGATTGTTGAAAATGCCAAAGTTAAATCAGACAGACTGAGTGTTACAGCGGACTGTTCTCTGGTTATAAAGAAGGTCACAGTTGAGGATGTTGGTGTTTACGACTGCACACAGTACGACAGATCAGGACAACAACAAGATCACTACTCTCTGGTTTTTCTGTCTGTTGTCAGCAGTGAGTATTTACATCATAATGTTTTCAGTTCAAACTGTCTTGTTAGAACAATATACTGAAACATTACAATAATTATGATTACTGTGATGAAGTTAATTTTAACTGATATGTTCATATGATGTCATATTTGTATTTGTGTCTGTGTGCCCTCACTTGAGTTGGCACATCTATGATTGGATGCTCAACAGCCAATCAGGCTGCTTCCTCCCCTCCCAGCTTGTGATTGGCTGCTGGTTTTGTGGTTCATTTACATACACTGTTACAACTAGAGCAAGTTTTGAAGTGCACATGTTGTCTGTTAGAAACTGCATACTTTCCTACTACTCGTACTAACTCTGACGTCATTTGAAGTATGTAGTGTGTTTAACTGTGTAGTGATTTAGAGTATGTGAGAAGTTCCTGGATGGTTTACTAGATTCTCCAGAAATGCAGAGTATGCATCAAGAGCTGACTACTCACACTCACATTACCCAAGATGCAACGCTACTACTCACACTCACATTACCCAAGATGCAACGCTACTACTCACACTCACATTACCCAAGATGCAACGTTACTTCTGAAAAAAACCCAAAATATAAACGTCACAGATCACCACCTTGGTGGTTTCAAGTTAGCTACAGCGAGGGTATGTTCGCTTCCTGTTTTCAAAATAAAAGTACCAATTCTATCTTTATGGATTTCTCAATAATAAAAGGCAATGGGTGTTTTATTTTTGTTGTTGTGGATCTAAAGGGCTACTTTACTTTCTTCCTAAAAAGGTTAGAAATGTGGATAAAGTGGTATATTTACAGAGTTAGAGCTAAAATGAAATCAGCTTCAGTCTGATGATTTCAGCTCGGGTAGGAACCAAATGCATTGTGGGTTATCGTGTAGTTTACTACAGTGTAAACGGTCTGCTTACTGTCTGAGGCCTGTACTACAAAGCTGGATTAACCTACCCAGGATATCTCTCCGTTACCTGGGTTGACTTATCCAGACATTCGCAGTCTAGGATAAGCGGTACTACGAAGCTGGTTATCAACTCGGTAAATCAACCCAGGGTTTTCCAATCTGGATCTCTGCGCGTTCACATAAAGGGGAGGAGTCTGCAGCGTCTGACCAATCACAAACATGGAGAAACCCTGCAGAGCAGACTACTTTACCATGGAGGAGCAGACAATTATTCTTTAACAATATGAAGAATTCAAACATCATCCAGGCCAAAAGCAACACTGATGATGCAGCAGCAAAAACCAGGAAGGAATGCTGGCAGAAAATTGCCGACTCTGTTAATGCGTAAATTCATGAGATCATACAATATTAATTTATCGGACAATATAAACGGACAGCACTCTGATCACACAATGTCACTTTATCACGGCACAGACGTTTGGGGCAGAGCGCTTCCTCAGTGCCCTTCCTTTCATAAGAGACATTAAGTTAGTTTAATATTCAACATTCAAAATACAAACCTATTATGCGCTACAACCATTTGAGTGAATGATGTCAAACCAACTGTATAATGTACAGACTAATATCCCTCATGTGCCTCAAGGATTATTTTACAAAT
The DNA here is from genome assembly GCA_021039105.1 of Scomber colias. NCBI lineage: Eukaryota > Metazoa > Chordata > Actinopteri > Scombriformes > Scombridae > Scomber > Scomber colias. Next base: position 73,713 of record JAJDFG010000407.1, on the reverse strand, counting down.
ATATATTTTCGTCAATTTTTTACAATTACAATAAATAAATACAGTTATTATGCTCCCTGACCCTTTGATCTCAAGATGTCAAACCTACAGAATAATATCCCTCATGTGCCTCAATGATTATTTTTTAAATATATATTTTGGCCAATTAAAAAATTGCATCTATCACTAAAAACTCTTTCTCTCCTAAGCGCTCCTCTCACGATCCGCGCACCAATGTTGACAGGATCTTTTAAGAATGGGCAGGTCATTTTCTAAGAGAGCTGATTGGTCAGGAGGTGGTGCTTTCATACTCGTTGATCTCTTATCCAGAACGTAACCTGCTCCGGAGCAGGTTAGCCGTTCAGCATAAGTTACCATGGTGATTTACCCCGGTAAGAAGTGAACCAGCTTCGTAGGACGGAAAACCCAGGGTTAACCCTGAAGTTACCTCGATAAGAGAAAATCCAGCTTCGTAGTACAGGCCTCTGGTCCTTTAGTGTGGAGTATAGAAGTATGTAGTATGTAGTATGTAGTATAGAAGTATGTGGTTTCGAACACAGCCATAGACTTGTAAGCAAATGCATGTGATCGCACAGAGCAGAGATTGAGCGTGTAGACAGAGTTGAGCACGCACAGCACAGTACGCAGATTTGTTTATGTTACAACCCAGCTCGTTGAAAGGAAGTGTAACATAAAAACCAGATGTAAAAGGTTTAAACAAAACTATTTATTAACCAAGGATTTACAAATAACAAACAAAGGCCGGGTGATGCTGCTCAAATAAACAAAGAAATAGAACAAAAAGAGGACTCTAAAAACAGCGCTAACAACACAAAAAGGAAGCTTACCAAATCTCTATAACAATACCAAAAAGGTGAGCAGCACCCCTACTCCTAGTGAGCTAATACAAAACGTGGAACTAGTGATGGTGTGCAACAGTACCATTAACTCGGCCAACAGGTAACAATATCACGATCTCAACAAAGGTGCAACAGCAAAGCAAGGTGAACTGGCCACAATAATCCAGCCGCCTCGAGTGTCGGGCTGCAGAGCATTATGAAGAGCATGCCCTCTAATTGGAAGCCGAGGTTGGAGTAACTCCACCGACGCCGCACCAATCAGGATGCCGAATGGAACCGGAGGAATGGGAGGAGCCAGGACTGGAGATTGGCTAGACGGAAGTGAAGGGAACCAAACAAAAGAGAGAACACAAAGAACCCACACAGACACACAATACACACCATACACACTGCTAGAGGGCCGTAACACTCGGATTAATGTTTTCTGTTCGAAATATAAAATGCGTGCTCAGTTAAGTCTCACTACGCTCTCACTAATGTGGAACAAATATAACGTCATATGAACAAAGTTTCAAAGTATTCAGTGAAGTACTTTGGGATTGGTCTGCTTTCTGTTCCCCTGAGTCAAAACTAAATCCAGATACAGCACACACAACATCATCTAAACTACTTTATGCTCATTACATGTTGCTGTTATGTGATATGTGTATTAACCAATATTGGGGCACCACAGAAAATGTCAAAGAGAAATTTTATTTGTCTTTAAATATAAATACATGTACTGTGGACAGGACGTAAGAAACCAATATTTTCATATTTTAAAAGCATCAAATGAAGTACTTTGAAATGTAGCAATGGAAAGGAAGTGTGTTCTGGTCTTAATGGAGAGTCACTGCAGACATTCACCCTAAACTCCTCTATTATCTAATCCTATATGTAGATATAAGATGATGTAATATACCACAGATGCTTGCTTGTGAAGTGGAACAATCTTATACAGAAAAGGGACGCTAATATGCTCCACCTACCAAAGGTTACAAGTTTGATAACTTTCAAGTGAGAAAGATGAGAGGAGGAGACATTTTGCTCATTACAGGAAGTAGATAATTTATTTCTGCATTTTTAGAGCTGAGAGTGTCTCTGTTGTCAGCAGTGAGTATTTACATCATAATGTTTTCAGCTCAAACTGTCTTGTTAGAATAATATACTGAAACATTACATTAGTTATGATTACAGTAATGAAGTTAATTTTACTCTTTTTCTTTGTTCATTCCTCCATGAAATGATGCAACAAAACCACCAATGACACAAACGACTGAAGTGATGAAACCATCAACTTTAAACACAACAGAACAAACCGGTAAGAAGCAGGTTCAAACACTTTACAGATTGTCCATCCCATAACGGAAATGTTAGTATGAGTAAATGTTTAAAGTGTATTTATTTATTTGTATCTATTAACACTGTGAATGTGAATGATACACCTGTATAAGTAGATTTGTTCAAATATAATTCAAGTGACAGACACATGAACCTGCTTCTTAAATATGACAACCTGCCAAAACATTTCACATGTACTTCCTTTACTTTCATGTTGTTTCTGTGATTAATACTCTACAGCTTGTGCAGATTGTTCTGCTCTGATCTACACAATGTTGGTGATGCGTGTGGTTGAATTCGTCCTCATCACTGTTGTTACTGTTCTCATCACTGTTGTTACTGTTCGTCACTTCAGAGCTGGAGGTGAGAAAATGTTCACCAACCTTTGTTCAGTCTGATTAACACAAACTGTAAGTTTAGAGCTGAAATGTTCCTCTGATTTGTTTAGCAGGGAACCAGAGACCACCTGATGACCTCACTGTGAGTCGATGTATAAAATCAACTAATAACGTCCATGTTACTGTAATGCAGGACTGTGAATGTCTCACTGTTTGTGTTTGTGCAGGTTTCTTACTCAGTAAGAAGCAGAGCAGCAAAGCGTTGAGGTCCTGCAGCCAGTCAGGTAAATATCTGATGGTGCGTTCAGGGTCAGTCAGATGGGATGAAAATCTGGGAGTTTGAGGCTCTTTCAAATTTATTTATTTGTACATGTGAGATTATTTGTGATTGTGCTGAATGTGAAGCAGCAGAAACCTAAAGGTCAAAGAAGTGGGGTTGTGATTTGTTAGTTTTCAGCATGAGTGTGTCAGACTTTGTGTTTCTTTGTGTTGTTTTTTACAGGAGATGAATGATGAAGATGATGGTGCAGTGAACTATGAAAACTGATCAACCACTTCCACACCAACATCAACTCACCAGAGAAACGACTCCCTGACTGTTATATCATTAACATCCTCTCAGTTTTACATGAGTAGGTGAATTCTTTACATAAAGAAAAAAAAAAGATGATTTTCAGGATTTATTATTGTAAAGCTTTATTTGTCCAGCAGGGGGTGTAGTGAGTTAACTAGTAGCACTGTGTTCAAAGGAGGCTGTCTGGAGAGTAAATGAGGAATGTTTATATGTTTTGTATCCTGAGACACTTTTTAGTTTGACAAGAATATTAACATCTGGATTTTATCTCTAGTTATGTAAGTACAGTGTGAGTTTTATGAAATGTCTTTTGCTGCATTATGTCTCTAACTTTTCTCATGTTTTCACTCATTTAATCTGCTTCAAGTGGAAGAATATAGACTTTAATTTAGACTTTTAAGACTATCTTGGCTGCTTTTTAAGTTGCAGCAGCTGCAGCTCAGTTTCATGCTTAAGTGTAGAGAAGAAATCATTTTAACTTTCATTCATCATTGTTGTTGACATGTTTATCAGGAGTCCAACATGTGTTTGGCTTGAACGAGTCTTCCTGCAGTCAGTAACAGTCACCTCTTTGTTATATCTTTTAATAATATAAAAATAAAGACATGTTTAACATTTAATTTGACTGTTTTTGTAATTATTTGTGCTGCTGTTGTTTCCACATTCTCACCAAAAAATGAACTGCAAAGACAAAATGAGGAACTAAAAGGTGTAAAAATCATCTCATTTGTTCTTTCCCATCAGCTACAACATCATCATGTTATATCATGACTCAAAGTTTGACTCTTTATCTGTCAAACATCACCATGAATCCTTCTGTTATTGTTGATCAAAACGTTTTTGAATGTTTGAAAGGAAATGGGATGAACTCTGTCAACTTACACTAAATTCAACACCTGACATGAAACAGAATTAAACAGACACAGTCACTATAATACAACAGAGACGGAACATACTCATATATTGACTGGAAAACTGGGTGGGACTTTCTGGCACAGTATTAAACTGGTTTGAATTGTACATAAGGGACAGGGACCGCTTTGTGTCTATAGGTAATTACACATCTGAGTGAACAAAAATGACATCTGGAGTTCCCAAGGCTCCAATCTGAGCCTCTTCTGTTCAATATCTACATGCTCCCACTCGCTCAGGTTATGGTAAACTATAAAAGTGCCCGATTTCGCAGCAGCACAATACCACAATTCAACCACTAGATGGAGACAAAGAGGATGTCTTCACATTGTAGACGACGACGCAGACAAGCTAGATTTCATTCCTCATGCCATGTAAATAAATACATGGAAAATGGCTTGATTTGACTCAAAATGATCCAGAGACATTGGAGTAGCTTTTCCTGGTAGTAATATGCGACCAGACACAACTTTAAACCACAAAAACAGCAAAGGTAAGACGTAATTTGTAGCTGTAAATTTGCAACGGGAAGTTTGTTTTGATTTTTCTTTCATGGTTTATTCAGTGAGTTTTGGTAAGACAGTGATGGGAGGTACACGGCTGGAATCACTGAAATCTCAGGATTTATTTGATGTGTCTTTATGTGGATATCATGAAATTATAGATACAAGGACCACTGTGACTGCAGGCATGCACCGTGCTTAGACGGAGGACACTTGTTGCTACTCTCGCAGTCAGTTGCTCGGTGTTTGACTTGCACTTTGTTTAGCTTTAAATGGTTGTGCTAGCTTACGGTTTACTTATGTCGGCGGGCCTCTCGTGATTAAAAGTTGGACACATAAAGAAATCAGATTATCATGCAAACAGCTAACCTGTCACTATGTGATCAACTATATCAACATTATCACTAACAATGCGTAGTAAGGAAGTAGGAAGTAAGTTCATGGCTCAACCTCTTGCAGGAAATGACGATGATTTGTCAAATTATTTATTTATGTTAATAGTTGTGATCGCCACATAACGAAATCATGGAGGGTCTGATAATTATGCAGAGAACACACAGATTTATATAACTATATTTCCAAGGGACTATACGGTCCAATACAGTCACTGAGGTAATGCATTGAACACGATTATTGGGTGTGCCAGAATTTTCTTCAGTTAAACAAATTAAAAACCTAAGTCATTGTTTTTGGAGCCAGAGAAGAACAATTAAAAGTCAGTGCTCAGCTTCATTCTGTAATGTTAAAAAACACAAAGCAATTCAGTAGTCTTGGACTCAGTCCTGGACAACTGCTGTTGTTTCCACATTCTCACCAAAACACTTCACATATCTCTCATTTCTCAGAAAAATGAACTGCAAAGACAAAATGAGGAACTAAAAGGTGTCACACCATTAAAACATCATGTCATCTGGTCCTTCCAGCTGCTACAGCATCACCATGTTGCATCAAAGTTTGACTCTTCATCAGTCTGACACACGTCATTGACAGAAATGCATCATGGTATCATGTCTGTAGCTTCTGTTATTACTGATCAAAACGCTGTTTGGATGAAATTGGGATGAACTCTGTCAACTTACAGTGAATTCAACACCTGACAGAAAACAGAATAAAACAGACTGAATGTCTCTACAACACAAACTACTGTACAGACTCTGTAAGTTGAGAGCATCCATCTTCACACGTTCAACTTCCTCTTTTTATTATTAGGAGGTCAAACACGTTATTGTCACAAACACACCTGGTACCGTGGCAACAGTGTGCACTTGTTGAATCTTAATATAGTTTAATATGGCTGCTCTGAATGCAGAAACATATTTCTTTACCTTGTGATCCATGATTACATCCCAGTTTCACAGGATCTTTGTCAGATGTTGCAGTTATGTGATATGTGTCTTAACCAATATTGGGATGCTACAGAAAATGTCCTTTATTAGAAGGAAATCAATAAATGTAAATACATGTCCTGTGCACAAGATGTCAGAAAAGAGGAAGTACTTTGAAATGCAGCAGTGGAGAGGAAGTGCGTTGTGGTCTTGGTGGTGATTGGCTGGACACATTCAGCCTTAACTTCTACACTATCTAATCCTTCATGTATTTACTCTTGGCTGATTATAATATAAGATCTTATATAGATATAGGATATTATATAAGATACTGTAGATGTGAGTGATACGTTTCACGTAAAATACAAAAACATTAAAATTAAATTGAATTTTTTTCTGACTAAAAAGTTGTTAATTTACAAGTGAGAAAAATAGACTGAAGCCACAAAGAGGAGGAGACACTTTGCTCATTAAAGGAAGTAGATAGTTTATTTCTGCATTTTGAGAACTGAGAGTGAGAGAAGCAGACAGAGAGAAAGACAGAGAAGCACGATGGTTGAACTCAAATGGATTAAAATGTTTTTATTTCTGATTCTGGGGCCTCAGTTTACAGGTAAGATACAAAAATCTTATTCAATAACCTTCATTTTACTGAGACAGTCAAATAAGATACTTATTTATAACATTCACACTCAGTCATATTCTTATTTCAGTTCATTTATCACAATTTCTCTCTCAAATTCTCAACAGCAGTAACTGGACAACTCCTCTTCATCACTGTCAGAGATGGAGATGAAGTCACTTTGTCCTGTGAAGATGTGATGACTGATCAGGATAAATGTGACAGAACTGACTGGGTCTTCAGTGGTCCAAGAAACCCAGCAGCAGTAGAGCTGATTAAACGTGGGCAGATTGTTGAAGATGCCAAAGTTAAATCAGACAGACTGAGTCTTACAGCGAACTGTTCTCTGGTTATAAAGAAGGTCACAGTTGAGGATGTTGGTCTTTACGGCTGCGGACAGTACGACAGATCAGGACAACAACAAGATCACTACTCTCTGGTTTTTCTGACTGTTTTCAGCAGTGAGTATTTACATCATAATGTTTTCAGTTCAAACTGTCTTGTTAGAATAATATACTGAAACATTACAATAATTATGATTACAGTAATGAAGTTCATTTTACTCTTTTTCTTTGTTCATTCCTCCATGAAATGATGCAACAAAACCACCAATGACACAAACGACTGAAGTGATGAAACCATCAACTTTAAACACAACAGAACAAACAGGTAAGAAGCAGGTTCAAACACTTTACAGATTGTCCATCCCATAACAGAAATGTTAGTATGAGTAAATGTTTAAAGTGGATTTATTTATTTGTATCTATTAACACTGTGAATGTAAATGATACACCTGTATAAGTAGATTTGTTCAAATATAATACAAGTGACAGACACATGAACCTGCTTCTTAAATATGACAACCTACCAAAACATTTCACATGTACTTCCTTTACTTTCATGTTGTTTCTGTGATTAATACTCTACAGCTTGTGCAGATTGTTCTGCTCTGATCTACACAATGTTGGTGATGCGTGTGGTTGAATTCGTCCTCATCACTGTTGTTACTGTTCTCATCACTGTTGTTACTGTTCGTCACTTCAGAGCTGGAGGTGAGAAAATGTTCACCAACCTTTGTTCAGTCTGATTAACACAAACTGTAAGTTTAGAGCTGAAATGTTCCTCTGATTTGTTTAGCAGGGAACCAGAGACCACCTGATGACCTCACTGTGAGTCGATGTATAAAATCAACTAATAACGTCCATGTTACTGTAATGCAGGACTGTGAATGTCTCACTGTTTGTGTTTGTGCAGGTTTCTTACTCAGTAAGAAGCAGAGCAGCAAAGCGTTGAGGTCCTGCAGCCAGTCAGGTAAATATCTGATGGTGCGTTCAGGGTCAGTCAGATGGGATGAAAATCTGGGAGTTTGAGGCTCTTTCAAATTTATTTATTTGTACATGTGAGATTATTTGTGATTGTGCTGAATGTGAAGCAGCAGAAACCTAAAGGTCAAAGAAGTGGGGTTGTGATTTGTTAGTTTTCAGCATGAGTGTGTCAGACTTTGTGTTTCTTTGTGTTGTTTTTTACAGGAGATGAATGATGAAGATGATGGTGCAGTGAACTATGAAAACTGATCAACCACTTCCACACCAACATCAACTCACCAGAGAAACGACTCCCTGACTGTTATATCATTAACATCCTCTCAGTTTTACATGAGTAGGTGAATTCTTTACATAAAGAAAAAAAAAGATGATTTTCAGGATTTATTATTGTAAAGCTTTATTTGTCCAGCAGGGGGTGTAGTGAGTTAACTAGTAGCACTGTGTTCAAAGGAGGCTGTCTGGAGAGTAAATGAGGAATGTTTATATGTTTTGTATCCTGAGACACTTTTTAGTTTGACAAGAATATTAACATCTGGATTTTATCTCTAGTTATGTAAGTACAGTGTGAGTTTTATGAAATGTCTTTTGCTGCATTATGTCTCTAACTTTTCTCATGTTTTCACTCATTTAATCTGCTTCAAGTGGAAGAATATAGACTTTAATTTAGACTTTTAAGACTATCTTGGCTGCTTTTTAAGTTGCAGCAGCTGCAGCTCAGTTTCATGCTTAAGTGTAGAGAAGAAATCATTTTAACTTTCATTCATCATTGTTGTTGACATGTTTATCAGGAGTCCAACATGTGTTTGGTTTGAACGAGTCTTCCTGCAGTCAGTAACAGTCACCTCTTTGTTATATCTTTTAATAATATAAAAATAAAGACATGTTTATCATTTAATTTGACTATTTTTGTAATTATTTGTGCTGCTGTTGTTTCCACATTCTCACCAAAAAATTAACTGCAAAGACAAAATGAGGAACTAAAAGGTGTAAAAATCATCTCATTTGTTCTTTCCCATCAGCTACAACATCATCATGTTATATCATGACTCAAAGTTTGACTCTTTATCTGTCAAACATCACCATGAATCCTTCTGTTATTGTTGATCAAAACGTTGTTGAATGTTTGAAAGGAAATGGGATGAACTCTGTCAACTTACACTAAATTCAACACCTGACAGAAAACAGAATTAAACAGACACAGTCACTATAATACAACAGAGACGCAACATACTCATATATTGACTGGAAAACTGGGTGGGACTTTCTGGCACAGTACTAAACTGGTTTGAATTGTACATAAAGGAAAGGGACTGCTTTGTGTCTATAGGTAATTACACATCTGAGTGAACAAAAATGACATCTGGAGTTCCCAAGGCTCCAATCTGAGCCTCTTCTGTTCAATATCTACATGCTCCCACAAGCTCAGGTTATTGAAAACTACAAAAGTGCCTGATTTCGCAGCAGCACAATACCACAATTCAACCACTAGATGGAGACAAAGACGCTGTGTTCACATTGTAGACGACGACGCAGACAAGCTAGATTTCCTTTCCCAAGACATGTAAGTAAATACATGGAAAATGGCTTGATTTGACTCAAAATGATCCAGAGACATTGGAGTAGCTTTTCCTGGTAGTAATGTGCGACCAGACACAACTTTAAACCACAAAAACAGCAAAGGTAAGACGTAACTTGTAGCTGTAAATTTGCAACGGGAAGTTTGTTTAGATATTTCTTTCATGGTTTATTCAGTGAGTTTTGGTAAGACAGTGATGGGAGGTACACGGCTGGAATCACTGAAATCTCAGGATTTATTTGATGTGTCGTTATGTGGATATCATGAAATTATAGATACAAGGACCACTGTGACTGCAGGCATGCACCGTGCTTAGACGGAGGACACTTGTTGCTACTCTCGCAGTCAGTTGCTCGGTGTTTGACTTGCACTTTGTTTAGCTTTAAATGGTTGTGCTAGCTTACGGTTTACTTATGTCGGCGGGCCTCTCGTGATTAAAAGTTGCACACATAGAGATCAGATCATCATGCAAACAGCTAACCTGTCACTATGTGATAAACTATATAAACATTATACTAACAATGCGTAGTAAGGAAGTAAGGAAGTGAGTTCATGGCTCAACGTCTTGCAGGAAATGACGACGATTTGTCAAATTATTTACTTATGTTAATAGTTGTGATCGCCACATAACGAAATCATGGAGGGTCTGTTAATTATGCAGGGGACACATAGATTTATATAACTATATTTCCAATGGACTACTATACGATCCAATACAGTCACTGAATGAATGCATTGAACACGATGATTGGGTGTGCCAGACTTTTCTCCAGTTAAACAAATTGAAAACCTAAGTCATTGTTTTTGGAGCCAGAGAAGAACAATTAAAAGTCAGTGCTCAGCTTCATTCTGTAATGTTAAAAAACACAAAGCAATCCAGAAATCTTGGTGTAGTCCTGGACTCAGACCTGATTTTCAACAGCCATATCACAGACCTCTCACCTGGTTTGGGACAGGTCTGCTTTCTGTTCCCCTGAGTCAAAACTAAATCCAGATACAGCGCACACAACATCCTTTAAACTACTTTATGCTTATTACATGTTGCTGTTGTTTGATATGTGTATTAATCAATATTGGGGCACCACAGAAAATGTCAAAGAGAAATTTAATTTGTCTTTAAATGTAAATACATGTACTGTAGACAGGACGTAAGAAACCAATATTTTCATATTTTAAAACCATTAAATGAAGTACTTCAAAATGCAGCCATGGAAAGGAAGTGTGTTCTGGTCTTAATGGTGAGTCACTGCAGACATTCAACTTGAACTCCTCTATTATATCATCCTATATGTAGATATAAGATTATGTAATATACCACAGATGCTTGCTTGTAAAATGGAAAAAAACCTTGAATACATAGAACAGGGAAGCTAATGTGCTCCACCTACAAAAAGTCAAAAGTTTGGTAACTTACAATTGAGAAAGATTGGAGTCGACAATTTGTTCATTAAAGGAAGTAGACAGTTTATTTCTTCATTTTGAGAGCTGAGAGTGTGAGAAAAGGACAGAGAGAAAGACAGAGAAGGACGATGGTTGAAATCAGATGGATTAAAATGTTTTTATTTCTGATTCTGGGGCTTCAGTTTACAGGTAAGATACAAACATCTGCATCATGACCAATGGTAATGTATTTAATAACTTTTTTACTGGGGACAGTTTGTAACATTCACACTACAGTCATATTCTTATTTCAGTTCATTTATCACATTTCTCTCTCAAATTCTCAACAGCAGTAACTGGACAACCTGTCCTCTCCATCACTGTCAGAGATGGAGATGAAGCCACTTTGTCCTGTGAAGATGTGATGACTGATCAGGATAAATGTGACAGAACTGACTGGGCCTTCAGTGGTCCAAGACACTCAGCAGTAGTAGATCTGATTAAACGTGGGCAGATTGTTGAAAATGCCAAATTTAAATCAGACAGACTGAGTGTTACAGCTGACTGTTCTCTGGTTATAAAGAAGGTCACAGTTGAGGATATTGGTCGTTACTTCTCCTACCAGTATGACAGATCAGGAAAACTACAACCAGGGCGTTGCGTTGCGGTTGCTCTGTCTGTTGTTAGCAGTGAGTATTTACATCATAATGTTTTCAGCTCAAACTGTCTTGTTAGAATTATATACTGAAACATTACAATAATTATGATTTTAGTGATGAAGTTCATTTTACTCCTGTTGTCTTTCTCTCACAATATCTCCCTCTTCACCAGTGACTGAACATAAAGACTCTGATGAGGTGAAGTTAAATTGCTCGAGGTCGACATATGGACGGTGCAGACATACAGTGAAGTGGCTGTATAAAGGAAGAGACTTGGACATAAATACCAGAGACGTACAGACATCACACTCTCCATGCTCAGCCACTATGTTGTTGTCTGCTGATCATTTTATTTACACATCAAATTATAAGTTTTTGCAGTGTGAAGTCGCAGATCTTAGCAAAAGTGAAGTGCAGCTGTATAACTTCAACTCTCAGTTGTCAGGTAAGAAACCAAGTGAGAAGATAATGAACTGTTTAAAATCACTTTATTCTGATATGACAAATAAACTATATTTGAAGTATGTGAGGTTTAATTTGGTAAAATTCACCCTTGTTTTGTCACTTTGTAGTTTTTTTGAATGAATTTCTTCTTTGTTCATTCCTCCAGGAAATGATGCAACAAAACCGCCGATGACACAAACGACTGAAGTGATGAAACCATCAACTTTAAACACAACAGAACAAACAGGTAAGAAGCAGGTTCAAACACTTTACAGATTGTCCATCCCACAGAAATACAACAGAAAGATAACTTTGTTTTATTTGTTAGTATGAGTAAATGTTTAAAGTGGATTTATTTATTTGTATCTATTAACACTGTGAATGTAAATGATACACCTGTATAAGTAGATTTGTTCAAATATAATTCAAGTGACAGACACATGAACCTGCTTCTTAAATATGACAACCTGCCAAAACATTTTACATGTACTTCCTTTACTTTCATGTTGTTTCTGTGATTAATACTCTACAGCTTGTGCAGATTGTTCTGCTCTGATCTACACAATGTTGGTGATGCGTGTGGTTGAATTCGTCCTCATCACTGTTGTTACTGTTCTCATCACTGTTGTTACGGTTTGTCACTTCAGAGCTGGAGGTGAGAAAATGTTCACCAACCTTTGTTCAGTCTGATTAACACAAACTGTAAGTTTAGAGCTGAAATGTTCCTCTGATTTGTTTAGCAGGGAACCAGAGACCACCTGATGACCTCACTGTGAGTTGATGTATAAAATCAACTAATAACGTCCATGTTACTGTAATGCAGGACTGTGAATGTCTCACTGTTTGTGTTTGTGCAGGTTTCTTACTCAGTAAGAAGCAGAGCAGCGAGGCGTTGAGGTCCAGCAGCCAGTCAGGTAAATATCTGATGGTACGTTCAGGGTCAGTCAGCTGGGAGGAAAATCTTGGAGTTTGAGACTCTTTCAAATTCATTTATTTGTATATGTGAGATTATTTGTGATTGTGCTGAATGTGAAGCAGCAGAAACCTAAAGGTGAAAGAAGTGGGGTTGTGATTTGTTAGTTTTCAGTGTGAGTGTGTCAGACTTTGTGTTTCTTTGTGTTGTTTTTTACAGGAGATGAATGATGAAGATGATGGTGCAGTGAACTATGAAAACTGATCAACCACTTCCACACCAACATCAACTCACCAGAGAAACGACTCCCTGACTGTTATATCATTAACATCCTCTCAGTTTTACATGAGTAGTTGAATTCTTTACATAAAGAAAAAAATTATGATGATTTTCAGGATTTATTATTGTAAAAGCTTTATTTGTCCAGCAGGGGGTGTAGTGAGTTAACTAGTAGCACTGTGTTCAAAGGAGGCTGTCTGGAGTGTAAATGAGAAATGTTTATATGTTTTGTATCCTGAGACTCTTTTTAGTTTGACAAGAATATTAACATCTGGATTTCATCTCTAGTTATGTAAGAAGCACAGTGTGACTATTATCAAATCTCTTTTTATGCATTATGTCTCTAACTTTTCACACATTTTCACTCATTTAACTCCCTTAAATCTGCTTCTAGTGGAGGAATTTAGACCTTAATTTAGACTTTTAAGACTATCTTGGCTGCTTTTTAAGTTGTAGCAGCTGCAGCTCAGTTTCATGTTTAAGTGTAGAAAAGAAATCATTTTAACTTCCATTCATCATTGTTGTTGACATGTTTATCAGGAGTCCAACATGTGTTTGGTTTGAACGAGTCTTCCTGCAGTCAGTAACAGTCACCTCTTTGTTATATCTTTTAATAATATAAAAATAAAGACATGTTTACCATTTAATTTGACTATTTTTGTAATTATTTGTGCTGTTGTTGTTTCCACATTCTCACCAAAAAATGAACTGCAAAGACAAAATGAGGAACTAAAATGTGTCAAACCATTAAAACATCATCTCATTTGTTCTTTCCCATCAGCTACAACATCATGTTATATCATGACTCAAAGTTTGACTCTTTATCTGTCAAACATCACCATGAGTCCTTCTGTTATTGTTGATCAAAACGTTTTTGAATGTTTGAAAGGAAATGGGATGAACTCACACAACACAACACAACAGAGACACAACATACTCATATATTGACTGGAAAACTGGGTGGGACTTTCTGGCACAGTATTAAACTGGTTTGAATTGTACATAAGGGACAGGGGGTGCTTTGTGTCTATAGGTAATTACACATCTGAGTGAACAAAAATGACATCTGGAGTTCCCAAGGCTCCAATCTGAGCCTCTTCTGTTCAATATCTACATGCTCCCACTAGCTCAGGTTATTGAAAACTACAAAAGTGCCCGATTTCGCAGCAGCACAATACCACAATTCAACCACTAGATGGGGACAAAGACGCTGTGTTCACATTGTAGACGACGACGTAGGCAAGCTAGATTTCATTCCCCATGCCATGTAAATAAATACATGGAAAATGGCTTGATTTGACTCAAAATGATCCAGAGACATTGGAGTAGCTTTTCCTGGTAGTAATGTGCGACCAGACACAACTTTAAACCACAAAAACAGCAAAGGTAAGACGTAATTTGTAGCTGTAAATTTGCAACGGGAAGTTTGTTTTGATTTTTCTTTCATGGTTTATTCAGTGAGTTTTGGTAAGACAGTGATGGGAGGTACACGGCTGGAATCTCTGAAATCTCAGGATTTATTTGATGTGTCTTTATGTGGATATCATGAAATTATAGATACAAGGACCACTGTGACTGCAGGCATGCACCGTGCTAATACGGAGGACATTTGTTGCTACTCTCGCAGTCAGTTGCTCGGTGTTTGACTTGCACTTTGTTTAGCTTGAAATGGTTGTGCTAGCTTGCGGTTTACTTATGTCGGCGGGCCTCTCGTGATTAAAAGTTGCACATATAGAGATCAGATTATCATGTAAACAGTTAACCTGTCACTATGTGATCAACTGTATCAACATTATCACTAACAATGCGTAGTGAGGAAGTAGGAACTGAGTTCATGGGTCAACCTCTTGCAGGAAATGACGATGATTTGTCAAATTATTTATTGATGTTAATAGTTGTGATCGCCACATAACGAAATCATGGAGGGTCTGATAATTATGCAGAGAACACACAGATTTATAGAACTATATTTCCAAGGGACTATACGGTCCAATACAGGCACTGAGTTAATGCATTGAACACGATTATTGGGTGTGCCAGAATTTTCTCTAGTTAAACAAATTTAAAACCTAAGTCATTGTTTTTGGAGCCAGAGAAGAACAATTAAAAGTCAGTGCTCAGCTTCACTCTGTAATGTTAAAAACCACAAAGCAATCCAGAAATCTTGGTGTAGTCCTGGACTCAGACCTGATTTTCAACAGCCATATCACAGACCTCTCAGGTGGTTTGGGACAGGTCTGCTTTCTGTTCCCCTGAGTCAAAACTAAATCCAGATACAGCACACAAAACATCCTTTAAACTACTTTATGCTTATTACATGTTGCTGTTGTGTGATATGTGTATTAACCAATATTGGGGCACCACAGAAAATGTCAAAGAGAAATTTAATTTGTCTTTAAATGTAAATACATGTACTGTGGACAGGATGTAAGAAACCAATATTTTCATATTTTAAAAGCATTAAATGATGTACTTTGAAGTGCAGCAATGGAAAGGAAGTGTGTTTTGGTCTTAATGGTGAGTCACTGCAGACATTCAACCTGAACTCCTCTATTATCTCATCCTATATGTAGATATAAGATTATGTAATATACCACAGATGCTTGCTTGTAAAATGGAAAAAAACCTTGAATATAGAGAACACTGACGCTAATGTGCTCCACCTACAAAAAGTTACAAGTTTGGTAACTTACAATTGAGAAAGATTGGAGTCGACAATTTGTTCATTAAAGGAAGTAGACAGTTTATTTCTTCATTTTGAGAGCTGAGAGTGTGAGAAAAGGACAGAGAGAAAGACAGAGAAGGACAATGGTTGAAATCAGATGGATTAAAATGTTTTTATTTCTGATTCTGGGGCTTCAGTTTACAGGTAAGATACACAAATCTGCATCATGACCAATGGTAATGTATTTAATAACTGTTTTACTGGGGACAGTTTGTAACATTCACACTATAGTCATATTCTTATTTCAGTTCATTTATCACATTTCTCTCTCAAATTCTCAACAGCAGTAACTGGACAACCTGTCCTCTCCATCACTGTCAGAGATGGAGATGAAGCCACTTTGTCCTGTGAAGATGTGATGACTGATCAGTATAAATGTGACAGAACTGACTGGGACTTCAAACGTTCAGCAAACACAAGAATAGTAGAGCTGATTGAACGTGGGCAGATTGGTGAAGATGCCAAAGTTAAATCAGACAGATTGAGTGTTACAGCGGACTGTTCTCTGGTTATAAAGAAGATCACAGCTGAGGATGCTGGTCATTACACCTGCATACACTACGACAAGTCTGGACAACAACCACGTGAAGACTCTCTGGTTTTTCTCTCTGTTGTTAGCAGTGAGTATTTACATCATAAAGTTTTCAGTTCAAACTGTCTTGTTAGAACAATATACTGAAACATTACAATAATTATGATTTATTTTACTCTTGTTGTCTTTCTCTCACAATATCTCCATCTTCACCAGTGACTGAACACAAGGACAATGATACAGTGAAGTTAAGCTGCTCTCTGTCGACATATGGACGGTGCGGACACACAGTGAAGTGGCTGTATGAAGGAAGAGACTGGGACATAAATACCAGAGACGTAAAGACATCACAGTCTACATGCTCAGACACTATGTCCTTGTTGACTTCTCATTTTATTTACACATCAAATTATGAGTTTTTGCAGTGTGATGTCACACATATCTACAGTGGAAAAGTGCAGCTGTATAACTTCAACTCTCAGTTGTCAGGTAAGAAACCAAGTGAGAAGATAATGAGCTGTTTAAAATCACTTTATTCTGATATGACAAATAAACTATATTTGAAGTATGTGAGGTTTAATTTGGTAAAATTCACCCTTGTTTAGTCACTTTGTAGTTTTTTTGAATGAATTTCTTCTTTGTTCATTCCTCCAGGAAATGATGCAACAAAACCACCAATGACACAAACGACTGAAGTGATGAAACCATCAACTTTAAACACAACAGAACAAACAGGTAAGAAGCAGGTTCAAACACTTTACAGACTGTCCATCCCATAACAGAAATGTTAGTATGAGTAAATGTTTAAAGTGGATTTATTTATTTGTATCTATTAAGACTGTGAATGTAAATGATACACCTGTATAAGTAGATTTGTTCAAATATAATTCAAGTGACAGACACATGAACCTGCTTCTTAAATATGACAACCTGCCAAAACATTTCACATGTACTTCCTTTACTTTCATGTTGTTTCTGTGATTAATACTCTACAGCTTGTGCAGATTGTTCTGCTCTGATCTACACAATGTTGGTGATGCGTGTGGTTGAATTCGTCCTCATCACTGTTGTTACTGTTCTCATCACTGTTGTTACTGTTCGTCACTTCAGAGCTGGAGGTGAGAAAATGTTCACCAACCTTTGTTCAGTCTGATTAACACAAACT
The DNA here is from genome assembly GCA_021039105.1 of Scomber colias. NCBI lineage: Eukaryota > Metazoa > Chordata > Actinopteri > Scombriformes > Scombridae > Scomber > Scomber colias. Next base: position 56,282 of record JAJDFG010000407.1, on the reverse strand, counting down.
GTAAGTTTAGAGCTGAAATGTTGCTCTGATTTGTTTAGCAGGGAACCAGAGACCACCTGATGACCTCACTGTGAGTTGACGTATAAAATCAACTAATAACGTCCATGTTACTGTAATGCAGGACTGTGAATGTCTCACTGTTTGTGTTTGTGCAGGTTTCTTACTCAGTAAGAAGCAGAGCAGCAAAGCGTTCAGGTCCAGCAGCCAGTAAGGTAAATATCTGGTGGTGCGTTCAGGGTCAGTCAGCTGGGAGGAAAATCTGGGAGTTTGAAACTCTTTCTAATTCATTTATTTGTATATGTGAGATTATTTGTGATTGTGCTGAATGTGAAGCAGCAGAAACCTAAAGGTGAAAGAAGTGGGGTTGTGATTTGTTAGTTTTCAGCATGAGTGTGTCAGACTTTGTGTTTCTTTGTGTTGTTTTTCACAGGAGATGAATGATGAAGATGATGGTGCAGTGAACTATGAAAACTGATCAACCACTTCCACACCAACATCAGCTCACCAGAGAAACGACTCCCTCACTGTTATACCATTAACATCCTCTCAGTTTTACATGAGTAGGTGAATTCTTTACATAAAGAAAAAAAAAAGATGATTTTCAGGATTTATTATTGTAAAAGCTTTATTTGTCCAGCAGGGGGTGTAGTGAGTTAACTAGTAGCACTGTGTTCAAAGGAGGCTGTCTGGAGAGTAAATGAGAAAATATGTTTTGTATCCTGAGACACTTTTTAGTTTGACAAGAATATTAACATCTGGATTTTATCTCTAGTTATGTAAGAAGCACAGTGTGAATGTTATCAAATGTCTTATTCTGCATTATGTCTCTAACTTTTCTCATGTTTTCACTCATTTAATCTGCTTCAAGTAGAAGAATATATACGTTAATTTAGACTTTTTAGACTATCTTGGCTGCTTCTTAAGTTGCAGCAGCTGCAGCTCAGTTTCATGCTTAAGTGTAGAGAAGAAATCATTTTAACTTTCATTCATCATTGTTGTTGACATGTTTATCAGGAGTCCAACATGTGTTTGGTTTCAATGAGTCTTCCTGCAGTCAGTAACAGTCACCTCTTTGTTATATCTCTTTTTATATTAATATGCAAATAAAGTAATGTTTACCATTTAATTTGACTGTTTTTGTAATTATTTGTGCTGCTATTGTTTCCACATTCTCACCAAAAAATGAACTGCAAAGACAAAATGAGGAACTAAAAGGTGTCAAACCATTAAAACATCATCTCATTTGTTCTTTCCCAGCAGCTACAACATCATCATGTTATATCATGACTGACAGTTTGACTCTTTATCTGTCAAACATTACCATGAATCCTTCTGTTATTGTTGATCAAAACGTTTTTGAATGTTTGAAAGGAAATGGGATGAAACTCTGCCAACTTACACTGAATTCAACACCTGACTGATTTGCTGTGTTTTTAGGGAGTTGTTGTAAAAGATAGTTGCACTTTTCCCTTTTATAATCATAATAGCACAATTCCACAATTCAACCACTAGATGGAGACAAAGAGGATGTGTTCACATTGTAGACGACGACGCAGGCAAGCTAGATTTCATTCCTCATGCCATGTAAATAAATACATGGAAAATGGCTTGATTTGACTCAAAATGATCCAGAGACATTGGAGTAGCCTTTCCTGGTAGTAATATGCGACCAGACACAACTTTAAACCACAAAAACAGCAAAGGTAAGACGTAATTTGTAGCTGTAAATTTGCAACGGGAAGTTTGTTTAGATTTTTCTTCCATGGTTTATTCAGTGAGTTTTGGTAAGACAGTGATGTGAGGTACACGGCTGGAATCACTGAAATCTCAGGATTTATTTGATGTGTCGTTATGTGGATATCATGAAATTATAGATACAAGGACCACTGTGACTGCAGGCATGCACCGTGCTAATACGGAGGACACTTGTTGCTACTCTCGCAGTCAGTTGCTCGGTGTTTGACTTGCACTTTGTTTAGCTTTAAATGGTTGTGCTAGCTTGCGGTTTACTTATGTCGGCGGGCCTTTCGTGATTAAAAGTTGCACACATAGAGATCAGATTATCATGCAAACAGCTAACCTGTCACTATGTGATAAACTATATAAACATTATCACTAACAATGCGTAGTAAGGAAGTAGGAAGTGAGTTCATGGGTCAACCTCTTGCAGGAAATGACGATGATTTGTCAAATTATTTATTTTATGTTAATAGTTGTGATCACCACATAACGAAATCATGGAGGGTCTGATAATTATGCAGAGAACACACAGATTTATATAACTATATTTCCAAGGGACTATACGGTCCAATACAGTCACTGAATGAATGCATTGAACACGATGATTGGGTGTGCCAGAATTTTCTCCAGTTAAACAAATTAAAAACCTAAGTCATTGTTTTTGGAGCCAGAGAAGAACAATTAAAAGTCAGTGCTCAGCTTCATTCTGTAATGTTAAAAAACATAAAGCAATCCAGTAGTCCTGGACTCAGTCCTGGACAGCTGCTCTTGTTTCCACATTCTCACCAAAACACTTCACATATCTCTCATTTCTCAGAAAAATGAACTGCAAAGACAAAATGAGGAACTAAAAGGTGTCACACCATTAAAACATCATGTCATCTGGTCCTTCCAGCTGCTACAGCATCACCATGTTGCATCAAAGTTTGACTCTTCATCAGTCTGACACACGTCATTGACAGAAATGCATCATGGTATCATGTCTGTAGCTTCTGTTATTGCTGATCAAAACACTGTTTGGATGAAATTGGGATGAACTCTGTCAACTTACAGTGAATTCAACACCTGACAGAAAACAGAATAAAACAGACTGAATGTCTCTACAACACAAACTACTGCACAGACTCTGTAAGTTGAGAGCATCCATCTTCACACGTTCAACTTCCTCTTTTTATTATTAGGAGGTCAAACACGTTATTGTCACAAACACACCTGGTACCGTGGCAACAGTGTGCACTTGTTGAATCTTAATATAGTTTAATATGGCTGCTCTGAATGCAGAAACATATTTCTTTACCTTGTGATCCATGATTACATCCCAGTTTCACAGGATTTTTGTCAGATGTTGCAGTTATGTGATATGTGTCTTAACCAATATTGGGATGCTACAGAAAATGTCCTTTTTTAGAAGGAAATCAATAAATGTAAATACATGTCCTGTGCACAAGATGTGAGAAAAGAGGAAATACTTTGAAATGCAGCAGTGGAGAGGAAGTGTGTTGTGGTCTTGGTGGTGATTGGCTGGACACATTCAGCCTTAACTACTACACTATCTAATCCTTCGTGTATTTACTCTTGACTGATTATAATATAAGATCTTATATAGATATAGGAGATTATATAAGATACTGTAGATGTGAGTGATAACTTTCACATTAATTACAAAACGTTAAAAATTAAACTGAATATGCTCCACTAAAAATGTGTTTAGTTACAAGTGAGAAAAATAGACTGAAGCCGCCAAGAGGAGGAGACACTTTGTTCATTAAGGGAAGTAGATAGTTTATTTCTGTATTTTGAGAACTGAGAGTGAGAGAAGCTGACAGAGAAGCACGATGGTTGAACTCAGATGGATTAAAATGTTTTTATTTCTGATTCTGGGGCTTCCATTTACAGGTAAGATACAAAATTTGTATTCAATAACCTTCATTTTACTTAGAAAGTCAAATAAGATACTTATTTATAACATTCACACTCAGTCATATTCTTATTTCAGTTCATTTCTCAAATTTCTCAAATTCTCAACAGCAGTAACTGTCCTCTCCATCACTGTCAGAGATGGCGATGAAGCCACTTTGTCCTGTGAAGATGTGATGACTGATAAGGATGAATGTAACAGAACTGACTGGATTTTACTTGATTCAGGAAACACAGAACCAGTAGAGCTGATTAAACGTGGGCAGATTGGTGAAAATGCCACAGCTATGTCAGACAGACTGAGTGTTACAGCAGACTGTTCTCTGGTTATAAAGAATGTCACAGTTGAGGATGTTGGTCATTACGGCTGTCATCAGTTCGACAGATCAGGACAACAACCAGATGGCTATGCGGTTGATCTGTCTGTTGTTATCAGTGAGTATTTACATCATAATGTTTTCAGATCAAACTGTCTTGTTAGAACAATATACTGAAACATTACAATAATTATGATTACAGTGATGAAGTTCATTTTACTCTTGTTGTCTTTCTCTCATAATATCTCCATCTTCACCAGTGACTGAACATAAGGACTCTGATGAGGTGAAGTTAAGCTGCTCTGTGTCGACATATAGATGGTGTCCATACGCAGTGAACTGGGTGTATGAAGGAAGTTACTTGGACATAAATACCAGAGACGTACAGACATCACAGTCTACATGCTCAGCCACTATGTTGTTGTCGGCTAATCATTTTATTTACACATCAAAATATAAGTTTTTGCAGTGTGAAGTCGCAGATCCTTACAATACACAGGTGCAGCTGTACAACTTCAGCTCTCAGTTGTCAGGTGAGAAACCAGGTGAGAAGATAATGAGCTGTTTGAAATCACTTTATTCTGATATGCCAAATAAACTATATTTGAAGTATGTGAGGTTTAATTTGGTAAAATTCACCCTTGTTAAGTCACTTTGTAGTTTTTTTTTAATGAATTTCTTCTTTGTTCATTCCTCCAGGAAATGATGCAACAAAACCACCAATGACCCAAACAACTGAAGTGATGAAACCATCAACTTTAAACACAGGAGACCACACAGGTAAGAAGCAGGTTCAAACACTTTACAGATTGTCCATCCCATAACAGAAATGTTAGTATGAGTAAATGTTTCAAGTGGATTTATTTATTTGTATCTATTAACACTGTGAATGTAAATGATACACCTGTATAAGTAGATTTGTTCAAATATAATTCAAGTTACAGACACATGAACCTGCTTCCTAAATATGACAACCTGCCAAAACATTTTACATGTACTTCCTTTACTTTCATGTTGTTTCTGTGATTAATACTCTACAGCTTGTGCAGATTGTTCTGGTCTGAACTACACAATGTTGGTGATGCGTGTGGTTGAATTCGTCCTCATCACTGTTGTTACTGTTCTCATCACTGTTGTTACTGTTCGTCACTTCAGAGCTGGAGGTGAGAAAATGTTCACCAACCTTTGTTCAGTCTGATTAACACAAACTGTAAGTTTAGAGCTGAAATGTTCCTCTGATTTGTTTAGCAGGGAACCAGAGACCACCTGATGACCTCACTGTGAGTCGATGTATAAAATCAACTAATAACATCCATGTTACTGTAATTCAGGACTGTGAATGTCTCACTGTTTGTGTTTGTGCAGGTTTCTTACTCAGTAAGAAGCAGAGCAGCGAAGCGTTCAGGTCCTGCAGCCAGTCAGGTAAATATCTGATGGTGCGTTCAGGGTCAGTCAGCTGGGAGGAAAATCTGGGAGTTTGAGGCTGTTTCAAATTAATTTATTTGTATATGTGAGATTATTTGTGATTGTGCTGAATGTGAAGCAGCAGAAACCTAAAGGTGAAAGAAGTGGGGTTGTGATTTGTTAGTTTTCAGCATGAGTGTGTCAGACTTTGTGTTTCTTTGTGTTGTTTTTTACAGGAGATGAATGATGAAGATGATGGTGCAGTGAACTATGAAAACTGATCAACCACTTCCACACCGACATCAGCTCACCAGAGAAACGACTCCCTGACTGTTATACCATTAATATCCTCTCAGTTTTACATGAGTAGGTGAATTATTTACATAAAGAAAAACATTATGATGATTTTCAGGATTTATTATTGTAAAAGCTTTATTTGTCCAGCAGGGGGTGTAGTGAGTTAACTAGTAGCACTGTGTTCAAAGGAGGCTGTCTGGAGAGTAAATGAGAAAATATGTTTTGTATCCTGAGACACTTTTTAGTTTGACAAGAATATTAACATCTGGATTTTATCTCTAGTTATGTAAGAAGCACAGTGTGAATGTTATCAAATGTCTTATTCTGCATTATGTCTCTAACTTTTCTCATGTTTTCACTCATTTAATCTGCTTCAAGTAGAAGAATATATACGTTAATTTAGACTTTTTAGACTATCTTGGCTGCTTCTTAAGTTGCAGCAGCTGCAGCTCAGTTTCATGCTTAAGTGTAGAGAAGAAATCATTTTAACTTTCATTCATCATTGTTGTTGACATGTTTATCAGGAGTCCACCATGTGTTTGGTTTCAATGAGTCTTCCTGCAGTCAGTAACAGTCACCAATTTATTATATCTCTTTTTATATTAATATGCAAATAAAGTAATATTTACCATTTAATTTGACTGTTTTTGTGTTTATTTAATGTACACACAGTGGCATGCTGTGGTTGTTTCTATGTTCTCACCAAAACACTTCACACATCTCTCATTTCTCAGAATAAATGAACTGCAAAGACAAAATGAGGATCTAAAAGGTGTCAAACCACTAAAACACCTTCTTATCTGGTCCTTCCAGCCGCTGCAGCATTACCATGTTGCATCAAGACTCAAAGTTTGACTCTTCATCAGTCTGTTCATGTGTGCTGTCAAACATCACCATGAATCCTGTCTGTTTTCTAATAAACACTATATACAGAAAAGAAGAGTTGCATTGCTGCAAACATTTATCTTAACTAACAATCTTCACACGTTCAACTTCCTCAGTTCTCGTCTTCTTCCTTTCACAAAGTCAAACACGTCATTGACAGAAATGCATCATGGTATCATGTCTGTAGCTTCTGTTATTGCTGATCAAAACACTGTTTGGATGAAATTGGGATGAACTCTGTCAACTTACAGTGAATTCAACACCTGATAGAAAACAGAACAAAACAGACTGAATGTCTCTACAACACAAACTACTGTACAGACTCTGTAAGTTGAGAGCATCCATCTTCACACGTTCAACTTCCTCTTTTTATTATTAGGAAGTCAAACACGTCATTGTCACAAACACCCTGGTACCGAACACAGTGTGCACTTGTTGAATCTTAATATAGTTTAATATGGCTGCTCTGAATGCAGAAACATATTTCTTTACCTTGTGATCCATGATTACATCCCAGTTTCACAGGATCTTTGTCAGATGTTGCAGTTATGTGATATGTGTCTTAACCAATATTGGGATGCTACAGAAAATGTCCTTTTTTAGAAGGAAATCAATAAATGTAAATACATGTCCTGTGCACAAGATGTGAGAAAAGAGGAAGTACTTTGAAATGCAGCAATGGAGAGGAAGTATGTTGTGGTCATAATATAGAGTCACTGGAGACATTCACACATTGTGGGGCAGCTGTGGCTCTGAAGGTAGAGCGGTCATCCACTAATTGAAAGATTGGCGGTTTGATTCCCACTCCTCCACTCCACATGTTGATGTGTCTTTGGGCAAGATACTAAACCCCAAATCGCTCCCGTTTCTGTGCCAATGGTGTGTAAATGTGTATGAATGGTTAGTGTCCTCCTAATGAGCAGGTTGCCACCCTGTGTGGTAACTCCTGTCATCAGTGTAAAATCATAAAAGTGCTTCGAGTGGTCATAATGACTTTTTGCTTTTCCATTACGGATAGTACCTCGTACCTGGTACTGGTTTTGGTATCTGCTCTGGTGAGGTTTCAAGCGAGCCGAGCCGATACTAAAATGTGACTTCATTAACATTCATGTATTATTAATGCATTCAATAACCTAAACTTCTTCCCTGGAGTTGTCTGTGCTTTCTCCTCTCACAGGTAATCTGGGCCTGTAGACGTCCAGATGATAGATTCCTGCCCGGAGCTTCTAACTCCAATGTTGATTTTCAATGTGCTTGTCTCTCAAGGGCCTGGCCTCGAACTCCCATCCTCTTCAGGAGCTTAGACGTGGCTATAAACCCTCTACAGCCGACCTCTACCAGGAGGACCAGTGCTCGTTGTTCTGCCTCTGCTGTTAGGTCAGTGTATTTCAGTCTCTTGCATTCATACACTTCATCAACCGCAGTCTCCCATGAGACAGATAACTCCGGTATGTAAAGGGACTTCTGCGAGGTTGACCGTAGGATCTTGTCCAGCCTGAAGTTAGTTGTGATTAGTTTCTGGATTTTATCTCTAGTTATGTAAGAAGCACAGTGGGAGTTTTATAAAATGTCTTTTGCTGCATTATGTCTCTAACTTTTCTCACGTTTTCACTCATTTAACTCCCTTAAATCTGCTTCTAGTGGAGGAATTTAGACCTTAATTTAGACTTTTAAGACTATCTTGGCTGCTTTTTAAGTTGCAGCAGCTGCAGCTCAGTTTCATGTTTAAGTGTAGAGAAGAAATCATTTTAACTTTCATTCATCATTGTTGTTGACATGTTTATCAGGAGTCCATCATGTGTTTGGTTTGATTGAGTCTTCCTGCAGTCAGTAACAGTCAGTCTTCTCTTTAGTATTTTCCTTTTTATCTTAATATGCAAATAAACTAATTTTTACCATTTAATTTGACTGATTTTGTAATTATTTAATGTACACACAGTGTGATTCTGCTGTTGTTCCACATTCTCACCAAAACACTTCACACATTTCTCATTTCTCAGAAAAAATGAACTGCAAAGACAAAATGAGGAACTAAAAGGTGTCAAACCATTAAAACATCTCCTTATCTGGTCCTTTCAGCCGTTACTGCATCACCATGTTGCATCAAAACTCAAAGTTTGACTCTTCATCATCCTGTTCATGTGTGCTGTCAAACATCACCATGAATCCTGTCTGTTTTCTAATAAACACTATATACAGAAAAGAAGAGTTGCACTGCTGCAAACATTTATCTTAACTAACAATCTTCACACGTTCAACTTCCTCAGCTCTCGTCTTCTTCCTTTCAAAAAGTCAAACACGTCATTGACAGAAATGCATCATGGTATCATGTCTGTAGCTTCTGTTATTGCTGATCAAAACACTGTTTGGATGAAATTGGGATGAACTCTGTCAACTTACAGTGAATTCAACACCTGACAGAAAACAGAACAAAACAGACTGAATGTCTACAACACAAACTACTGTACAGACTCTGTAAGTTGAGAGCATCCATCTTCACACGTTCAACTTCCTCTTTTTATTATTAGGAGGTCAAACACGTCATTGTCACAAACACCCTGGTACCGAACACAGTGTGCACTTGTTGAATCTTAATAGAGTTTAATATGGCTGCTCTGAATGCAGAAACATATTTCTTTACCTTGTGATCCATGATTACATCCCAGTTTCACAGGATCTTTGTCAGATGTTGCAGTTATGTGATATGTGTCTTAACCAATATTGGGATGCTACAGAAGATGTCCTTTTTTAGAAGGAAATCAATAAATGTAAATACATGTCCTGTGCACAAGATGTGAGAAAAGAGGAAGTACTTTGAAATGCAGCAGTGGAGAGGAAGTGTGTCGTGGTCTTGGTGGTGATTGGCTGGACACATTCAGCCTTAACTTCTACACTGTCTAATCCTTCATGTATTTACTCTTGGCTGATTATAATATAATATCTTATATAGATATAGGAGATTATATAAGATACTGCAGATGTGAGTGATAGCTTTCATGTTAATTACAAAAACGTTCAAATTAAATTGAATATGCTCAGATTAAAAAGTTGTTAATTTACAAGTGAGAAAAATAGACTGAAGCCGCAAAGAGGAGGAGACACTTTGCTCATTAAAGGAAGTAGACAGTTTATTTCTGTATTTTGAGAACTGAGAGCGTGAGAGAAGCAGACAGAGAAAGACAGAGAAGCACGATGGTTGAACTCAAATGGATTAAAATGTTTTTATTTCTGATTCTGGGGCTTCAGTTTACAGGTAAGATACAAAACTCTTATTCAATAACCTTTATTTTACTGAGACAGTCAAATAACATACTTATTTATAACATTAACACTCAGCCATATTCTTATTTCAGTTCATTTATCACAATTTCTCTCTCAAATTCTCAACAGCAGTAACTGGACAACCTGTCTACATCCCTGTCAGAGATGGAGATGAAGCCACTTTGTCCTGTGAAGATGTGATGATTGATCAGTATAAATGTGACAGAACTGACTGGACCTTCAGTGGTCCAAGAAACCCATTAACAGTAGAGCTGATTAAACGTGGGCAGATTGGTGAAAATGCCAAAGTTAAATCAGACAGACTGAGTGTTACAGCGGACTGTTCTCTGGTTATAAAGAAGGTCACAGTTGAGGATGCTGGTTGGTACAACTGCAGACAGATCGACAGATCAGGACGAAAACAAGGTCAAGACTCTGCGTTTATTCTGTCTGTTGTCAGCAGTGAGTATTTACATCATAATGTTTTCAGTTCAAACTGTCTTGTTAGAACAATATACTGAAACATTACAATAATTATGATTACAGTGATTAAGTTCATTTTAACTGATATGTTCATATGATGTCATATTTATGTGTGCGTCTATGTGCACTTAAAACTTCATGTGCGCTCGCTCGAGTTGGCACATCTGTGATTGGATGCTCAACAGCCAATCGGGCTGCTTCCTCACCTCCCAGTCTGTGATTGGCTGCTGGTTTTGTGGTTCATTTACATACACTGTGCCAACTCGAGCACACATCATGAAGTTTTGAGGGCTGATTAAGTTTTGAGTGCACAAGCAAGCGTGTGGGGTGCATGTGATCTCACAGAGCAGAGATTGAGGGTGTAGTCGGAGTTGATCGCACACAGCACAGTACACTGTTTTGTTTGCTCAGATTAATATTTTCTTTTCAAAATATAAAATGCGTGCTCAGTTAAGTCTCACTACGCTCTCACTAATGTGGAACAAATATAACGTCATATGAACAAAGTTTCAAAGTATTCAGAGAAGTTCTTTGAAATGCAGCAGTGGAAAGGAAGTGTGTTGTCGTCTTAATGGAGAGTCACTGGAGTAGTTCACCCTGAACTCCTCTAATATCTAATCCTATATGTATATAGATATAAGATGATGTAATATACCACAGATGCTTGCTTGTGAAGTGGAACAATCTTATAAAGAAAAGGGACGCTAATATGCTCCACCTACCAAAGGTTACAAGTTTGATAACTTTCAAGTGAGAAAGATGGGAGGAGGAGACGCTTTGCTCATTACAGGAAGTAGATAGTTTATTTCTGCATTTTGAGAACTCAGAGTGTCTCTGTTGTTATTCAGTGAGTATTTACATCATAATGTTTTCAGCTCAAACTGTCTTGTTAGAACAATATACTGAAACATTACAATAATTATGATTACAGTGATGAAGTTCATTTTACTCTTGTTGTCTTTCTCTCATAATATCTCCATCTCCACCAGTGACTGAACATAAAGACTCTGATGGGGTGAAGTTAAACTGCTCTGTGTCGACATATGGACGGTGCAGACACACAGTGAAGTGGCTGTATAAAGGAAGAGACTGGGACATAAATACCAGAGAAGTACAGACATCACAGTCTACATGCCTAGCCACTATGTCCTTGTTGACTTCTCATTTTGTTTACACATCAAATTATGAGTTTTTGCAGTGTGATGTCACAGATCTTCGCAAAAGAGAAGTGCAGCTGTATAACTTCAGCTCTCAGTTGTCAGGTGAGAAACCAAGTGAGAAGATAATGAGCTGTTTAAAATCACTTTATTCTGATATGACAAATAAACTATATTTGAAGTATGTGAGGTTTAATTTGGTAAAATTCACCCTTGTTTTGTCACTTTGTAGTTTTTTTAATGCATTTCTTCTTTGTTCATTCCTCCAGGAAATGATGCAACAAAACCGCCAATGACACAAACGACTGAAGTGATGAAACCATCAACTTTAAACACAACAGAACAAACAGGTAAGAAGCAAGTTCAAACACTTTACAGATTGTCCATCCCATAACAGAAATGTTAGTATGAGTAAATGTTTAAAGTGGATTTATTTATTTGTACCTATTAACACTGTGAATGTAAATGATACACCTGTATAAGTAGATTTGTTCAAATATAATTCAAGTGACAGACACATGAACCTACTTCTTAAATATGACAACCTGCCAAAACATTTCACATGTACTTCCTTTACTTTCATTGTGTTTCTGTGATTAATACTCTACAGCTTGTGCAGATTGTTCTGCTCTGATCTACACAATGTTGGTGATGCGTGTGGTTGAATTCGTCCTCATCACTGTTGTTACTGTTCTCATCACTGTTGTTACTGTTCGTCACTTCAGAGCTGGAGGTGAGAAAATGTTCACCAACCTTTGTTCAGTCTGATTAACATAAACTGTAAGTTTAGAGCTGAAATGTTCCTCTGATTTGTTTAGCAGGGAACCAGAGACCACCTGATGACCTCACTGTGAGTTGATGTATAAAATCAACTAATAACGTCAATGTTACTTTAACGCAGGACTGTGAATGTCTCACTGTTTGTGTTTGTGCAGGTTTCTTACTCAGTAAGAAGCAGAGCTGCGAGGCGTTCAGGTCCAGCAGCCAGTCAGGTAAATATCTGATGGTGCGTTCAGGGTCAGTCAGCTGGGAGGAAAATCTGGGAGTTTGAGACTCTTTCAAATTAATTTATTTGTATATGTGAGATTATTTGTGATTGTGCTGCATGTGCAGCAGCAGAAACCTAAAGGTGAAAGAAGTGGGGTTGTGATTTGTTAGTTTTCAGCATGAGTGTGTCAGACTTTGTGTTTCTTTGTGTTGTTTTTCACAGGAGACGAATGATGAAGATGATGGTGCAGTGAACTATGAAAACTGATCAACCACTTCCACACCAACATCAGCTCACCAGAGAAACAACTCCCTGACTGTTATACCATTAACATCCTCTCAGTGTTACATGAGTAGGTGAATTCTTTACATAAAGAAAAAAAAAGATGATTTTCAGGATTTATTATTATAAAAGCTTTATTTGTCCAGCAGGGGGTGTAGTGAGTTAACTAGTAGCACTGTGTTCAAAGGAGGCTGTCTGGAGAGTAAATGAGAAATGTTCATATGTTTTATATCCTGAGACACTTTTTAGTTTGACAAGAATATTAACATCTGGATTTTATCTCTAGTTATGTAAGAAGCACAGTGTGAATATTATCAAATGTCTTATTCTGCGTTATGTCTCTAACTTTTCTAACGTTTTCAATCATTTAACTCCCTTAAATCTGCTTTAAGTGGAGGAATTTTTACATTAATTTAGACTTTTAAGACTATCTTGGCTGCTTTTTAAGTTGCAGCAGCTGCAGCTCAGTTTCATGCTTAAGTGTAGAGAAGAAATCATTTTAACTTTCATTCATCATTGTTGTTGACATGTTTATCAGGAGTCCAACATGTGTTTGGTATGAATGAGTCTTCCTGCAGTCAGTAACAGTCACCTCTTTGTTATATCTTTTAATAATATAAAAATAAAGAAATGTTTACCATTTAATTTGACTGTTTGTAATTATTTGTGCTGCTGTTGTTTCCACATTCTCACCAAAAAGTGAACTGCAAAGACAAAATGAGGAGCTGAAAGGTGTCAAACCATTAAAACATCATCTCATATGTTCTTTCCCAGCTGCTATAACATCATCATGTTGTCATGACTCAAAGTTTGACTCTTTATCTGTCAAACATCACCATGAATGCTGTCTGTTATTGTTGATCAAAACGTTTTTGAATGTTTGAAAGGAAATGGGATGAAACTCTGCCAACTTACACTGAATTCAACACCTGACTGATTTGCTGTGTTTTAGGGAGTTGTTGTAAAAGATAGTTGCACTTTTCCCTTTTATAATCATAATAGCACAATACCACAATTCAACCACTAGATGGAGACAAAGACACTGTGTTCACATTGTAGACGACGACGCAGGTAAGCTAGATTTCATTCCCCATGCCATGTAAATAAATACATGGAAAATGGCTTGATTTGACTCAAAATGATCCAGAGACATTGGAGTAGCTTTTCCTGGTAGTAATGTGCGACCAGACACAACTTTAAACCACAAAAACAGCAAAGGTAAGACGTAACTTGTAGCTGTAAATTTGCAACGCGAAGTTTGTTTTGATTTTTCTTTCATGGTTTATTCAGTGAGTTTTGGTAAGACAGTGATGGGAGGTACACGGCTGGAATCACTGAAATCTCAGGATTTATTTGATGTGTCGTTATGTGGATATCATGAAATTATAGATACAAGGACCACTGTGACTGCAGGCATGCACCGTGCTTAGACGGAGGACACTTGTTGCTACTCTCGCAGTCAGTTGCTCGGTGTTTGACTTGCACTTTGTTTAGCTTTAAATGGTTGTGCTAGCTTGCGGTTTACTTATATCGGCGGGCCTCTCGTGATTAAAAGTTGCACAAATATAGAGATCAGATGATCATGCAAACAGCTAACCTGTCACTATGTGATAAACTATATAAACATACTAACAATGCGAAGTAAGGAAGTGAGTTCATGGCTCAACGTCTTGTAGGAAATGACGATGATTTGTCAAATAATTTATTTATGTTAATAGTTGTGATCGCCACATAACGAAATCATGGAGGGCCTGATAATTATGCAGGGAACACATAGATTTATATAACTATATTTACAATGGACTATACGATCCAATACAGTCACTGAATGAATGCATTGAACACGATGATTGGGTGTGCCAGACTTTTCTCCAGTTGAACAAATTTATGACCTAAGTCATTGTTTTTGGAGCCAGAGAAGAACAATTAAAAGTCAGTGCTCAGCTTCACTCTGTAATGTTAAAAACCACAAAGCAATCCAGTAGTCCTGGACTCAGACCTGATTTTCAATAGCCATATCACAGACCTCTCACCTGGTTAGGGACAGGTCTGCTTTCTGTTCCCCTGAGTCAAAACTAAATCCAGATACAGCACACACAACATCCTTTAAACTACTTTATGCTTATTACATGTTGCTGTTGTTTGATATGTGTATTAACCAATATTGGGGCACCACAGAAAATGTCAAAGAGAAATTTAATGTGTCTTTAAATGTAAATACATGTACTGTGGACAGGACGTAAGAAACCAATATTTTCATATTTTAAAAGCATTAAATGATGTACTTTGAAGTGCAGTAATGGAAAGGAAGTGTGTTCTGGTCTTAATGGTGAGTCACTGCAGACATTCAACCTGAACTCCTCTATTATCTAATCCTATATGTAGATATAAGATCATGTAATATACCACAGATGCTTGCTTGTAAAATGGAAAAAAACCTTGAATATAGAGAACACTGACGCTAATGTGCTCCACCTACAAAAAGTTACAAGTTTGGTAACTTACAATTGAGAAAGATTGGAGTCGACAATTTGTTCATTAAAGGAAGTAGACAGTTTATTTCTTCATTTTGAGAGCTGAGGGTGTGAGAAAAGGACAGAAAGAAAGACAGAGAAGGACGATGGTTGAAATCAGATGGATTAAAATGTTTTTATTTCTGATTCTGGGGCTTCAGTTTACAGGTAAGATACAAACATCTGCATCATGACCAATGGTAATGCATTTAATAACTGTTTTACTGGGGACAGTTTGTAACATTCACACTACAGTCATATTCTTATTTCAGTTCATTTATCACATTTCTCTCTCAAATTCTCAACAGCAGTAACTGGACAACCTGTCCTCTCCATCACTGTCAGAGATGGAGATGAAGCCACTTTGTCCTGTGAAGATGTGATGACTGATCAGGATAAATGTGACAGAACTGACTGGGACTTCAGTGGTCCAAGACACTCAGCAGTAGTAGAGCTGATTAAACGTGGGCAGATTGTTGAAAATGCCAAATTTAAATCAGACAGACTGAGTGTTACAGCTGACTGTTCTCTGGTTATAAAGAAGGTCACAGTTGAGGATATTGGTCGTTACTTCTCCTACCAGTATAACAGATCAGGACAACTACAACCAGGGCGTTGCGTTGCGGTTGCTCTGTCTGTTGTTAGCAGTGAGTATTTACATCATAATGTTTTCAGCTCAAACTGTCTTGTTAGAATAATATACTGAAACATTACAATAATTATGATTTTAGTGATTAAGTTCATTTTACTCTTGTTGTCTTTCTCTCACAATATCTCCATCTTCACCAGTGACTGAACATAAGGACTCTGATGAGGTGAAGTTAAATTGCTCAAGGTCGACATATGGACGGTGTGGACACACAGTGAAGTGGCTGTATGAAGGAAGAGACTGGGACATAAATACCAGAGACGTACAGACATCACAGTCTCCATGCTCAGCCACTATGTTGTTGTCTGCTGATCATTTTATTTACACATCAAATTATAAGTTTTTGCAGTGTGAAGTCGCAGATCTTAGCAAAAGCGAAGTGCAGCTGTATAACTTCAGTCCTCAGTTGTCAGGTGAGAAACCAAGTGAGAAGATAATGAGCTGTTAAAAATCACTTTATTCTGATATGACAAATAAACTATATTTGAAGTATGTGAGGTTTAATTTGGTAAAATTCACCCTTTTTTTGTCACTTTGTAGTTTTTGAATGAATTTCTTCTTTGTTCATTCCTCCAGGAAATGATGCAACAAAACCACCAATGACACAAACGACTGAAGTGATGAAACCATCAACTTTAAACACAACAGAACAAACAGGTAAGAAGCAGGTTCAAACACTTTACAGATTGTCCATCCCATAACAGAAATGTTAGTATGAGTAAATGTTTAAAGTGGATTTATTTATTTGTATCTATTAACACTGTGAATGTAAATGATACACCTGTATAAGTAGATTTGTTCAAATATAATTCAAGTGACAGACACATGAACCCTCTTCTTAAATATGACAACCTGCCAAAACATTTTACATGTACTTCCTTTACTTTCATGGTGTTTCTGTGATTAATACTCTACAGCTTGTGCAGATTGTTCTGCTCTGATCTACACAATGTTGGTGATGCGTGTGGTTGAATTCGTCCTCATCACTGTTGTTACTGTTCTCATCACTGTTGTTACTGTTCGTCACTTCAGAGCTGGAGGTGAGAAAATGTTCACCAACCTTTGTTCAGTCTGATTAACATAAACTGTAAGTTTAGAGCTGAAATGTTCCTCTGATTTGTTTAGCAGGGAACCAGAGACCACCTGGTGACCTCACTGTGAGTCGATGTATAAAATCACCTAATAACGTCCATGTTACTGTAATGCAGGACTGTGAATGTCTCACTGTTTGTGTTTGTGCAGGTTTCTTACTCAGTAAGAAGCAGAGCAGCGAGGCGTTCAGGTCCAGCAGCCAGTCAGGTAAATATCTGATGGTGCGTTCAGGGTCAGTCAGCTCGGAGGAAAATCTGGGAGTTTGAGACTCTTTCAAATTAATTTATTTGTATATGTGAGATTATTTGTGATTGTGCTGAATGTGCAGCAGCAGAAACCTAAAGGTGAAAGAAGTGGGGTTGTGATTTGTTAGTTTTCAGCATGAGTGTGTCAGACTTTGTGTTTCTTTGTGTTGTTTTTCACAGGAGATGAATGATGAAGATGATGGTGCAGTGAACTATGAAAACTGATCAACCACTTCCACACCAACATCAGCTCACCAGAGAAACGACTCCCTGACTGTTATACCATTAATATCCTCTCAGTGTTACATGAGTAGGTGAATTCTTTACATAAAGAAAAAAAAAATTCAGGATTTATTATTGTAAAAGCTTTATTTGTCCAGCAGGGGGTGTAGTGAGTTAACTAGTAGCACTGTGTTCAAAGGAGGCTGTCTGGAGAGTAAATGAGAAAATATGTTTTGTGTCCTGAGACACTTTTTAGTTTGACAAGAATATTAACATCTGGATTTTATCTCTAGTTATGTAAGAAGCACAGTGTGAATATTATCAAATGTCTTATTCTGCATTATGTCTCTAACTTTTCTCATGTTTTCACTCATTTAATCTGCTTCAAGTAGAAGAATATATACTTTAATTTAGACTTTTAAGACTTTCTTGGCAGCTTTTTAAGTTGCAGCAGCTGCAGCTCAGTTTCATGCTTAAGTGTAGAGAAGAAATCATTTTAACTTTCATTCATCATTGTTGTTGACATGTTTATCAGGAGTCCAACATGTGTTTGGTTTCAATGAGTCTTCCTGCAGTCAGTAACAGTCACCTCTTTGTTATATCTTTTAATAATATAAAAATAAAGAAATGTTTACCATTTAAAATGACTGTTTTTTGTAATTATTTAATGTACACACAGTGGCATGCTGCTAGTGTTTCTATGTTCTCACCAAAACACTTCACACATCTCTCATTTCTCAGAAAAAATGAACTGCAAAGACAAAATGAGGAACTAAAAGGTGTCAGACCATTAAAACATCATGTCATCTGTTCCTTCCAGCCGCTACAGCATCACCATGTTGCATCAAAGTTTGACTCTTCATCAGTCTGTTCATGTGTGCTGTCAAACATCACCATGAATCCTGTTTGTTTTCTAATAAACACTATATACAGAAAAGAAGAGTTGCATTGCTGCAAACATTTATCTTAACTAACAATCTTCACAAGTTCAACTTCCTCGGTTCTCGTCTTCTTCCTTTCACAAAGTCAAACACGTCATTGACAGAAATGCATCATGGTATCATGTCTGTAGCTTCTGTTATTGTTGATCAAAACGCTGTTTGGATGAAATTGGGATGAACTCTGTCAACTTACAGTGAATTCAACACCTGACAGAAAACAGAACAAAACAGACTGAATGTCTCTACAACACAAACTACTGTACAGACTCTGTAAGTTGAGAGCATCCATCTTCACACGTTCAACTTCCTCTTTTTATTATTAGGAGGTCAAACACGTCATTGTCACCCTGGTACCGTGGCAACAGTGTGCACTTGTTGAATCTTAATATAGTTTAATATGGCTGCTCTGAATGCAGAAACATATTTCTTTACCTTGTGATCCATGATTACATACCAGTTTCACAGGATCTTTGTCAGATGTTGCAGTTATGTGATATGTGTCTTAACCAATATTGGGATGCTACAGAAAATGTCCTTTTTTAGAAGGAAATCAATAAATGTAAATACATGTCCTGTGCACAAGATGTGAGAAAACAGGAAGTACTTTGAAATGCAGCAGTGGAGAGGAAGTATGTTGTGGTCATAGTATACAGTCACTGGAGACATTCACACAATGTGGGGCAGCTGTGGCTCTGGAGGTGGAGCGGTCATCCACTAATTGAAAGATTGGCAGTTTGATTCCCGCTCCTCATTCCCAATCCACATGTTGATGTGTCTTTGGGCAAGATACTAAACCCCAAATCGCTCCCGTTTCTGTGCCAATGGTGTGTAAATGTGTATGAATGGTTAGTGTCCTCCTAATGAGCAGGTTAACTCCTGTCATCAGTGTAAAATCATAAAAGTGCTTTGAGTGGTCATAATGACTTTCTGCTTTTCCATTAGGCATAGTACTTGGTACCTGGTACTTGTTTTGGTATCTGCTCTGGCGAGGTTCCAAGCAAGCCAAGCCGATACTAAAAGGTGACTTCATTAACATTCATGTACTATTCATTCATTCAATAACCTAAACTTCTTTCCAGGAGTTGTCTGTGCTTTCTCCTCTCACAGGTAATCTGGGCCTGTAGACGTCCGGATGCCAGATTCCTGCCCCAGAGCTTCTAACTTCAATGTTCATTTTAAATGTGCTTGTCTCTCAAGGGCCTGGCCTCGAACTCTCATCCTCTTAAGGAGCTTAGACGTGGCTATAAACCCTCTACAGCCGACCTCTACCAGGAGGACCAGTGGCTCAGGATCACGGTGACGCTCGCCCGGTAGCAGAGAGGTGAAGAAGGTCACAGGTTTGATCCCACCTGTGAGCAACTTTAATCTTAGGATCATAATTAGATTCAGCTTTACTACTTAAATTAACTAGTTAGACATGGACTCTGAAGTTATGTGATGGCATCCTCAGATCAAAAACACACTCAAGAATAGAGTGAAGGTTTACAGCCAGGAAACTAGAGGCTCTTCACGGTCAGTTACCACCATCTAGTGGACAGATAGCAGAACTGAGTGGTTAGACTGGTTTTCACGTCACATTGTTTTACACGTGAACTCTTGAGTTATGAGGATGTGATAGCTCCTCAGATTAAACGTACACAGACAGCAGGATTGACGAGGGAGAATGAGCAGCTTCTTCTCTCCCAGTGCTCCTCGACAGATGAACGTGTCTGTAAATTGTCCTGAAGTAAGTTCAGCAGGTGAGAATCCTACCAGAGAAATCTGTAAATGTCTGATGAACACGATTACTTTGATCACTTTGTGACTGTACAGCTCAAATGTTTTTTCATGCTGATTGGCTGCTTAAAACATATATATTTGATGCTTGCAGTGTTTTTCTCTTGTAAACTCGTTTTTGAGAATGATTTATTATGATTGTTAGTAATTACCATTTAAAACCAACAGCAGTTTGAATTTAATCTCTTCACATCAGTGAAAAAATGTAGCAAGTGTCAGAACTGGTCAAACGGCTTTTACTTGACTACAACTTGACTAATGTTTATTTTATGTAGGCTACACTTTTCTAAGAAAATTACTGACATGATGTATGTATTATACTTCACAATCCTGTAAATGACAGTAAAAGGTGTAACTTTTATTATTTGTATAATTATTATTATTATTAATATTATTAATAGTATTATTCTTCTTATCATTATTATTATTATTGTCATCACTATTTGTATGTGCATGTATGTACATTGATTAGAAATATTGATAGTAGAAATAATGAGTAATTTCTTTTTACTGCCTCATCAATGTCCAGATCACCTCTGAGTACTTGTGACATGTTATTAACAGTAATAACAACTACTGTGTGTCTGTGTGATGTGCAGCTGGTTGTAATGAATGTTGTGTTTGTGTGAAGGTGTTTCTCTGCTATGGATCAGAGTAAGGACAGAGAGGAGGGAGTCCCTCCCTCTAAAAGCTCTCTGTGTGAGGAACATGACAGCCAGACCAAAGCTCAGAGGTGAGATGAGGATCTCTAACTGTCCATCACTGTTCTCCACTCACATCACTCCACCATCATTATTCACACTCAAAGCTCTGTGTGTGTTGTGTTGAAGGACAAAGAAGCAGCACAGTCCAGACTCTGCTGAACCAGGACCTGGACCTGAACCTGGACCTAAACCTAAACCTAGACTTAAACCTAAACCTGAACCCAGCTGTGTGTCCATGAAGAGTGACTGGTCTATGAGTAAACCAATTCACTTCAAACATGAACATCAGTCTGCTGATCAAAGGTCAGAATATAAAATGTTTTTGTCTGTTTCTCTCCATTTTTCTCCATTTCTCCTGAGAAGAGGTGTGATGTCTTCACTAGTGATTCTTTTTATTAATTAAAAATACTTTGTGTATATTTCAATATGTGAGTTTACTCTGTTAAAGTTTAGATTTTATTCCATCACATTCTCAGCTGGGACTAAAACCACCAGATCCTCAGCTTGGAGTAACAACAGATCTGCTCTGGCTCACAATTACAACAGCAGCTAAAAAACAGAACAAATAAAGAGGGGGGAGGGATGAGGAAAACGAACACATTGCTCATGAAGATGGAAATATTACAAATGAGAT
The DNA here is from genome assembly GCA_021039105.1 of Scomber colias. Classification (NCBI taxonomy): domain Eukaryota; kingdom Metazoa; phylum Chordata; class Actinopteri; order Scombriformes; family Scombridae; genus Scomber; species Scomber colias. Next base: position 34,775 of record JAJDFG010000407.1, on the reverse strand, counting down.
ATAATTGCATAATTTTGAACGGAATAAAATTATGTTTTCTGATACCTCACATTATTTATAATTATTTATCTGCCAAACTAGATGGCAGCTGTCACTCAAACCAGCTACAGGTTGTTTTCTGTAATGATCTGTCGTAACATTTTTCTTGGTTTCCACCAATGGAGATTTTAGACCCTTTTTTAGGAGTGCTCAAGCACCCCCAAATGTTATCTAAGCACCCCTGAAAATAATAAATTAAAAAAATGATTGGGTTTTTTTCCCAAAATGTGTTAGATAGGATACAACTACATTTTATTTTGCGAGTCTGTCTGTTAGAGATGGGATTAGTATTGTCTTTCGCTCAGTGTTCATTAACTATCTTAGGGTTATATCTGTACAAATCTGTGATAGTTTATTCTGAACCATTATTATTATACATTATAGTAGGCCACTCTATCATATATTAATATTTCTTGTTGTAATTTACGTTATCCAGTGAAATGAGGAATTTAGCAGGGCATTGAGCCCCCTGAAGGTCTGATCCTAGAATCGTCCCTGGTCTCCACTAACATCACTGGGACCTGATGTCCTGTTGTCAAAGGCCTCATAGCAGGAGATCATGTTTGAGCAGACTGTCCTGGGACGATCAGAGATGCATCTGTGGTCTCTGAGCAGAAACACATGATGTGTGGTAGCTGTCGTCCAACAAAACACACAATCTTCAGGATTAACACTGTAGTTCTCTGTTTCCATCAGGATCCATCAGCAGAGACCAGATTCTCCTGAACCCAGCTGTGTGTCCATGAAGAGTGACTGGTCTATGAGTAAACCGATTCACTTCAAACATGAACATCAGTCTGCTGATCAGAGGTCAGACTGTAAAATGCATATCTGTTATTATCCAACTCTAATGAGAACTACAAACACTTTTCTAAAAACCACAAACTTTATCTGTACAAAAGTTTTTTAAACAGAGGTACAAAGACTTTACAGAGACAAATGATCAGAGATCAGACAGAACAGCTGAGTGTTTTACCTGGATCCACTGTGATAGAACACAACACCTTTAACACTGAGTGTCAGTATTTATTCTGAGACTTCATCTTTTCTTCAGAGTTCATCAGCAGAGCTCAGATTCTCCTGAACCCAGCTGTGTGTCCATGAAGAGTGAGTGGTCTATGAGTAAACCGATTCACTTCAAACATGAACATCAGTCTGCTGATCAGAGGTCAGAATATATAATGTTTTTGTCTGTTTCTCTCCATTTTTCTCCATTTCTCCTGAGAAGCGGTGTGATGTCTTTGTTGTGGTGTTGTGATAACATTGAGTGTCATTATTTATTCTGAGACTTCATCTTTCCTTCACAGAGTTCATCAGCAGAGCTCAGAGGTTCTCAGTGGTCAGTCTGTCCAGCAGCATCAAACACACATGGACTCCATATTTATGGTGTGTAAATGTAAAACACAGCTACTACTGCGAACTACAGCCACAGACTAAATACTAAACTACCATTCTGATCCTAACAGTCTCCATGCTGCACTCTGTAGACCAGCAGCTGTTCAGTCTGTCACTGACCATCTGATGTTGACTTCGACTACATTTACATTTTATTCTGTTCCAGCTGCTGGAGGAGAACATCAGCAAGTTTGTGAAGAACGAGCTGAAGAAGATGCAGAAGGTAGTGAGTCCTGATTACCCAGAATGCTTAGAGAGTCAGAGTGAGGATGAGGAGGTGTTGGACGGCAAAGAGGAAGAGCAGAGGAGGAGCAGCAGAGAGGCATTTCTGAAGATCACACTGCACTTCCTGAGGAGAATGAAGCAGGATGAGCTGGCTGACTGTCTGCAGAGCAGTAAGAGGATTTTAACAGATTTAACGTGATGGAGAGGAAATGGAGGCAACATGGGAGAGGTTTATATTTCAATCTCTGCTCTTAATATGATGCAAACATCTGTATCAGATCTATGAATTCCTCTGAGTTGAAAATAGTCAGAAAATGTTTGTCCACAACTGATGAGCTGAATAGATTTCATAATGGAGGAAAATATAAACATCTGCAGTTTAATGTTTCCATTTTACCAATTTACTGTAAAATCATCTGATTTAATTTGTTTTTTGTTCATTCAGGAACTCGTGCTGCAGAGTGTCGATATAAACTCAAGTCTAACCTGCAGAAGAAGTTCCAGTGTCTGTTTGAGGGGATTGCTAAAGCAGGAAACCCAACCCTTCTGAATCAGATCTACACGCCGCTCTACATCACAGAGGGAGGGACTACAGAGGTCAATGATGAACATGAGGTCAGACAGATTGAAACAGCATTCAGGAAACCAGACAGACCAGAAACAACAATCAGACAAGAAGACATCTTTAAAGCCTCACCTGGAAGAGATGAACCAATCAGAACAGTGATGACAAAGGGAGTGGCTGGCATTGGGAAAACAGTCTTAACACAGAAGTTCACTCTGGACTGGGCTGAAGACAAAGCCAACCAGGACATGTACTTCTCATTTCCATTCACTTTCAGAGAGCTGAATGTGGTGAAAGAGAAAAAGTACAGCTTGGTGGAACTTGTTCATCACTTCTTTACTGAAACCAAAGAAGCAGGAATCTGCAGGTTTGAAGAGTTCCACGTTGTGTTCATCTTTGACGGTCTGGATGAGTGTCGACTTCCTCTGGACTTCCACAACACTGAGGTCCTGACTGATGTTACAGAGTCCACCTCAGTGGATGTGCTGCTGACAAACCTCATCAGGGGGAAGTTGCTTCCCTCTGCTCGCCTCTGGATAACCACACGACCTGCAGCAGCCAATCAGATCCCTCCTGAGTATGTCGGCATGGTGACAGAGGTCAGAGGGTTCACTGACCCACAGAAGGAGGAATACTTCAGGAAGAGATTCAGAGATGATAAGCAGGCCAGCACCATCATCTCCCACATCAAGACATCACGAAGCCTCCACATCATGTGCCACATCCCAGTCTTCTGCTGGATCACTGCTAAAGTTCTGGAGGATGTGTTGAAAAGCAGAGAGGGAGGAGAGTTGCCCAAGACCCTGACTGAGATGTACATCCACTTCCTAGTGCTTCAGTCCAAACTCAAGAACATCAAGTATGATGGAAGAGCTCAGACAGAGCCACACTGGAATAAAAATAGCAGGAAGATGATTGAGTCTCTAGGAAAACTGGCTTTTGAGCAGCTGCAGAAAGGCAACCTCATCTTCTATGAATCAGACCTGACAGAGTGTGGCATCGATATCAGAGAAGCCTCAGTGTACTCAGGATTGTTCACCCAGGTCTTTAAAGAGGAGAGAGGGCTGTACCAGGACAAGGTGTTCTGCTTCATTCATCTGAGTGTTCAGGAGTTTCTAGCTGCTCTTCACGTCCATCTGACTTTCATCAAGTCTGGAGTCAATCTGCTGGCACAAACACCATCCTGGTGGTCAAAAGTACTTAAAGACAAACCTAAACTAAAACATCTGTACCAGAGTGCTGTGGATGAGGCCTTACAGAGTCCAAATGGACACCTGGACTTGTTCCTCCGCTTCCTCGTGGGTCTTTCACTGCAGACCAATCAGATTCTCCTACGAGGTCTGTTGACACAAACAGGAAGTAGCTCACAAACCAGTCAGAAAACAATCAAGTACATCAAGAAGAAGATCAGTGAGAGTCTGTCAGCAGAGAGAAGCATCAATCTCTTCCACTGTCTGAATGAACTGAATGATCGTTCTCTAGTGGAGGAGATCCAACAATATCTGAGATCAGGAAGTCTCTCCACAGATGAACTGTCTCCTGCTCAGTGGTCAGCTCTGGTCTTCATCTTACTGTCATCAGAAAAAGATCTGGACTTGTTTGACCTGAAGAAATACTCTGCGACAGAAGAGGCTCTCCTGAGGCTGCTGCCAGTAGTCAAAGCTTCAAGTAAAGCTCTGTAAGTAGATGACGTGGATATATGAACAATTTAAAATGTTTCATTTTAAATATGAAACATAAAACATTTTGTGTTCTTTACTTATCATTTTTTCAGGCTGAGCGGCTGTAACCTCTCAGAGAGAAGCTGTGCAGCTCTGTCTTCTGTTCTCAGCTCCAAGTCCTCTAGTCTGAGAAAACTGGACCTTAGTGACAACAACCTGCAGGATTCAGGGTTTAAGCAGCTGTCTGTTGGACTGAAGAGTTCACACTGTACACTGGAAACTCTCAGGTCAGAATACATCATCTATAATTTTATTGTAATGAACAATGACAATAAAGCTGTTTTGACTTTTTATACAGTTGCTGTTTTACTTTTAGATTAATGTCAATTATTCTGCACATCAGTAGGGTACTGGACTGGTACTTATATGATTAAAAACATTGTGCTATCAACCTTTTTATATTTATAGTCTGTCAGGATGTCTGATCACAGAGGAAGGCTGTGCTTCTCTGGCCTCAGCTCTGAGCTACAACCCCTCCCATCTGAGAGAGCTGGACCTGAGTGACAACAACCTGCAGGATTCAGGGATGAAACACTTGTCTATTGGACTGGAGAGTCCACACTGTACACTGGAAAGTCTCAGGTCCGGATACATCATCTATAATTTTATTGTAATGAACAATGACAATAAAGTTGATTTTGACTTTTTATACAGTTGATACAGTTGAGAGTTGCTGTGTTACATTCAGATTAATGTCAATTATTCTACACATCTGTAAGATTCCAGTACTTATATTATTAAAAACATTGTGTTATCAACCTTTTTGTATTTCCAGTCTGTCAGGATGTCTGATCACAGAGGAAGGCTGTGCTTCTCTGGCCTCAGCTCTGAGCTCCAACCCCTCCCATCTGAGAGCGCTGGACCTGAGCTACAATCACCCAGGAGACTCAGGAGAGAAGCTGTTGGCTGCTGGACTGGAGGATCCGCACTGGAGACTGGACACACTCAGGTATGAACAGACAGGTGGACACTCTCAGGTGAAGAACTTTGATGCTGAACATTAAAGTTGATTCTTCATCATGGTTCTAACAGTTTTAAGATCATGTGATGTGAGTGAAACCTGGAGAAAATTAGTTTGTCAGTCTAAAATTATTGTTTTGTTAATTTTTCATGATCTCCAGTTGTCCCTGAACGCATCAGAGCAGTGTCCATCTATTATTTTATTATTGATGTATTTATTGTTCATTATAAATAAGTTCACTTTCATCATGAACTTTTTTTTTTTTTTGTAACTTTACTACTTTATTGTTTCATTACAAATCTCAACAAATGTTTTGCTACCTTAAAGGTTAATTTATTCTCTAAATTCAAAGTTACTTCTTGGTGGCTTAGGAATTAGCACTGTTGCCTCACTGCAAGAAGATCTTCGGTTTGATACCCGGCTGGAGCCTTTTTGTGTCTGTTTGCATGTTCTCCCCGTTAGGGTTTGTGCAATATCATACTGTTTACAATAATGCCGGTATACAATTTACATGATAAAAAACTGTCATATCACGATATCAATGATACAGCACTGCAATCCCATATAACGCATTTATGTTCCCTAGCATGCATGCTGTAACAGCTGGCAAAGACCAACATAAATACAGTATCCTCATTTTAATTAAGCTGCCGTCACAGCAATGCACTGCTGTCTCTGGGAAAGGACATCACACAGCATCTCATATTATTTGAATGCGACTTTGAGAGTGAATCTAAATCCAAAGGGTCTCAGTACATTTATGTTTGTATTAATGAAACAAAACTATTTCATTTATTCTGGCAGATATTCATAACAAATTAGGCTAAAAATGCATTATTCTGGGTAACCATAACATAAAACAGATACCCATGGATCAACAAAATGAAAGTATGCAAAAAGTACAATCAGTTGAAAAGTTTGGGGGCAATTCCCCCTTAAATGTTTCACTTAGGGGGGATTTTACTTTGTTGGGGGGAATGCAGGTCTTACAGTGTCCTATTCTTACTGCAAATTACATTTTGTCGCTAACCTTCAATTTAAGATATTCTCTAAACTATATTCTATAGTAATTACTTATTTAGTATAAACTTAAACCCCTCCCTGAGCTACTATCCCCTCCCTGAGCTACTACCTTATCGTGACCCCAGGAGCTCAGTTGTCAGCGCGGGGACCTTGACGGTCTGACCCTCAGCTGCAGAAGCTAGCTCTCGGGATGTGGAACGTCACCTCTCTGGTGGGAAGTTCCAGCTAGATATAGTCGGCAGCAAGGGCTCTGGAACCAGTCTTCTCGAGAGGGGTTGGACTCTCTTCCACTCTGGAGTTGCCGCTGGTGAGAGGCGCCGAGCAGGGGTGGCAATTACTTACTGCCCCCCGGCTTGGTGCCTGTATGTTGGAGCTTACCCCAGTAGATGAAAGGGTAGCCTCCCTCCGCCTTCAGGTGGGGGGATGGATCCTGACTGCTGTTTGTGTCTATTGTCCAAACAGCAGAGTATCCACCCTTTCTGGACTCCTTGGAGGGGGTGCTGGAAAGCACTCCCTCTGGGGATTCCCTCGTTCTGCTGGGGGACTTCAACGCTCACGTCGGCAGCGACAGTGAGACCTGGAAGGGTGTGATTGGGAGGAACGGCCCCCCTGATCTGAACCCGAGTGGTGTTCCGTTATTGGACTGCTGTGCTCGTCACAGATTGTCCATAACGAACACCATGTTCAAGCATAAGGGGGTCCATATGTGCACTTGGCACCAGGACACCCTAGGCCGCAGTCCGATGATTGACTTTGTAGTCGTGTCGTTGGACTTGCGGCTGCATGTCTTGGACACTCGGGCGAAGAGAGGGGCAGAGCTGTCAACTGATCACCACTTGGTGGTGAGTTGGCTACGATGGTGGGGGAGGATGCCGGTCAGACCTGGCAGGCCCAAACGAATTGTGAGGGTCTGCTGGGAACGTCTGGCAGAGTCTCCTGTCAGAGAGAGCTTCAACCATGTACCGGGGGAAGTGGGGCACATTGACAAGGCGGCCGACCGGTGCTGTGGCCGTAAGGTGGTCGGTGCCTGTCGTGGCGGCAATACCCGAACCCGGTGGTGAGGGATGCCGTCAAGCTGAAGGAGTCCTATAGGGTCTTTTTGGCCTGTGGGACTCCGGAGCAGCTCTTATTGTTGCATTTATTCTTTTTTAACAACTTTAAAAAATGCTCCTTTTCTCTTCTTTTAATATTGAGGTCATGACTCTCTCTGCTCAGGACAACATTTAGAGATCAATATTTAATATTGTGATTTATCATGTGGGTGGATATATTTGTTCATCACATCTTCTTCTTCGGGTCTTTTCCTCACAGACTTCAGTGAAAGAATCCAGCAGACAGTTGAGACATGAGTTTCAGCCTGTTTCTGTGTCACTCTGACAAACTGAGGGACACTGCTTCATGTTGAACAGCAGTTAGGACTCATGTTGAATAGAAACCCATTCTGACTGTGTTTTTTCCTCCAGGATGGACCATGGCGGAGAGCAGTGGGTAAAACCTGGTCTGAAGAAGTGTAAGTGTGGATTTAATTTGATTCATGACAAATGAAGTCAGTCAGTTTCTCTTTAAACACAAAGTTGGTCTTTGTGGTATTTATTCATTAAAACATTACTGACAAAGTGATTAAACTTTAGAGAAATGAACAACAGATCAGAAGTTAAACAGAGAATAAATCCATCAGGTGTGTCAGATGATAAACTGCTGCTGTGTTGTTTCTTCTTCTCTTCATCAGATACCTGTGAAATCACACTGGACACAAACACAGTAAACAGAAAACTCAAACTCTCTGACAACAACAGGAAGGTGACACTTGTGAGAGAGGATCAGTCATATCCTGATCATCCAGACAGATTTGATCACTGGCCTCAGCTGCTCTCTAGAAATGGTCTGACTGGTCGCTGTTACTGGGAGTTCGAATGGAGAGGAGGAGTCAGTATATCAGTGAGTTACAGAGGAATCAGCAGGAAAGGAGACGGTTATGACAGCTGGTTTGGATTTAACGATCAGTCCTGGAGTCTGAGATGCTCTGATGTTCGTGGTTACTCTGTCTGTCACAACACAACAGAAACATCCATCTCCTCCTCCTCTGTCTCTAACAGAGTAGCAGTGTATGTGAACTGTCCTGCTGGCACTCTGTCCTTCTACAGAGTCTCCTCTGACACACTGATCCACCTCCACACCTTCAACACCACATTCACTAAACCTCTGTATGCTGGGTTTGGGTTCTGGTGGCTTGATTCCTCAGTGTCTTTGTGTCCTCTGTCTAAGTGAGAGTCTCTTCCTGTGGAGACAAACAGTCACACTGCTGACTGAAGACAGCTGCTGAAATCACTGTTCACTCTGTTCACCAGTGAACAATAGAAACAGGAAGTGACAGCAGCTTCCTGTGTTTAAATGTTGATGGTGGATGAGGTTTCACTCTGGTTTCATTTGGATCACTGACTGTGCTTCTATATTGGAGATTAAGTGAATTGAAAATACAACCTAAGTTAAGTGCAGTTACAGTAAATGTACTTAGTTACTTTCCACCAGTGACAATTTTTGTTTATTGTAATTGTATCATTTCTTTTTCAAAAAACCCAAAAAACTTTAAGTCATCCATGATGCACACCTGTAAGTTGTTTTGATTTTACTGACTGTTCTTGAATGCAGCATTAATAGTAAACCATTCTTTAATCACATACTTCAACTCTTTTACTTCTTTTTCATAGAATTTATGCAAATGTAAACTTAACCAGTGCTCTAACATTGTATTTTATTTTCCCATTTAACAGGGTTTTATTTTGTACACTCTTCATGTATAGGTGGTAGAGAGGTTATGGCTTCAGGCAGCCCTATAACTTTTATGAATTTTTGTATAAGAATTATTTGCATCATAGCAAAGGTCATATGTTTCTGGATCAGGTCGAAGGAGTTGTCACTATAATAAAAAAAAGTTTAATTACACATTTATTTTGCCAGTTATTCTAATTACTGACTTTATTCATTTCAGATTTGCCACATTTGGTGTCTTCATGTGTTGGACAACATCAACTGCAAAAGGGAAAATTGTTCTTTTTATTATTTATTGCTCCACATAATACAAAGATCATTCACCACCAACATTTCACTGTCATCAATTCCCATTTAGATTTAAAAAAAAAGAAGCTTTTCCTCTAAACTGCTACAGTTTAAGAAACCACTAACAGTTAAAGCGATGACTCCTAAACCATCAGACAGCACGTTTAAAGTTGAAGAACATTTGTGCGTTTCTGTTGTCAGTTAATGCTACACGTTCAAGCAAAGGATCATTATAGAAAAACAATAATAAGAAGAAGAACTGGTATCATTGTTGGTCAGAATAGAGAATACCCCTTAAAATCCAGCAGGTGGCAGTGTGAACCCAGTAGCAGTCATTCCCTCTTTTCTCCCTTTAACATCCTGGTTGGTCCCTTTAAATTCACCTAAAGTTGAGCAGATAAAAAGAAAAAAAAACTGCCTTTGCTGCAGATTTTTTAACCAGCTAGTAACAGATTTATTTCATCAACTAACATCATCATACTTCTCAATGCCTTTTTCTCCTCAGTGATCCTCAGTTAACCATTTCAAAAAAAGAGACAAAACAAAACTTATTGGTCCCAAAATAAACCTATTAAATCTAAACTATTCTTAGTGAAGCAGCAGTTCAATGGAAGAAACTATTGTGTTTTAAAGACATTAAAATGCAGGTTTGCAGGTGAGTAAAGGATCAGAAGATAAACAAATAGATGTATGGCTAACCTGAACAAAGTACCATGTTCCAACTTGTTCATTTTATACACTTTAAAGTCTTTATGTGTAACTGTACTATATGTAACACTTCTCCAAGGACTCCACTGTGGATTGTATTATTTTTAAGAAAGAACATGCAGCATCTAAAACTTATTACACTAACAATTTGACCATCGGTGCTACAAAGAGAAAGTCACATATCGTATCTATCTTCCCAGTACGGTGGCCAGCAGGGCCATTCGGATGTACATGCCGTTCTCTGCCTGACGGAAATATGCAGCTCTCGGGTCCGAATCGACCTCCGCACTGAAAGAAAAGGAAAAATGGAAAAAAGAAAGAACAGTTTAAATCATAGCCTGTATAAATAATGGACGTAACAGCCGTGACGTCACCCATTGGTTTGTGGACTGCTGCTTGGAGGCCAACAGTATCGGATCTGAGCAGCGCCATCTTGAAAATTTCAGGTGCATGCTGGGAAAAATAAAAACACGGAGCGGGGGAGGTTGCGAGGGCTGGATCTACAGGAAATTTCACGACTACCTACCACAGTCTACACCGGCAACCTGGTGATGCCACGCCCTAATGCATACCCTGCTTTATCGTCACATATAAAATCAGGGAGGCCAAAATGTCCCAAATGAACATCATACTGCATTGAAGAAGGCTTTAAACTAGCGATTGAGACCATAAACACATTTTGAAAACGTTTACTGAGGTTAGAAATCAAGTGAGAAGTTGGTGAATTCTCCATTGACTTGTATAGAGACGGTCGCCCCCTGGTGGCCTTTTGATAGAATGCAGCTCTAAGTTACTTCCTGGTTGGCCTCATTTCAGAGGACCAGAACTCCCTGCCTGGTTGTGTGTAATATTATGGGATATGTGCAATACTGTTATGTAATTGTTGTTGGGAAGGTATGGCTGGTGATGTACTGTTTGTTGTCATTGTGGTATATCATATTGTATTGTATTGATTATTAGTTATAAATGATTCCTTAATTTCAGATCCTGATCATCCAAGCTTCCAAGCAGAAAGGCATCCAGGTCACATGTGAAGTCGCTCCTCATCACCTGTTCCTGTGTGAGGTTGCCCCCTGGTGGCCTTTTGATAGAATGCAGCTCTAAATTACTTCCGCGTTGGCCTCATTTCAGAGGACCAGAACTCCCCACCTGGTTTCAACTAATGCATGATGTCAGGTAGTATCTGAACAACAATGCTGCAGTAATAATACACTTCTGGAGTAGATCAGTTATGGAATATAAAGTATATTTAAAGTAGAGCTGTGTTGCAGTAAAACATCTGAACTGAGCAGATATGTGGAGATGAACAAAGTTTCCCTAAATTCTGTGATGATTTTTTAGCGTCTTTGTACCTGATCTCGTTGACTCTGGGCAGCGGATGCATGACCACCATCTTCTTCTTGGCCACAGTCATGATGTGAGGAGTGAGGATGAACTGTCCGAAACACTGAGACAGAAACAAACATCAAGAGTTAATTAAGAGGGAGGTCGTATAGTAAACTTGTGTACCGTGTCTCTCTGAACATGATACCAGTGGTAACCTCCATTTGTAATTGGCTGCAGATGAGCTTCTCAGATTGGCTGATTGTATTATTCAGTCTCTGTAGATTGTTAAAGGGAGTGACTGGTTGCAGCCTAAAAAGCTTGTAGTTTAAAAAGTATAGAACTAATAATAGAAATAATAGAACAGCTACAACAGCCTTAAGTTAAGACATTTACTTCAATTTACTGCGATGGAGCCTTTAAATCCAGGAAAAGACACTTATGCCATATCATGATATTACAAAATCCAAAATCTAAAAGATATCTAGTCTCATATCATGATATTATATATTATTACATAACTAATGTTATCGTCCAAGGCAGGTAGGAAATAATATTGAATTTAAGGCTTTTTAAGATCTTCTAAGGAACTGAATCTGTGTATTTTTAGACTTTCCAGAGACTCAGTTTAAAAGAAGCTCCATGACTACTGATCTGTCCTCATCTGAAGAGACAAAAATCAGCTGATGAGATGAAAACCGTGGTTACTTACGGCTTTGTACTCTTCCTCAGAGGCGAATCTCTCCTTCTGGATCCTCGTCATGTAAAGGACGTCGGTCTCTGGCAGAGCTTCCTCGATATTCTCAAACTCCTCCTGTTTGCAACACAAGACGCAAAAACATGTCTGAGTCAAAGTCTGAGTCTAAAACAGGACTGATAAAAACTCAAATCAGTCAAACAGGAGCGATTATCGGTTTAGAGCAGAAGAGTCAAACAGTCAACAGACACAAATAGAATAATATGATCTGATGTGGGCCGGAAGGATGAAAGGAACGAAAAGAAAACAGGAAGGAAAGATGGAAGGAAGGAAGACAGGAGGGAACAAAGAAAGGATGGACAGACAGCATAAAGGAAGGAAGAAAGGGAGGGAGGACAGAAGGAAATAAGGGAGGAAAGAAGGGAGAAAAGAAGGGAGGAAGGAGGCAGAGAAGGAGGAAAAGAATGGACGGACAGAATGAAGGAAGGAACAAAAAGAGGGAAGGAAGAAAGAAAGGATGGACAGATGGATGAAGGAAGGAAGAAAGGGAGGAAGGAAAGATGGAAGGACAAAGGGAAGAAAGGGAGGAAGGAAGGAAAGACAGAAGGAAGGAGGGAGAAAAGATGGAAGAAAGGGAAGAAAAAGATGGAATGAAGGAATGAAGGAATGAAGGAAGGAACGAAAATAAGACAGAAAGGAAAGAAAGGGAGGAAGGACAGATGGATGGAAGGAAGGAAGGACAGACTGAAGGAAGAAGGAAGGAATGAAAAGAAAACAGGAAGGAAAGATGGAAGGAAGGATGGAAGGAAGGAAAGAAAGGATGGATGCACAGAATGAAGGAAGGAAGAAAGGACAGAAGAAAGGAACGAAAAGAAAACACGAAAGAAAGAAAGGGAGGAAGGAAAGATGGTAGGAAGGAAGGATGGAAGGAAAAGGGAGGAAGGAGAGAAGAAAGAAAGGATGGATGCACAGAATGAAGGAAGGAAGACAGGGAGGAAGGACAGAAGGAAGAAAGGGAGGAAGGAAAGATGGAAGGAAGGAAGAAGCTGGAACCAGTTAATATTTAGTACACCCCCCCCCCCCCCAAAAAAAAACCGATGACTCGCTCTTTAAATCAGTTTCCTGGTGGAGTTGAACCCGTCGTCACCTGTTTGATGCCCTTGGAGGCGACGTAGCTGATGATCTCTGTGGGCATGTGCAGGTTCTTGGGGGCCACGTAGCGCAGAGTGATGCGGTACTGAGTCAGCAGTTTGGCGAGGGAGTGAACGGTGCGGCCGTGTTTCAGATCTCCGACCATCGTTATCTGACAGGAAAACACGACAGAGAGATATAAACACCTGAATCTGTCTAAAGCAGAGGTTCCATTCAAGAGACACATACACACTCACTTCATCTCATGTGGGCCGGGTCATTAAAAAGATGGAGGGAAAGAAGGAAGGAAGGAAGGAAGGAAATAAGAAGGGAAGGGAGGAAGGACAGATGGAAGGAAAGAAGGAAGGAAGAAATGGAGGAAGGAAAGAAAGAAGGAAGGAAAGAAGGAAGGAAGAAAGGGAGGAAGGAAAGAAAGAAGGAAGGAAAGATGAAAGAAAGGGAGGAAGGACAGATGGAAGGAAGGGAAGAAGGACAGAAGGAAGAAAGGGAGGAAGGACAGATGGGAGGAAGGACAGAAGGAAGAAAGGGAGGAAGGACAGATGGAAGGAAGGGAGGAAGGACAGAAGGAAGAAAGGGAGGAAGGAAAGACAGAAGGAAGAAAGGGAGGAAGGACAGGAGGAAGAAAGGGATGAAGGACAGAAGGAAGAAAGGGAGGAAGGACAGAAGGAAGAAAGGGAGGAAGGGAGGAAGGACAGAAGGAAGAAAGGGAGGAAGGACAGAAGGAAGAAAGGGAGGAAGGACAGAAGGAAGAAAGGGAGGAAGGACAGAAGGAAGAAAGGGAGGAAGGGAGGAAGGACAGAAGGAAGAAAGGGAGGAAGGACAGAAGGAAGAAAGGGAGGAAGGACAGATGGAAGGAAAGAAGGAAGGAAGAAAGGAAGGAAATAAGAAGGGAAGGAAGGAAAGACAGATGGAAGGAAAGAAGGAAGGAAGAAAGGGAGGAAGGAAAGAAAGAAGGAAGGAAAGATGAAAGAAAGGGAGGAAGGACAGATGGAAGGAAGGACAGAAGGAAGAAAGGTAGGAAGGACAGATGGAAGGACATATGGGAGGAAGAAAGGGAAGAAGGACAGATGGATGGAAAGAAGGAAGGAAGAAAGGGAGGAAGGACAGATGGAAGGAAGGACAGAAGGAAGAAAGGAAGGCAGGGCAGATGGAAGGAAAGAAGGAAGGAAGAAAGGAAGGAAATAAGAAGGGAAGGAAGGAAAGACAGATGGAAGGAAAGAAGGAAAGAAGGAAGAAAGCAAGAAAGGGAGGAAGGACAGATGGAAGAAAGGGAGGAAGGACAGATGGAAGGAAGGGAAGAAGGACAGAAGGAAGAAAGGGAGGAAGGACAGATGGAAGGAAGGGAGGAAGGACAGAAGGAAGAAAGGGAGGAAGGAAAGACAGAAGGAAGAAAGGGAGGAAGGACAGGAGGAAGAAAGGGATGAAGGACAGAAGGAAGAAAGGGAGGAAGGACAGAAGGAAGAAAGGGAGGAAGGACAGAAGGAAGAAAGGGAGGAAGGACAGATGGAAGGAAAGAAGGAAGGAAGAAAGGAAGGAAATAAGAAGGGAAGGAAGGAAAGACAGATGGAAGGAAAGAAGGAAGGAAGAAAGGGAGGAAGGAAAGAAAGAAGGAAGGAAAGATGAAAGAAAGGGAGGAAGGACAGATGGAAGGAAGGACAGAAGGAAGAAAGGTAGGAAGGACAGATGGAAGGACAGATGGGAGGAAGAAAGGGAAGAAGGACAGATGGATGGAAAGAAGGAAGGAAGAAAGGGAGGAAGGACAGATGGAAGGAAGGACAGAAGGAAGAAAGGAAGGCAGGACAGATGGAAGGAAAGAAGGAAGGAAGAAAGGAAGGAAATAAGAAGGGAAGGAAGGAAAGACGGATGGAAGGAAAGAAGGAAGGAAGAAAGAAAGGGAGGAAGGACAGATGGAAGGAAGGACAGAAGGAAGAAAGCAAGAAAGGGAGGAAGGACAGATGGAAGAAAGCAAGAAAGGGAGGAAGGACAGATGGAAGAAAGGGAGGAAGGACAGATGGAAGGAAGGGAAGAAGGACAGAAGGAAGAAAGGGAGGAAGGACAGATGGAAGGAAGGGATGAAGGACAGAAGGAAGAAAGGGAGGAAGGACAGAAGGAAGAAAGGGAGGAAGGGAGGAAGGACAGAAGGAAGAAAGGGAGGAAGGACAGAAGGAAGAAAGGGAGGAAGGACAGATGGAAGGAAGGGAGGAAGGACAGAAGGAAGAAAGGGAGGAAGGGAGGAAGGACAGAAGGAAGAAAGGGAGGAAGGACAGAAGGAAGAAAGGGAGGAAGGACAGATGGAAGGAAGGAAAAGAACACAGGAAGGAAAGTGGGCCAGATTGTAGCCCTCGACGGGCCGGTTCTGGCCCACGGGCCTCATGTTTGACACCCCTGATCTAAATCCCTCACCGTCATGCCGTTGACCGTCCCCAGCTCCTCTCGGATGGTGAAGACGTCCAGCAGCGCCTGGGTGGGATGCTCCCCGACGCCGTCGCCAGCGTTGATCACCGGTTTACGACAATGACGAGACGCACTCTGTAACACGTCACATGTTAAAGAAGAAGAAGAAGAAGAAGAAGAAGAAGAAGAAGAAGAAGAAGAAGAGTTAAACACACATACTCACAGTGAGACGGAAATCTGACCCCAGATCAGAAAATTCAGTCAGTTGTAGTTTGACTTAATATCCAATTATTAAACAGGTGAAGCTTCCTATAGTTTTACTTTTTGATGGTTTAGATTAAATTATAATGAATAAACACAATATTCTATGTTGTCTCTTCAATACTCATATTCTTTATATTTTATTTTATGTTTTATGTGCTTATAGTCCTTAATTACCTCTCATTGACAATAACGTTGAATTTAAAACAGCAGAATGTTTTATGTTCCTTTCACAATAAAAGCCTCCAACATGAATCTCTCAGAGCTGTGTTCTCTTCACAATAAAAGTCTCAACATGAATCTCTGGTCTCTTTCAGAGCTGTGTTCTCTTCACAATAAAAGTCTCAACATGAATCTTTCAGAGCTGTGTTCTCTTCACAATAAAAGCCTCCAACATGAATCTTTCAGAGCTGTGTTCTCTTCACAATAAAAGCCTCCAACATAAACCTCTCGTCTCTTTCAGAGCTGTGTTCTCTTCACAATAAAAGCCTCCAACATGAACCTCTGGTCTCTTTCAGAGCTGTGTTCTCTTCACAATAAAAGCCTCCAACATGAACCTCTCGTATCTTTCAGAGCTGTATTCTCTTCACAATAAAAGCCTCCAACATGAATCTATCAGAGCTGTGTTCTCTTCACAATAAAAGCCTCCAACATGACTCTTTCAGAACTGTGTTCTCTTCACAATAAAAGCCTCCAACATGAATCTCTCAGAGCTGTGTTCTCTTCACAATAAAAGCCTCCAACATGAATCTCTCAGAGCTCTGTTCCCTTCACAATAAAAGCCTCCAACATGAATCTCTCAGAGCTATGTTCTCTTCACAATAAAAGCCTCCAACATGAACCTCTGGTCTCTTTCAGACTCACCTCCACTGCTCCGGGCGTCGGGTGTCGCAGCACCAGGACGTCGGCATAGCAACTCATGGTCTGGACCGAGTCGGCCAGCGATTCTCCCTTCTGACTGGACGACGTGGACTCGCTGAAGTGGACGACGGAGCCGCCCAGACGCTGCATCGCCGCCGAGAACGAGCTGCTGGTGCGGGTGCTAACCTCGTAGAACATGGACGCCATCACCTTACCCTGAGGAGGAGAAAGAGAAGAGGAGAAGAGGAGGAGTTTAATAAAGGAATAAAGAGTTTGTAGATGTGAAGTTAACCCTTTATTGGGCAAATACCGTAAATTCTGGACTATAAGCCGCTACTTTTTTCCCCACATTTTGAACACTGCGGCTTCTACTACGGTGCGGCTAATGCATGTTTTTTTTTTCGTGGCGCCCAAAACATGTTGCCTAGTAACAGTAGACCAATAAAATTGATAACTAGTTCACAGAGGTCCAATGAAATTGTGTGATAAATCAAGCGCGCTATATTATTGTAAATCAGTCATTTGTACTGACTCTCATCAACATAGAAAATACTCGAAGAAAAGCACATGATGATACGGCTGCTACGTACTTTATTATTTCACTTTGCTTCATGTTTGATACACGTTGTTGTCCGACTCGTTCATAGGAGAGAACGGAGAGTTCTCTCAGTAGGTAAGTTTTACCTTACAATGACAGGTGCGAACGAGGTAGATTACTCCAGTAAAAGTGTATAAACTTAGCATTTGATAATTGTGGTAGCAGCGGTGCAGCAGATGTAATGAAGTCCACGCAGCATGCTGGATGCAGACTAATATTAAGCCTATAGTCTATTCATTATAATGTCCATGGACATAGATTGAGTTATTTTGCCTTAATAATGACAAAATAATACACAAAACATTGTCGGATTGGGAACCCATATATGCATTATGTCTCCTCACTGCATTTAGTGTTACTTGAAATGACCAGGGCTCAGCTAGTGTTGCCTTTTAAAGAATCGTCGATTTCCCGGGATTCCCTGGAAAATTGCCTCCCTCAAGCAGGGTACACTTGCACTCACAGCACACTAACCGGACCATCGGACCAACCCTAGTTAATATCTCATATTACAACGTGGGACACCTGCGGCTTAAAATCCGGTGCGGCTTGTACAAGTACAAAATTGATTTTCTTTCTAAAATTACAGCATGCAGCTTTTAATCAGGTGCGCTCTGTAGTCTGGAATTTACGGTAATTATATTTGGTAACTTCTGTAAATATCCCAAAATATCCTTCCTTCCTTCCTTCCTTCCTTTCCTTCCTCCCTGCCTTCTTTCTTCTCTTCCTCTTTTCCTTTCTCCCTCCCTCATTCCTTCTTTCCTCCGTCCTTCCTTCCTTCCTTTCCTCTGTTCTTCCTCCCTCCGTCCTTCTCTCCTCCCTTCCTTCTTTCCTTCCTCCGTCCTTCATTCCTTCCTTTCCTCTGTTCTTCCTCCCTCCCTCCTTCTCTCTTTCTTTCCTACCCCCTACCTTCCTTCCTTCCTTCTTTCCTCTGTCCTTCCTTCCTTTCCTTCCTCCCTCCTTCCTTCCCTTCCTTCCTTCCTTCCATCCTTCCTTCCCTTCCTTCCTTCCATCCTTCCTTCCATCCTTCCTTCCTCCCTTCCTTTCAATGAGTGTCCTATAAAGGGTTAATATCATATTCATGAGTTAACGAACCTTCAGGATGTCCAGGCTTCGTTCTTTCTGCACCATCAGACGCAACGTGTGAGCAACGTTGAAAAGATGAGAGATCTGAAACAACCAGAGAAATTATTATATTACTATTATTACCACCAAATAACTGTGTGTGTATATGTGTGTGTGTGTGTGTGTGTGTGTGTGTGTGTGTGTGTGTGTGTGTGTGTGTGTGTATTTATATGATTATAAATGTGTAAATGTGTGTGTTTCTGTGTGTGTTGGTATGTATACAGTATGTGTGTGTGTATATCAGTGTGTGTGTGTGTGTATTTATATATGTGTGTAAATGTGTGTGTGTGTTTGTGTGTATTTATGTGTGTATTTATATTTTTATGTGTGTTTATGTGTCTGTATGTTTGTGTGTGTGTGTGTGTGTGTGTGTTTATGTGTATGTGTATGTGTGTGTGTGTGTGTGTGTGTGTATATATGTGTTTGTGTTTATGTGTGTGTGTGTATATGTGTGTGTGTTCATGTGTGTGTTTGTACGTGTGTGTGTGTGTGTATATGTGTGTATGTGTGTGCATATATATGTATATGTGTGTGTGTATATGTGTGTATATGTGTGTATGTGTGTGCATATATATGTATATGTGTGTGTGTGTGTATGTGTGTATATGTGTGTGTGCATGCATGGCGAACCTGCTCTTTGCTGAACTGGCTGACGGACAGGATGTGTTGTCCCACCAGCAGGTGCAGCAGAGGAGACGTCTGGAAGTGAGACATCTGTCCAGCAGGTATCTGTCCTGGGATGGACTGAGGAGACATCAGCCTGGACAGCGGAGGAGGGTGAGCGTAACCCTCAACGGCACCGCTGGGTGGGAGCATGACCATCTCTGCAGACAGCACGAACACGTTAACCAATACATCCACTAGGGGGCAGCACAGAGTCAAAAACAAACATGGCGACTGTGGAGGAGATTATGGCTGTGTCTCAATTGCGAGGCTGCATCCTTCGAAGTACGCGGCCTTTGAAGGATGCATCAACCGTTGTTAAATGAGACGGTCTAGCCTTCGAGGCATTTCCTGGTTGCGTCACCAGCTGTTCCCGCCCATAAGACGAGAAAGACGTCTCGCGCAAAGGATCTTGGGATCTGGGAGGCCGCGAAGGATAGTAGCGATGCATCCTCGAAAAAGAGGGAAAAGAAGGCCGCATTTCAAGGCTGCATTTGAAGGAGTCTTCGAATTGGGACAGCCTTCGCGCTGCGTTGTGACGTAATCGGCCTCTAAATGCGTACTTCGAAGGATGCAGCCTCGCAATTGAGACACAGCCATTGATCATGTTCCTCTTGTATAAAAGACAAAAACGATATGTTTAAAGTTTCTAACCAACTCACAAAACCTTTCCTCAAAAAGTTCCTCCATTGTTATTTCTTCTTTGTGTCTCACTAGAGCAGGAGGGTCAAACTCACTGTGGGGCAGATCAGTAAAAAAGATGGAAGGAAGGAAGGAAGGAAGGAAAGAAAGAAAGATGAAAGGAAAGAAGGAAGAAAGAAAGGGTGCAAGGACAGATGGAAGGAAGGGAAAAAGGGAGAAAGGAAGAGAAGACAAGAAGGAAGGAAGGAAGGAAAAGTAGACAGGGAGGAAGGAAGGAAGGAAGGAAGGAAGGAAGGAAGGAAAGAAAGATGGAAGGGAAGGAGGAAGGAAGGAAGAAAGGAAGGAAAGGAAGACAAGACAAGAAGGAGAGTAGGCTGCATTGGACCCCTTGGCGGGCCGGTTCTGGCCCACGGGCCGCATGTTTGACACCCTTGCACTAGAGCTACGTATGGAGTAGTGACAGCAACACTGCCCCCCCCCATGGTTTCCGGTGGTACTGCTCCGTTTGGTCCGTATCCGTAAGCTTTGTGTAAACGTGCAGAAATATGGAGGAAATGAACGCAGAGCACGGACAGAAGGCTCCGTCTGTATCCGTATTTAACGTTGAGCATAAATGGGTCTTAACTCTAAAACTTGGGTATCACTGTATAAAGTCTCTGGAGGTCAAAGGTCGTGGATCAATCAACAAAACCTTTCCAATCCATCACCTCTTGTTTAACCCTCCTGTTGTCCTCGAGTCAAGGAAGGAAGGGAGGAACGGAGGAAGGAAGGGAGGAAGAAGGATGGAAGGGAGGAAGGAAGGAAGGAAAGGAGGCAGGAAGGAAAGAAAAGGAGGGAGTAAGCAGCCAAAGCTCTGCTGCCTGATAGTCTCTCTAACTCTGTGTGAGAGGGGGAGCGGCCAGCAGCTAATGTGTGCTTATTTTACGATATATATTTATCTATATCTTTTACATTTCTTATCCAAACAACGTCACACTTGGCACTGCAGTTACTCGTATCCGTAGCTAGACACCTGTCACGTTTGAAATCAATCGGATGAACGGTTCGAGAGATATGCGAATCACTGACACACAGACAGACAAAGTCAAAGTCCCGTGCAAGTGCATTATGGGAGTTGTAGTACCTGGTGGTAGTCCAGGGTCAGAGGAGCGGTGGGTGCGGGGGGGCAGCAGGTAGCGGCCGTCTCCCGCTCCTGAGCGCCGAGGGCTGGGTGCTCGGACTCTTACCGGACCTTCACGGGGAGGAGTCGGACGAGGAGGATGCTCCGGGGTCTGACACACACACACACACACACAGAGACACACACACACACACAGAGACACACACACACACACACACACACACACACACTTAAATTAAAGGCATACCACAGTAGTCACATTAACTGTTTAACCTTCCTGTCGTCCTCCCCGTCTGTTTTGACTGTACCTTCTGTCCTTCCTTCCTCCTTCTCTCTTTCTTTCCTCCCTCCCTCCCTCCCTCCCTCCTTCCTGCTTTCCTTTCCTACCTTCCTCCTTTCCTCTCCTCCTTTCCTACCTTCCTTTCCTCCTTTCCTACCTTCCTTCCTTCTTTCCTCCCTCCCTTCCTTCTTTCCTTCCATCCATTCTACCTTCCTCCCTCCCTCCCTCCCTCCCTTCCATTCTACCTTCCTCCCTCCCTCCCTCCCTTCCATTCTACCTTCTTCCCTTCCATCCTTCCTTCCTCCCTCCATCCATCCTTCCTTCCTTCCTCCCTTCCTTCCTCCCTTCCATCCTACCTTCTTTCCTTCCTTCCTCCCTTCCATCCTACCTCCTTTCCTTCCATCCTTCCTTCCTCCCTTCCTTCCTTGACTCGAGGACAACAGGAGGGTTAAACACACAATCCTGCAACATTTTGGGTTTCTACTCTTTACAACTAGAGATGATTTTATTCCTCAGACGGTGTTATTAAGTATTTTTAAGCTCATTTTTAAAAACCTTTGGACATTCTTTAACAGGTTCAGCAGGAAGGATGGAAGCAGCCGGCCAAGTCTTCACATCTTCACCGTAACCTGGAGGCACCAAAACCTGAGAGACACAGAGAAGAAAACAGAAATGAAATATAAACATCAGTCCTTCAGGCATCAGAGTGTGACAATAAGTGATTCACGGGTTGTTTTAAATACCAGTTTCATACATGTGTACAGTATAAATGTAGAATTAAATATAGAATGATGTGCTGTATTGTGATTCCTGTTTCCTGGGACAGATCCAGCTGTTTGATTTCACTTCAATGCTTTTATTTTGAAGTTTTAATAACTATAACTACAAACTACAGTGAGTTTATATCTCATTTAAGTAAAAACTGCAACTCTTCCTCATATTTTACTCTGTTGATCTTGAACTGAACCACACATACAGATACATACATTTTCATTCAAGGGCCACATACAGCCCAATTTGATCTCATGTGGGCCGGATCATTAAAAAGAGAGAAGGAAGGAAGGAAGGAAGGAAAAGAAGGAGAAGGAAGAAAATATAGAAAGGAAAGATGGAAGGACGGAAGAAAGGGAGCAAGGACAGATGGAAGGAGGAGAAGAGAAGACAAGAAGGAAGGAAGGAAGGAAGGGAAGATCGGAAGGAAGGAAGGAAGGGAAGAAGGACAGATGGAAGGAAGGAAGGAAGGAAGGAAGGAAGGAAGGAAGGGAGCAAGGACAGATGGAAGGAGGAGAAGAGAAGACAAGAAGGAAGTAAGGAAGGAAGGAAGGAAGGAAGGAAGGGAGCAAGGACAGATGGAAGGAGGAGAAGAGAAGACAAGAAGGAAGGAAGGAAGGAAGGGAAGATCGGAAGGAAGGAAGGAAGGGAAGAAGGACAGATGGAAGGAAGGAAGGAAGGAAGGAAGGAAGGAAGGGAAGAAGGACAGATGGAAGGAAGGAAGGAAGGTAGGAAGGAAGGGAGAAAGGTAGGAAGGACAGATGGAAGGAAGAAAAAGAGGAAGAAGGAAACTGGGCCGGATTGGACCTCTCGGCGGGCCGGTTCTGGCCCACGGGCCGCATGTTTGACACCCCTGTACTAGAGGAAGCAAAGTGCCAAAACTTTCTGGGTTTATTAATTTATTCTGAACTTCTCCCGGCCTGAACCTTGAAGAAATAAAAATATGCATTCCACAATAAAAGCGTGTGTTTGCTGACCTGTCCGTCGATGTACGCCACCTCTCCTCGCAGAACCACGCGGCGGACTTTACCCTTCACCTTCATCCCTTGGAAAGGAGTCCACTTGGATTTGGTGAACTGCATGGCCTGAGGAATGACCCACTCCTGCTCCAAGTCCACCTGAGCAACACACACAAGTATTAAAGGATTAAAGCATTCAAGGGCCACATACAGACCAATCTGATCCCATGTGGGCCAGATCATTAAAAAGATGGGGGAAGGAAGGAAGGAAGGAAGGAAGGAAGGAAAGAAGGAAATAAGAAGGGAAGGAAGGGAAGACAGGCAAAAGGAAGGAGGGAAGAAAGGTAGGAAGGACAGATGGAAGGAAGGTAGGAAGGACAGATGGAAGGAAGGAAGGAAATAAGAAGGGAAGAAGGGAAGGAAGGAAAGACAGGCAAAAGGAAGGAGGGAAGAAAGGTAGGAAATAAAGGATGGAAGGAAGGAAGGAAGGACAGAAGGAAGGAAGGAAGGAAGGAGGGAAGGAGGGAAGAAAGGAAGGAAGGAAGGAACGACAGATGGAAGAAAGGAAGGAAGGAAAGACAGGCAAAAGGAAGGAGGGAAGAAAGGAAATAAGAAGGGAAGGAAGGAAAGACAGGCAAAAGGAAGGAGAGAAGAAAGGTAGGAAGGACAGATGGAAGGAAGGACAGATGGAAGGAAGAAAGGAAGGAAGAAACAAAGAAAGGATAAAAGGAAGGTAGGAAGGAAAGAAGGAAGGAAGGAAAAGAACACGGGAAGGAAGGAAGTGGGCCGGTTCTGGCCCGCGGGCCGCATGTTTGACACCCCTGTTCTAAACGTACCTCCACGTAGGTGTTCTCCTGGACTGGCAGGTTGAAGATCCTGCGTGGGTTATCGTACAGACGTCTGATGATGTCATCCAGAGTCAGACGTCCATCACTGACGGCGGTGAGCAGCAGCGGCAGCATGGTCTCCAGGCCGGGGTAACCTGGAGGAGGACGCTCGCCACTCTTCTCCTCCAGAGAGTGAGGAGCTAACGGCAGAAAACCATAAAATAGTTACAAAAAAGAGCTAAAATATTGAGTTTCTTGATAGTTTCTTTGGAGTGTGTTTACTGACCGTGGTCTGTGGCGAAGCAGTCGATGATGTCCAGGTTTTCCCAGAGCGCCTCCATGTCCTCACGTGTTCCCAGCATGGGCCGGACTTGTGCTCGTCCGTCTCCGATGTCGGGCACGTCTTCCTCACACAGGAACAGGTGATGAGGAGCGACCTCACATGTGACCTGGATGCCTTTCTGCTTGGAAGCTCGGATGATCAGGATCTGAAATTAAGGAATCATTTATAACTAATAATCAATACAATACAACAACTACATAACAGTATTGCACATATCCCATAGCAACCAGGCGGGGAGTTCTGGTCCTCTGAAATGAGGCCAACCAGGAAGTAACTTAGAGCTGCTTTCTACCAAAAGGCCACCAGGGGGCGACCGTCTCTATACAAGTCAATGGAGAATTCACCAACTTCTCACTTGATTTCTAACCTCAGTAAACGTTTTCAAAATGTGTTTATGGTCTCAATCGCTAGTTTAAAGCCTTCTTCAATGCAGTATGATGTTCATTTGGGACATTTTGGCCTCCCTGATTTTATATGTGACGATAAAGCAGGGTATGCATTAGGGGCGTGGCTACGTCCTGATTGACAGGTTGATTGACCAATGTCCTCGAGATCCAGCCCTCGCAACCATAGCAACCTCCCAGCTCCGCCCATGACTCCGCCTCATACCCATATAAGTAGAATCCGTGTTTTTATTTTTCCCAGCATGCACCTGAAATTTTCAAGATGGCGCTGCCTAGATTAGAAACTAGTGGCTTCCGAGCAGCAGTCCACAAACCAATGGGTGACGTCACGGATGTTACGTCTGTTTCTTTTATACAGTCTATGGTTGGGACAAATTAATTCTTAAAATCAAAAGATACTAAAAGACACTAAAACATCTGGAAGAAAGTATGAGAAATAATTTAAATAGAGTCAAATAAACTAAATGCCTCCTCCTCCTCCTCCATCCCTCCAGTCTCACCTCCTCCTTCTTGGCGACGTGGCAGATGTGGACCGGCCGCTGGTAGAGCTGAGCAACCATCAGGATGGCAGCGACCGTCTGCTTCTCAGCGTGAGCGACGATGGGCATCAGCTTGGGCCACTTCTCAAAGTGCTTCACACAGAACAGACAGCAGGGGGAGTGTTTAGGGAAGATGATGACGCTCCTTTAAAAAGCCTCTAAATACTGAACTACAAAACTCAATCATCTAAAAAATAAAGTCTATAATTTTAATGATGAGAATTCATTTACTACTAGAATAAACATGTATATTATTAATGATGAACAATAATCTGTCCTTCCTTCCTCTCTTCCCCTACTTCCTTCCTTTTTTTCTTCCCTCCTTCCTTCTACCTTTCCTGTCTTCCCCCTTCCTTTTATCTTTCCTTCCTTCCTTTTTTCTTCCCTCCTTCCTTCCATCTTTACTTCCTTCTTTCCATCTTTCCTTCCTTCTTTCCATCTTTCCTTCCTTTTTTCTTCCCTCCTTCCTTCCATCTTCCCTCCTTCCTTCCATCTTTCCTTCCTTCCTTCCATATTTCCTTTCTTCCCTCCTTCCCACCTGCCTTCCCTCCTTCCTTCCCATCTGTCTTCCCTTCCTTCCTTCCTTCCTTCCTTCCCTCCTTCCCACCTGTCTTCCCGTCCTTCCTTCCCACCTGTCTTCTTTTCCTTCCTTCCCACCTGTCTTCCCTTCCTTCCTTCCTTCCTTCCTTCCTTCCTTCCTTCCTTCCTTCCCACCTGTCTTCCCTCCCTCCCTCCCTTCCTTCCTTCCACGTGTGTAGCCATACCTCCATCCACAGAGAGACGTTGTCCATCTTGAGGTCGGAGTACGTGTCGTTCAGATACATCTTCAGACCTGCTGCCTGACCGGCGATGGACGGCAGCACGGCGGCGTTATCTGAAGCAGCTCCGACGTACAGAGCGTAGTCACAGCGGCAGCCTGCTTTGGCCAGCTGATAAAAAAAAACAAGATTTATATTTTAAGCTCAAGAAAATACAGTAAAAAAACATTTGATATAATATTCAATTCACTTAACCTTCCTGTCGTCCTCCCGGGTCAAATTGACCCGTCTGTTTTGACTCTTCCTTCCTTCCTTCCTTCCATCTGTGCTTCCTCTCTCCTTCTCTCTTTCTTCCCTTCTTCCCTTCCTTCTGTCCTTCTTCCCCCCTACCTTCCTCTCTTTCTTCTTTTCTCCTTCTTTCCTCCCTCCTTCCTTACTTCTTTCCTCCGTCCTTCCTTCCTTCTTTCCTCCGTCCTTCCTTCCTTCCTCCCTCCCTCCCTCCTACCTACTTTCTTTCCTCCCTCCCTCCCTCCTACCTTCCTTCCTTCCTTCCTTACTTAATTCTTTCCTCCATCCTTCCATCCTTATTCCCTTTCCTCCCTTCCTTCCTTCCGTCCTCCATCCCCCTTTTTCCCTTCTGTCGTTCCTTCCTTTCTCTCTCCTTCCTTCCTTCCTTCCTCCCTCCCTGCCTTCTTTCCTTTACTCCCTTCCCTTCCTTCCTTGACTCGAACACAACAGGAGGGTTAATATCACTCATTGTCTCAACATTCAGACGAGGCCAGTGAGTCGCTTTTTAATCAATTTAAAACAAACAGGAAACAGCAGCAGAGATTTGTGGCAGTGTCTTTGCTACTTCTTTAAAACACAGGCTAAAATAAACATGACACTAGATCTAGGAGAGGTTGGAAGGAAGGAAAAGAAGACAGGAAGGAAGGAAGGAAGGAAGAAAGGAAAGAAGAAAGGAAAGAAGGAAGGAAGGAAGGAAGGAAGAAAGAAAGGAGGAAGGAAGGAAAGATGGAAGGATGGGTAGAAGGAAGGAAAAGAAGACAGGGAGGAAAGATGAAAGGGAGTAAGGAATGAAGGAAGGAAAGATGGAAGGAAGGAAGGAAGGAAGGAAAAGAAGACAGGAAGGAAGATGAAAGGGAGTAAGGAATGAAGGAAGGAAAGATGGAAGGAAAAGAAGACAGGGAGGAAGGAAGGAAGGAAGGAAAGATGGAAGGAAGGAATGAAGGAAGGAAAGATGGAAGGAAAAGAAGACAGGGAGGAAGGAAGGAAGGAAGGAAAGATGGAAGGAAGGAAGGAAGGAAGAAAAGAAGGAAGGAAAGGAGGAAGGAAGGAAGGAAGGAAAAGAAGACAGGGAGGAAAGATGAAAGGGAGTAAGGAATGAAGGAAGGAAAGATGGAAGGAAAAGAAGACAGGGAGGAAGGAAGGAAGGAAGGAAAGATGGAAGGAAGGAAGGTAGGAAGGAAGAAAGGAAGGAAGGAAAGGAGGAAGGAAGGAAGGAACGAAAAGAAGAAAGGAAGGAACGAAAAGAAGAAAGGAAGGAAAGATGATTTATATTTTTAATATAATATTAAATTCCCTTTGATATGAAACATGCTGCGTACCTTCTGCACCAGAGCCAGCGTGTTGGGGTCGGTGATGGCGGGGGAAGTGTTGGGCATGGCACACACCATGGTCACGCCTCCTGCCAGAGCCGCCGCCGTACCTGACGAGAAGTCCTCCTTGTGTGTGGCACCGGGCTCCCGCAGGTGGACATGGACGTCGATCAGACCTGAGAGTCAATTAAAGAGAGTTCGCTATTATTACCACTATACAGTTCTAGCACTACTCAGCTTGACTGGACTCAACTCTACTTGGTTTTACTGCGTCCCCACAAGAGATAGTACCTGGTACCTGGTACTTTTCTAGTACCTGCTCTGCTGAGGTTCCAAGCGAGCCGAGCCGATACTAAAATATGACGTCAACAGACTGTTGGCCACTGATTGGTCAGAAGAGTCATGAGCCGTCCCACACAAGAATCAAACCCGGCATTTTTAAATACCGGCAACATGAAGTTACAGCGATTCGGTTTCTCTTCTCTTGCTTTGTGTGTGACAGAAAGACACATACAGCAGCAGGAAGGAAGGAAGGACAGACAGAGGGAAGAAAGGGAGGAAGGAAGGACAGACAGAGGGAAGAAAGGAAGGAAGGAAGGACAGATAGAGGGAAGAAAGGGAGGAAGGAAGGACAGACAAACAGAAGGAAGGACAGAGGGAAGGAAGGAAGGAAGGACAGAGGGAAGAAAGGGAGGAAGGAAGGACAGACAAACAGAAGGAAGGACAGAGGGAAGGAAGGAAGGAAGGACAGAAGGACAGAGGGAAGAAAGGGAGGAAGGAAGGACAGACAAACAGAAGGAAGGACAGAGGGAAGGAAGGAAGGAAGGAAGGACAGAGGGGGAAGGAAGGAAGGACAGAGGGAAGAAAGGGAGGAAGGAAGGACAGACAAACAGAAGGAAGGACAGAGGGAAGGAAGGAAGGAAGGACAGAGAGGGAAGGAAGGAAGGAAGGACAGAGGGAAGAAAGGGAGGAAGGAAGGACAGACAAACGGAAGGAAGGACAGAGGGAAGGAAGGAAGGAAGGACAGAGAGGGAAGGAAGGAAGGACAGACAGAGGGAAGAAAGGGAGGAAGGAAGGACAGACAAACAGAAGGAAGGACAGAGGGAGGGAAGGAAGGAAGGACAGACAGAGGGAAGAAAGGGAGGAAGGAAGGACAGACAAACAGAAGGAAGGACAGAGGGAGGGAAGGAAGGAAGGACAGACAGAGGGAAGAAAGGGAGGAAGGAAGGACAGACAAACAGAAGGAAGGACAGAGGGAAGGAAGGAAGGAAGGACAGAGAGGGAAGGAAGGAAGGACAGAGGGAAGAAAGGGAGGAAGGAAGGACAGAGGGAAGGAAGGAAGGAAGGAAGGACAGAGAGGGAAGGAAGGAAGGACAGAGGGAAGAAAGGGAGGAAGGAAGGACAGACAAACAGAAGGAAGGACAGAGGGAGGGAAGGAAGGAAGGACAGACAGAGGGAATAAAGGGAGGAAGGAAGGACAGGGGGAAGGAAGGAAGGAAGGACAGAGAGGGAAGGAAGGAAGGACAGAGGGAAGAAAGGGAGGAAGGAAGGACAGACAAACAGAAGGAAGGACAGAGGGAGGGAAGGAAGGACAGACAGAGGGAAGAAAGGGAGGAAGGAAGGACAGACAAACAGAAGGAAGGACAGAGGGAGGGAAGGAAGGAAGGACAGAGGGAAGAAAGGGAGGAAGGAAGGACAGACAAACAGAAGGAAGGACAGAGGGAGGGAAGGAAGGAAGGACAGACAGAGGGAAGAAAGGGAGGAAGGAAGGACAGACAAACAGAAGGAAGGACAGAGGGAAGGAAGGAAGGAAGGAGGGACAGAGAGGGAAGGAAGGAAGGACAGAGGGAAGGAAGGAAGGAAGGATGGACAGAGAGGGAAGGAAGGAAGGACAGATGGACAGAGAGGGAAGGAAGGAAGGACAGAGGGAAGAAAGGGAGGAAGGAAGGACAGACAAACAGAAGGAAGGACAGAGGGAGGGAAGGAAGGAAAGGACAGACAGAGGGAATAAAGGGAGGAAGGAAGGACAGGGGGAAGGAAGGAAGGAAGGACAGAGAGGGAAGGAAGGAAGGACAGAGGGAAGAAAGGGAGGAAGGAAGGACAGACAAACAGAAGGAAGGACAGAGGGAGGGAAGGAAGGACAGACAGAGGGAAGAAAGGGAGGAAGGAAGGACAGATAGGGAAGAAAGGGAGGAAGGAAGGACAGACAAACAGAAGGAAGGACAGAGGGAGGGAAGGAAGGAAGGACAGAGGGAAGAAAGGGAGGAAGGAAGGACAGACAAACGGAAGGAAGGACGAAAAAAGGAAGGAAGAAATGAAGGAAGGAAGGTGTTCTATGTGGTGGGTGTTGCTATGACGACCCCGCCCACGTTTGAGGAGGTACTATAGTAATGGAAAAGGTCCCTGGTACCAAACTGAGTAAAGTAGAGCTTGAACTGTATAGTGGAAAAGCTCCATTAGTGTAGTTTCTGCTGCCCCCTAGTGGCTGATTAATGCACATTACGATGAATTATTTAGTTTACTAGTTTTATTCAAGTTTCATAACCCTAACCCTGAATTCATGACTCTCTTAATCTCAAATTTCTGCTGCAGAGATTTAATGTTTAAGTGCATAAGAACAGAAACAGGCTACTTTAAATATCTGATAATATACTCAGTGATTAGGAGTTAGTGTGCATGAAGGGAGGAAGGAAGGAAGGAAAGGAGGAAAGGAGGAAGGAAGGAAGGAAAGGAGGAAGGAAGGATGGAAGGGAGGAAGGAAGGAAAGGAGGAAGGAAGGATGGAAGGGAGGAAGGAAGGAAAGGAGGAAGGAAGAAAGAAGGGAGCAAGTATGGATGGAATGGAGGAAGATGGAAGGAAAGGAAAGGAGGAAGGAAGGAAGGAAGGAAGGAAGGAAAGGAGGAAGGAAGGATGGAAGAGAGGAAGAAGGAAGGAAGGAAAGGAGGAAGAAGGAAGGGAGGAAGTATGGATGGAAGGGAGGACAATGGAAGGAGAGGAGGAAGGAAGGAAGGAAGCAAAGGAGGAAGGAAGGATGGAAGGGAGGAAGAAGGAAGGGAGGAAGGAAGGAAAGGAGGAAGGAAGGAAGGAAGGAAAGGCGGAAGGAATGCATGACATCAGTGACGTCGGAGCTGTAGCGACTCACCGGGGAGACGGACCAGCGTCTGCGAGGCCATGCTGTCAATGTGAGTTTTCACTGGTGGACTTCGACCAATCTGGTGAAGAGCCTGCAACAGCAACAACAACGACAATCATCAATTTATGTTGCTAGGTAACTGAATGCAAGCTTTAACAGATTAACCCTCCTGTTGTCCTCGAGTCGAGGAAGGAAGGAAGGGAGGAAGGGAAGAAGGGAGGAAGGGAGGAAGGAAGGAAAGGAGGAAGGAAGGAAGGAAGGGTGAAGGGAGGAAGAAGGAAGGAAGGGAGGAAGTATGGATGGAAGGGAGGACAATGGAAGGAAAGGAGGAAGGGAGGAAGGAAGGAAAGGAGGAAGGAAAGATGGAAGGGAGGAAGGAAGGAAAGGAGGAAGGAAGGATGGAAGGGAGGAAGGAAGGAAGGAAAGGAGGAAGGAAGGGTGGAAGGAAGGATGGAAGGATGGAAGGAAGGAAGGAAAGGAGGATGGAAGGATGGAAGGGAGGAAGGAAGGAAAGGAGGAAGGAAGAAGGAAGGGAGCAAGTATGGATGGAATGGAGGAAGATGGAAGGAAAGGAAAGGAGGAAGGAAGGAAGGAAAGGAGGAAGGAAGGATGGAAGGGAGGAAGAAGGAAGGGAGGAAGTATGGATGGAAGGGAGGACGATGGAAGGAGAGGAGGAAGGAAGGAAGGAGAGGAGGAAGGAAGGAAGGAGAGGAGGAAGGAAGGAAGGAAAGGACGAAGGAAAGAAGGACAGAGGCAAGAAGGAAGGGAGGAAGGAAGGAAAGAAGGACAGAGGCAAGAAGGAAGGGAGGAAGGAAAGGAAGGAAGGAACAGACACAAGGGTTAAATGACGTACCTGAACAAAGAGTTTGGTGCACTTGATGTCAATGATGAGCGGCACGGAGTAGTCGATGGCCATGCGTCTGGTCCGGTAACCCTTGGTAACGAAGGAGGACAGCCGCCGGCCGCCGCTGTTCCTCATGGAGAGGTTGATGACCAGGTCGAAGTGGTTCTCCTCCAGGTAGTTCATGATGCTGCGCTGCTTCTCCTTGGTGGGACACTCGCTCTCTTCCTCCTCGAACGGCCAATCCACCGCCGTCACCTGAGAGGACGAAGCAGACGGGAAACAGGAAGTCAGAGGATGGGGAACAGGAAGTCAGAGGAGACGACAGGAAGGCTGTTAGTTTGAGTCTCTGTGATCATGTTTTGTTATTTGAGTATTTTCCTTCCTTCCTTCTATCTTTTCCTTCCATCTTTTCCTTCCTTCCTTCCATCTTTTCCTTCCTTCCTTCCATCTTTTCCTTCCTTCCTTTCATCTTTTCCTTCCTTCCTTTCATCTTTTCTTTCCTTCCTTCCTTCCTTCCTTCCTTCTTTCTATGTTTTCCTTCCTTCCTTCCTTCCTTCCTTCCTTCCTTCTTTCTATGTTTTCCTTCCTTCCTTCTTTCTATGTTTTCCTTCCTTCCTTCCATCTTTTCCTTCCTTCCTTCCATCTTTTCCTTCCTTCCTTCCATCTTTTCCTTCCTTCCTCCCATCTTTTCCTTCCTTCCTCCCATCGTCCTCCCTTCCTTCCATCTTTTCCTTCCTTCCATCTTTTCCTTCCTTCCTCCCTCCTTTCCTTCCATCGTCCTCCCTTGCATCCATACTTCCTCCCTTCCTCCCTTCCATCGTCCTCCCTTCCATCCATACTTCCTCCCTTCCTTCCTTCCTTCCTTCCTTGTGTGTGTTACCTTGACTCCGTGCTCTGTGTAGAAGTCGAGCCGTTCCCAGACTGGCGTAAAGGTCGTAACCCAGAGACTCCAGAGCCTGAACAGTAGGCAGCAGCTCACTCTTGTTCTATAGAAACAAAACACACACATATGTCTCATCAATAAAATGAAAAGATTTGATGAAGGATTGTACAACCTGATAATGTAATAAAAAACCCCTCATAACTCAATAAAAAATGTAATAATGTTATTAAAATGTTGGGAAATTATTACATGATTAGGTTCAGCAAAAATAAGGTTAACCCAGGCTGGGAGCTCCGGTCCAACCAGGAAGTAACTTAGAGCTGCATTCTATCAAAAGGCCACCAGGGGGCGACCGTCTCTATACAAGTCAATGGGAGAATTCACCAACTTCTCACTTGATTTCTAACCTCAGTAAACGTTTTCAAAATGTGTTTATGGTCTCAATCGCTAGTTTAAAGCCTTCTTCAATGCAGTATGATGTTCATTTGGGACATTTTGGCCTCCCTGATTTTATATGTGACGATAAAGCAGGGTATGCATTAGGGCGTGGCTACGTCCTGATTGACAGGTTGATTGACCAATGTCCTCGAGATCCCCGCCCTCGTAACCATAGCAACCTCCCCCGCTCCGTCCATGGCCCCGCCTCATGCCCATATAAGTAGAATCCGTGTTTTTATTTTTCCCAGCATGCACCTAAAATTTTCAAGATGGCGCTGCCAAGATTAGAAACTATTGGCTTCCGAGCAGCAGTCCACAAACCAATGGGTGACGTCACGGATGTTACGTCCATTTCTTTTATACAGTCTACAGGTTAACCCAATAATGTATATTACATTTTTTATTGAGTTATGAGGTTTTTTTTATTTTTTTTTATTACATTATCACGTTCTTGGAGGATTTTCTTGGTTTATGAGAGTAGAAATGGTTTATTTCTTGGTTAGAAGATGAAGACTCAAGGTATTTTATTTTGAAAACACATCATGTAAGAAACTTATTTGGATAAAATCTGCAGTTTATTTCCACATTAATGCAAAACTGCAACTCTCCTTTCAGACCCATGTTGCTCTATAATGCATTATTTTATGTCCACATCACCAAAATCAGTTTATTTATGTTTTATTGGGTCAAAAAAAACACCTGAAAGTTTCCCTCTGATGTCCAACCCCTCCCGTAAAACGTACCTTATAGCTGCCGATGGACAGCAGGATGTTCTTCTTGGGGATCTTGAAGCCTGTGGACAGCATGGCTTTGAGGTACGCCTCGTATCGGTTCTCCCCAAAACAGGCGACTTCACCCGTGCTGGTCATCTCCACCCCGAGAACCACGTCCGCTCCGGCCAGCCGAGGAGAACGAGAACTGAGGAACCTGAAGTGGAGGAACGTGTGGGGAACGTGTGAGGGTTAGGAGGAATCGGAGAACGAGAAGTATCAACTACGACATCTGTGGTTTGAGTCGGTTTTGTTACCTTGACGCCAACAATCCCTTTTCCTCTCATCAGGCCCACAGGCTCGACGTCCCTCAGCCCATGATGATCTGCGTTGCCAGGTGCGACCAGGGTCCACGCCAAGCGTCTTGGATATGAAGGGGAAGGAGCGGGAGACTCGGACGTTGCATTCGATCACCTTCAGCTGGTCGTCCTGTTAGAAGAAACACATTTAATACAGAGTTAGTTTTTTACTTCCTGTGATTTAATGTTTGATATTCTGAATATCAAGAAAAGTAAAATATAAAAATGTTAAATTCAAAACTTTTTTTTTTTTGCTCTTCATCAAAAATAAGTAATTAAAAATAATGATATGAACTAAAATAAACATTTTATCCTGATAGATTTTTCAGCTCGATGGCCCAGCTTGACTTTCACTGAAAGGAAAGATGGAAGGAAGGAGGGAAGGAGGGAGGAAAGAAAGGGAGGAAGGACAGAAGGAAGAAAGGAAGGAAAGAAAGTGAAGAAGGACAGATGGAGGGACAGAAGTAAGGAAGGAGGGAAGAAAGGAAGGAAAGAAAGTGAAGAAGGACAGATGGGAGGGACAGAAGTAAGGAAGGAGGGAAGAAAGGAAGGAAGGAAGGAGGGATGAAGGACAGAAGGAAGACAGGTAGGAAGGAAAGGTGGAAGAAAGGAGGGAGGGAAGAAAGAAGGGAGGGAAGGAGGGAACGAAAAGAAGACAGGGAGGAAAGAAAGGGAGGAGGGAAAGATGGAAGGATGGAGGGAGGGAATAAAGAAAGGAGGGAAGGAAGAAAGGGAGGATGGACAGATGAAGGACAGAAGGAAGACAGGTAGGAAGGAAAGATGGAAGAAAGGAGGGAACGAAAAGAGGACAGGAAGGAAAGAAAGGAAGGAAGTAATGAAGGAAAGATGGAAAGAAGGAGGGAAGACAGGAGGGAACGAAAAAAAAGACAGGGAGGAAAGAAAGGGAGGAAGGAAAGATGGAAGGAAGGAGGGAGGAAGGACAGATGAAGGACAGAAGGAAGATAGGTAGGAAGGAAAGAAAGGAAGGAAAGATGGAAGGAAGGAGGGAAGAAAGGAAGGAAAGATGGAAGGAAGGAGGGAAGAAAGGAAGAGTCTGATCAGCTTCCTGTTGGCTCATCTCGTGTTGGTTACCTTGGCGATGAGCTGCAGGTTAAACGGTCCGGTGACCTGCAGCTCCTGTCCGATGGCGTGAACGATCATCTTGATCCTCTCGATCGTCTTCTGATTGAGATCCTGAGGCGGCGTCACCAACGTGGCGTCGCCGGAGTGAACGCCGGCGTTCTCCACGTGTTCGGACACGGCGATCGCCATGACGACCCCGTCACACGCTACGGCGTCCACGTCTATTTCCTGTAGAGCACAAACATATTAAACTCTTTCCACTGTCACATGACTCTCCTGTCATCATCGTGTTGGTCCCTTCCTCCCTTCCATCCTT